>CM050911.1:55393023-55732025 GCA_027742785.1 Vigna reflexopilosa | reverse complement strand
TCACAAGATGTAGAGGGTGTGCTCAGAGAGAAAAGTCTTACACAATAAAGTAAAGATGTATTCTACCAGGAATAGAGGAATCACACTAGGGTTTGAAATCCTTAGATTATAGTGATTCAAGAATGAAACTAGATCTAAAAAGAAGAGTACTTCCGGGATATAAGTACAAAGATGCAATAAGCATAATCAAACCAATAATAGTGCAGTAGCAAAAGATTATGAAATCCAACCTCATTGCTTAATCAATATTCAAATCACTTCAATTTATTTGCATAATTTATTTGTCCTATGATCAACAAATCTTTTACATTGCTCCATTAAAATATAGAGGTAAATTATGAGTTTTCTTGATAATATTTTATGGATACAACACTTGACATATTACTACAAACCAGTTGCTGGATTTGATTGTAGAAATTTTATAGCAAAGGTTGCCAGTAACAACTTAAATGGGTTGACTTTTGAATTGTGTTGTTTTGGTAATGACACTAAAATTATATTATTTTTATATATATAATAAAATTAACAATACTCCTTGTCATATTCTTTAATAGAATTCCTTATAAAGGTTGTAATAAAATTCCTTGTGAATTATGAAAAAAATGGAGAACAACCTTTAAAATATTTTAAAGTGTGTGGGTGACTTACAAAGGTTAATATTATAATAAGAAAAATCTTCTAGTGAAAATATTATTTGTGATTCTTCTCATTATGGCGTTCATTATGTGAAATTTTTTAAGATTATTGAAAGATATATTAATACAAATTTGAATGGTATTTTCGATGACACAAAATCAACAATTGGTTGTGTTTTTACTTTGGGTGGAAGTCACTATCATGAAAATCTACTAAATAAAATGGTGTTTTATGATATACCATGGAAGTAAAGATTCTTGTTGTAAATACTATTGTTGTTAAGGAGATTTTTTATTATCTATATGATTTAACATTATTAAATAAATTAATACATCTTATTTCAATGCATTATGACCGTCAATTTTCCATATCTAAAGTTTCTAGAAAAAATTTTATTGAAAAAAGAAGGCAACTGATTGTGACGCAAAAATCTCTTAGAAATTTAATTATTTATGGTATTAATTTTCTTGACTTTATCATGTCAAAAAATATATTGTGGATCCGTATACCAAATGCATCAACAATACTTGATTCATCGAGGGGAATGAGACTAAAGCCCATAATTTTTTTGCAATAATGGACACTTGTATCCAAGTGAATGACAATCCCATGGAATGGAGTTCAATGGATAATAATGAAGATGTTTTTTTATTAAAGTACACCAACTAGTTTTACTAAATGTTATGTCTCATTCCTATGACAATTTGTACTATAAATTATGGCAATAATAAGGTTGAAGTGCGCATTATCATACTTATTTTTAAAATACCTCTTAATAAACCCAATAACAATTATTGTAGGGGTGTAAGTCACAAACTAACCATCCTTTGTGGGTTTACTTAATGAGTGTGAGGTGATGCCAATATTATGAGACATGGGCGAGGCCACTATTATAGACATGGACAAGTATCTAAGTGACACTCGTGAAACAAGATACATGTATAAGGCTGTAACGTGTAACCAATGGTTAAAACATACAATGAACATCAATATTGTATGTGTTATTTATTAAAGCCCAATTATAAGAGTGTAGCTTAAGATAATTATGTTGGGATAAACTTAAATTTTTGGGTTTTATTAATAATTTTGTTTAAATCTTATTTTATTAGTTTTGGGTATAGTAATATTTGATTTGATTTGATAGGGATCAAATAGGAATGGGTAGTTATGATTTTATCTAGGTAGAATTTTATTTTATGATAGAATAAGGAGATTTTATTTTTAAGTGAGTTGATATTTTATTGTCAGTTTTTATTATTTGTACTTGGCCCAAGACCCGATTTGCCCCTATTTAAAGGTTGTTAAGGTTTAATAAAAATTATCCACATAAAATTATTTGTGTGGGTCATCGTTTTTAACCCTCTTCCTTGATAAACCCAACAAATTAAGTCTCTGCAAGAGATGTAGCTCGTCTCTGCAAGAGATGTAGCTCGAGCCACGTTATCTCATTTTCTTTCAAACACGCCCAAAAACCTTAGGCAACCACCGTGAGTTATCCTTTATCGTCAGCCATGTGACACCATTGATGGTCGTGCCACTAGTATCACCCACGATGCCAACAATCATCCATTGACGAAAATAGAAAAAAAAAACATTTAAACCATTTTATTTTTTAAAAAAAATGTATTTTGTTTTATTTTTTATTGTTAATGATATGGGAAATTGTTGGAAATATTTAATATAATTTAAAAAATAAATACTTAAAGTAAAACCCTAGTGTTATTAATGTTTAATATTAATTTTAAAAGTAAATGTTATTTATGGATAAACAATTTCTTATATTTATTCTCTTGATTACAAATTATTTTATTTTAAAATCAAATTTAGTACAATTAACTAATAAGTCATTCTCTTCTACTTATAAATACCTCTCATGTGCATAGAGAAAATACACAACAAACACATCAATCTATAAGAAAAATTTCAGTCTCACTCTATATTGTCTTTTAAACATCATTCGTTACACTTAATCGATCTGACGGGTTATTGTATTTGTGGATAAAAATATATATAATTTTGTTTTGTCCTCCCAAACATTTTCTTATTAATGACATCATTATGCATGACTCAATCCATGTTATTTCTACTCCTTTTCCCATTTAGTTTTATCTTATATTATTATTCTTTGTTATAATAATGATTGAATCTAATTAATATTCTATTATTTATATCTCTGTTTTATTTTTATATAATTATTATTATTTATTTTGATTATTTTTTCTAAAATAATACACTTATTCCTTTCCATCTCATCATACTCCCTAGGGTGGTTTTATCGAATTTGGATTATTTGGTTGAGTTTTTCTGTTTTATTCCCATATTATATCTTCAAAATACACTTATGAAATCTAGTTTTGAAGATTTGATTTATATAAAAAAATAAAGTACAAAGTATAGTTTTAATGCTCAGCAGAATAAAGCATTAAAAAAAAAACCATTTCTCCTCTTCATCTCTCTCTTCTCCTCCTCTTTTTTTTTCAACTTCTTACTTCTTCTTTGAAAGATTTCATTTTTTATTTATATAATGCATAAAAGTGAAGCCCATGACCATGCTTAGCAAATTGGCAAGACTTCAATATTATGTCCTGTCTTATCTTGCCACTCATTGTTTCAGTTTTTCTTTCCTCTCACGTTCCATCTCTTCCACCCAAGAGAGCTATATTCAAAGTTTTCAATTAATTATAAGAATACCATTAAATTATAATATATAAATAGTATTATTAAAGTTTATCTTAAAAAATTAATAGAACCTATCGCACCTTCTTCTGTTTCTATATATTATTTTTTAGTAGTAAAATAAAGGTTTAATTACCTTTTTAGTCCCCAAGTTAGGGGCTGAATTTTCGTTTGATACCCGCTTTTAAAAGTGATTTAATTAGATCCCCAGGTTATTGATTTTGCTTTCAATAGGTCCCTTCCGTTAAATAGCTTGCAACGACGTTAACTTTAGCTTACGTGGCAGTATTTTTCTTCTCTCTCTTCTGTTATTACTGACATTTTTTTCTCTCTCTCTTCTATTTCTCTCTCACCATAATAACTACCTCTCACTTTTTTTTCTCTCTTCTATTTTTCTTTCTCTTCTATTTTTCTCTCTCTTGGCACAAGACCAACACCAGATTAGTTGTCCAGTAGTGTTAGTTTATCTCTCTCTAGTTTCATTTAGTTGGGTGGGTAGAGGAATAACACTAAAATTCTTTATTGGGTATACAAAAGCTTTTAGGTCAAGTCACGCAAGCTTTATCTCTTGCTTTTCTTCCCCTTTTCAAATTCAATAATCCTTTTCTTCTTCATCTTTTATATACTAAATTAGACTAGATTTATCAAATTTATACATTAGGAAATCAAGAAAGTTTGATTTTGAGTCGTTCATAATTCACAGAAAGTGAAATGAAAATGCAGCCTACCTGACTTTGAATCTTTCCACAGGCAGCAACAAAATGTTTTGGACCAGCAATATACCCAAGACGCCACCCAATCATGGCAAATGTCTACAAGAACAGTTGAAAAGCATTATAATTCAGACCTGAGGCTTTTACATTTATCATAATTTACAGACATTCTAAGAAATACATCGTTTGCATCAACATTCCTAACAGAAAATTTATACCAATTAGAAACTATACTTTATACGTAAGAGAGCATATATCATCATAGACCAACCTTGGAAAACCCATTCATTGTTAGTGTTCTGTCCCACATTCCAGTTAAAGATGCAAAGCTTGTGTGAGTTGCAGGTGAATAAATTATGTGTTCATAAATTTCATCAGAGAGAACATGTACGTAAAACAGTCGTAGAGATCTTGAAATGGAGTATCATTGAGGAAAAGGTGAAAACACATTCAAGAGTAAAGGGTGCTTGTTTGTACCAGAAGCCTCGGGTGCTTTTCTACAATTTGGGCTATCTCTTCAAGTAATTTCTTAGAGTAGACAGATCCTGTTGGATTACAAGGTGAACAAAGAATAAGTAGTCTTGATCTTTCTGTGAAGTTGGCTTCAAGCAGTTTCGGATCCAAAAGAAAGTTATTAGATATGTGGGTTGGAATAATCACAGGATTTGCATATGCTAGTCTTGCCATTTCTGGATAACTCACATAGAATGGACCTGGAATGATAACCTGAAACATTCGCAGCACAAGAAGGTAAAAGAAAACATATTTAATGTTGTTTTAAAAGCGGGTATCAAACGGAAATTCAGCCCCTAACTTGGGGACTAAAAAGGTAATTAAGCCTAAAATAAATTAGAATGTTTCCTTTGTTCTAATAAATTTTAAATAAACATGAATATATTTGATTTAGTCTAACGATTATAATGTAATAAATAGTAATAGTGTATTTTATCTATATTATTCCATTTGATTAGTTTAGCCTTTCTAACTATTTTGTCTCCAATACTTTTATTGCTCAACATTTTGTATCCAATATATGAACATTAACATGTCAAAGATCAATCTATCTTTATCAGCCATATCTGATTATTCATGGGTGAACAGTGATTAGGTCAATCTTAATTAAAATTTCACCCTGAAACCTATTAATAAAGGTATGAGGTAAGGAGGTAAGTGATTTGCATTTAATGTGCTTAAATGTCAAACGTTGAACTAATTTTGATATATCAAAGTGTCTTATGCAAGTATCCTTCTAATGGTTTAAATGATCAATTAGATCCAGTACTTAAACTTTGAATATAACATAATTTGAACTCTTGACCTCGATCCCACCCGAAACACTTCCTATAATAACTTTTTTATTTTTAAAAATCACTATTTTAATGTTTTGCCACATAATATGGGACCCTTTCAAGTTAACAACAATTGTATCCAGACAGATGCATTCTTATAAGCAAAGATGAAACTATGACATACTATTATTATTTTATGTAGAGTGGATGATGATCCAATCTAAGTTTAAAACTAATGAATTTATAAAGTATGAAGTGAAACTAACCCTATAGAAAGTTTGATTCCAGTCACCAATCATTCGTTGAGTCCCGGCATATTATAAGTAGAGATGAGTGTAACGTTTTTAATTGTTGTCTAAAACAAACAATTTTATAATGATAACTTATGTATTGGCTCCTGCTTTGCTGGTTGTTTCTATTGTCCCAAAGTCTTCATTCAACTTCGATCTGGTCCACAAAATAAGAAAAAAAATTGCAATTGGGTTGATGGAACAAATTTTGTTGTTTGGAGTGGAAACTAGAACTCAATATACAAAGTATCTTACGAGATAGAATTCTTGGCTAGACTTTTTATTTAAGACGTCTACAATGAATTATATGCATGTATTATATATGTTATTTCAAGTTATTATTACAAATAACATAACAGAAAAACACTCCATTTTAGTGAAACTATTATTATTTAATAAGTAATATTTTTTATAACGTACAACTATCAAAGTTTTCTACACATTCAAAAGACTTTTTGAATTATGATATAAAAAATTCAAATCAATTTTTCATTTTAATAATATTTTTTTTTACGTTTTCCTTTTTCATTAATATAAGTTCTAGTAAATACTCACTTAAAAACCAACTATAAACAAATAATTTTAACCCCATATAAAACTTGGATTTTACATTATGAAATTTGATGGAGATGTGTTAATGCTATCAAGAGGCTGCAACTCTTTTTGGCATATTTAGTGTTTGTGTTTTATTTTTCTATTTCGTTTTCTGCTTAGTAGTGCTTTTGTCAGGTGTTTTTATTTCTTTCAAAAAGTCTTACCATCTATATTCTTCAAAGGTTTATTTCAAATAATAAAAGAGGTTTCTATAAACGTAATAGGAAAGAAATACTTAAGAAAAAATGTTTTCAGCACTGTGCGAGATGTTATGTTAAATTTTAAAATTTTGGCAGATGGTGATTATATTAATAAGAATTGAGTGGATCTAAGAGCTTAGTTTAAAAAGGTTAGGCATGTGACATATAGTAGTATTTTTTTGTGTGAATTGGTTGGTTGGTGTGATTGAAAGAATGAGGGAAGCCCAGGCTTTTATGCAAACTGAAAGGACCCACCAACCCATAAGAATGCACCTTCTAACCCCGGCAACGCGTGCTTCCATTTCCCTCCCTCTCTTTTATTAATCATTTTTCAAATATATTATTATTATTATTATTATTATTATTATTATTATTATTATTATTATTATTATTATTATTATTATTTCTCAACATTGCCAAAACAGACACAACCTACGCCTCACAACCATCTGTGTGGTCATCTACACAAAGACCACGGTACACATCGATCAACGTTATTACATGGATTACCGTACATCTATACCCGTAACGTATGCACATCCATTTGTAAATAAAAATCTATAAACTCACCACAACCATGCAATCACTTACATCACATTACTTTACATTATTAACAAAAACATACCACCCACATGCCCAGTTAACTTGTATAATCATTGCCAAAAACCCATCAAATATTGCATCTATTTTCCCATAGTACAGGTACGAAACATCCATCATTCATCATTCACTGTTTGCTCCCCCCAACAAAAGAATTAAGGAAGGGATAAACCCATGATTTTTTGTCCCCTTTTGTTTTTTTAATCACCCAAAACTCAACACCAATGCTTGGATTTGAGATCCTCAGGGCAGTTTCTACCTCCGACAACTACCAGAGATACCCATTCATCGTACGGTCAGGATCCATCTGTCGGCGGCACACAACATGCCACCTTAACCTCCTTCTCTACCTCATAGGCACGCTTCAATTATACAATAATACTACATACATACATACATAATACTCTAATGTGCACTTTCAGACAACTATTTTATGATGTAGAAATTTTAGGTGCATGTGATTCACCTCAGCAGCCTATGCTGTTCTGTTCATGATTTGTCTTGAGCAAACCAAGGCCTTGTGATCCTCAACAATTATATAGTTTTAAATTAGTGCTAATAATACATGTATTTCTTTATTTCTTCTCCTTTCTTTAATATATCTGCATTGCTGGACCTGTCTCAGGCATCTCCTCCACAAAACTTCAATCACATTGGTCAAGGCACTGGGATTTCTTTCGCATGCCTCTAGCCTCATGCAATAGCGCCTCGGTTTCCGTGTCTTCAAGAGAGAATCTTAAATTCCACAACAGTTCTGTTACATTGTATTCTTCTATTTAATCCCCAACAGTATGTACTGACCACCCTGATGGGGAATATGAGAGCAGATTAGCAGATTAGCAGAGTCTTCATCAAATTAACTCAGCCTTGTCCTGTCCCTTAACTTGGCTTCAATTTCAACGGAAGACTGTCTTTCTCGCCTTTCCTTCTGAGATCCCCTTTTGTTCTCTCGTCTTCTTCTTCAGAACAAATTTTTGGTGCCCTCGGCTCATACAATTCTAGCAGGTTAGAAGTTATAATCTTTTGCGTTGGAAATTCAGTTATTTCTTATTTGAACTTGTGTTTGATTCTAGGAAGATTCTCAAAACCAAAATCAGTTCAGTATTTATGATAGGCATATTGTTGGTCTATGTACAAACTTATTTTTTAAACTGTTGCATGCCCCTCTTCTTCTCTTTTTGCAAGTAAATTGTGTCATTCTGTATCATTGTTGCGTATTTTAGGCTATGGGACTGGATTTGCATAACTTTAATGAGAGGGTGCTACAAAGTTTTTCTATTGTTGAGAATTGAAGATGATATATTAATGTGTTCAAAATTTATATATTGTCATTAGTGTGATAATTTAATGTCAGATCGTGATATTAGATTGTAGAGAACAAAACAAAAAAATGTTGAATCCTGAAGAAATTGAGAGATGAGGAATATGCTTTGCATCTTGCCGGGTCAATGTGGAGAAGTATAGTACCTTCTAAAAGATTACCCAAAGAAAAGCGTAGCCTAAATCATTCACGCTTTTAAATATCCAGAGTAATAGGGATGGATGTCTGCAGATAGTTTAACAAGGGAAAAACTAATTATGACAAACAAAATTATGGTACACATTCCGTGAATGAGAGAGAAACTGAGGAGGAAAATGGGCTTCCTTATGGCCCTAACTATAATGATATTGCTTCTTCAAGCATTCTTTTTAATCTGGGCATATGAAAAGAAGAGAAAAATGTCTCCTTGGTCGTTAATTTAAATATTGCAATAATTGAACGGATAACATGAATAATGACATCATGCGTGTGTATGAATGAGGAGTTGTAATTATGGAAGGAAAATTCAACTGATAAAGGTGTCGGGAGATATTTTTTTTTTTTTGCTGGGGTTCAGTCGAATGTGGTCCAAAGTTTTGAAAGGAGAGCAAGCAAGGGAACAGACAAATTATACTAAAAGGAAGTCGATGCTATCATTTTGTATTAGGTCTGAAGGCCATTGCAACCATTTCTTTTTGATGAACCATCCTGTTTTCTATATAAAAGCTTTTCATCTATCAACTACATCAGTTAAACTCATCAGTGATATATAACTTAATGAAGGTATGAAGATACAAGTCTGAGTTCAAATTTCCTACGAAGAAGACTTAACTGTGTAGCACTTGTTCAAAGTTCTTTTACTCAGAGGCTAAGTAGATTACCGATGGAGAAGCTTGTTAGGTCCTGCGACAAAGAATACATGAGGATGGCCATGTTAAAACACGAAGAAACCTTCAAAGAGCAGGTACTTCTCTTTCTATTCCTTCAGGATATCTTCTTCTATCATGAATACTGGAGCCTTAAAATCCTGAGAATGTTTTTAACAGGTATATGAACTACATCGTTTGTACCGAATTCAGAAGATACTGATGCAAAATATGGAAGCTAGAAGAGGTGTTGAAGTAAGCGAAGAAGAGTGGTACTTCAAGAATGCGATTAGTTTAACTCATAAAGGAGCACAAGAAAAGCCTCAAATGAAATTTGACCTTGAACGGCCAGCAGAGGAGCACATTGCAGAATCAGAAGATGGGGTGCTAGAGATCATAGATGAGACTGAGATTGAGCTAACATTAGGCCCCTCAAGTTACAACCGTAGGAAGAAAGTCGAGACACCACTAACTTCAGATTCAGGACACAGCTTGTCTTCTTCTTCTAGTGGATCAAGCCGTATAAACAAGACAAGATGTCATGGCAGTCATACCACAAGAGAAGAATCAAGTGGAAGCATAATTCGCCTTGTCCAGATGCCCGGTTCAAACCCAGGGTGCCAAAGTGGAATTAGAAACAGTTTTGATGTAGAAGAACAATTAAGACAAGAGAGATTAAAACAGTCACCTTGGCTTTTTCAATTGTTGAATCTGAACATGACTTGAAAAGAAAAATCTGTGGTCAATGTGATATATTTTATGTTTATGTTTCATGAGTTAAGACTAACTTTTGTGGATGATGTTTGTGTTGAATGTTCAGCCGAATTATTGAGTGTGGTGGGATTTGATGTGTCTATCGTAAGATCAATTTTTTCCCTGATGCCCAAACCCATTACTATTCACAAGTCACATGCCACTCATATTTCTCTGGTCCTGCACTTACTCGCGTTCCTTCCCACTAAAAGCCATGCAAACATCCTTTCATACATTAATGGAGGACAACTAGATGAATTAAATATCACTTTCTTAGAAACGCTGAGATTTTTCATTTTAATTAGATTCCCACCTCCACATTCAATCTTTCAACAAAGAACTTTTCATACCAATTTTCCTTAAAATTATCTCTCTGAAGCAACTGACCCCAGCAGTGTTTTACTGCAATATCAGGCCGCTGTAGTTCATTCCCGATACCACTCACAATAAATCTTATTTCTGAAGGAGTCAAAACCCTTCAAACCTCTGACGACAGTGGATGGTTCTTTGCAGCTAGCATAAAAACTGTTCACAACACAACCAGTTCTCTAGAACAAAATATTCAAACGGAATCTCCAAATGAGTCAATTCAGAAATTGGCATTGTCAATGTCTCAAGGTGTATCTGCAAATGTTCTAATGTTCAAGTGAAGAATAGGAATGGAGGGTAGAAGTTAGAAATTAGATAGCAATACATCAAGTCCTATTAGGCCTATTTATGTCATCTTGGCCTTTCCTACACAAGTTTCTCACAAATCTTACAAATCTATAATTCAGTGTATTTGGACAGCTGGAAGGTCGTGGTGGCATATCTCAAGTCTTAGTTATTGGAAGTGAATTGAATATAGGAGGGGCACAGAACAAAAACAATTCAAGTTTTGGGTAAGAGTAGAAAGCAAAAAGGATTCTTTTGACAATGTTGTTGTTTACTTCCCTGAACGCATTAAGTAGGCAAACGATGCTTTCTCTCTCTCCCCAGTGTGATTCATTTTCCACTTATCCTTCACACACCGCACACAACTTGGAAGCCAACAAGAAGTTGGAGATCTAAATCCTGTCTGCCATGGGATGGACATCAGATTCTCCAGCTAATATTTAAACATCCATTGACATACTTACGTTAGGTCTGTCCCGAAATATGTATAACTTATAGCTATGTTTGGTGCCTTTAGAATATGCATGAATCGAATCCAAACCATGATCTCCTTTCTTTACATGATTAGGCTCAAACATCAGCACGGACATTGCTTGGCTGTCACTTGAACCGTATTACCAAGCTTTTATCCCAAGGACTCAATAATTCAAAGACAGACAGACCCCACTAACTGCTGTTATCAGATGCTGTGTTCTTCCAGGGATCTTAAGGTCGTTGGAAAGATGTAGTGTCTATGTCGCTGTACTGTTCCAAGTTGACCCGCCTAATATCATTTTTCTTTAACCATTAACTCGTTTAGAAATTTTATAAAATTGTACTTTCCTCATCTTTACACCACTAAACCCTTTGCTGAAATTGTCCCCAAAACACGGATAATTTTCGTTCCTCCCTTTCTAGTTGACCACAGACACAGAATTATTAACATTGGAATCTTCAGCAAGACTATGCACTTTTAAATGGAACAGAACAAAATTTACAACTTCATTTGGCATTTGCGAATGAATAAAGTTTCTTTTTTTTTTCTGGGTATTCAACATAACGCATAACTCTACAGGAGTTGATTCATACATAACTGCAAAAAGTAGCGATGATGGTATTTAAGATTCTATACAGATTTATGTTATATGCACATGTTGATTAGAACAAAAATTATCTTTTCCGATGATACCAGATGATAAATTATTGATTTTATTATTCTTCTGGAATCATAGAGCATTCATGTAGTCACTGGGCTGCAACGCAAGCAATCAATAAGAAACTCTGTATTACTTTTCACCACCCTTTACAAATTACACATTAAAGTTCTTGGACGTAAGGATCATGAAAATTTAATCTTCACGAGTATAACAGTGAAGTAAAACTAGCCCTGTATACATTAAGCCTCTGAGAACAAAGAACTTGTACCCTGCATACTAGGATATAGAATGGCGTCGATTTTTGTCAGGTTTTACGCGACCTTTGAGAGGGTTGGAGGCTGCACCGCCACGTGAAAAAGGAGAAAGACGTCCAAGTTTTTTAGACATTGAGTTGATGAACGATTTTCGAGGGAGAGGAGGCTTATCAGTGGAGGGTGAACCGTATATTACAGGACTGCTTGATGCTGATCTAAGGGAAGATCTTTCGATCTCTTTTAGTTTCATTCTCAACTTCACTATCTCTAGTTTCAGCTCTTCGTTTTCTCTTCGTAAGTTGGAGAATTCGTTTGACATTGGATTAAACTCGTTGGGGGATAGATTCGCCTTGTCACGAAAATTATTAGGAGAATCCCAACCAACAGTACCATCCATGGAATCGCGAAGACGTTGTTGTTCATAGTAGAGAACTTGAACCACAGTTTGAACGGGAAGCCTGTCGTTTTGAGCTGCGTGAGCACAGGCATCTCGTGATAACTTCTGGCAATCCATCACGCTGCAGACTTTCTTTTTCTCAGTGTCGCTTAGAATTGGATGAGCCTGAGATTTGCAAATTTTTACTTTACCACCAGCAATCTATGATGCTTTATAAAATTGATAACATTAGATTATTGTTGTAAGTTTAATATTGTTATGTGGTGACATCAGAATCTAAAGCCAATTCAAATGTGCTAAAACCTCAGTGTATATGCTTTCTAGAAGAGGAATCTGATGTTGGCTTTGAAAAATAGTAAAAGTACAAAATGTGATCTTGAGTGCGTGTTCTACCAAAAGGAAATGAAGTAACCTGTCTCAGATTTCGATCTCCTTCCATGTCTCTCCAATTAAAATAACATCATTACGCAAATAAAGTTTTAATAAGACCCGAAAGAGAGACAGGTGATCTGAGTACACCACAAAAGATGGATTTGACTCCTTAAAATGAGTAAGGATAAAACATGTGTTTGGAAATACACTTTCTAAGTTAGGTTGTAAGAATTCACCACAAATAACTGAGAGACATAAAAGCTACCGTAGAGAGCTTTTATCGTGACGGAAAAATGATAACCTTAAAGCTACAAAGAGATATGGTGGGAAAACGAAATATCCCCATGGTTTCACTGTGCATCCAAACATACTATAGGTCACTGACTCATGACCAAACACTCACTTAATGATTAATATTTCAACACATGCATGACCTATTGTGTGTGTATAGTTAAGGAATCCAATTTATATAAGTTATACCAATAGGAGGAAAGAAGTTTCTATTAGCAGTGATGACTAATTTAATATGTAGTACCAAGTTTCAGCCAAAAAGTTACCCCAAAAGAAGATACAGCCACATGGGTTTGGAAGCGTACCTTAAGATAGATGTCTATGGCCCTATACATCCCATCATCTGTAGATCTTGATTGTTGAGGAATTAGTTCAGCAAGAGTGATGAATTTTGAAACAACTAAATTTCTGTCGGTGGCTACTTCAGCGAGGTAGTTCTCCATTAGCTTTCCAATCCCATAAATATCACTTTGGGGAGGAGAAAAATATTCATCGTCTGCATTATAGGCTGAATGTTTTTCATTTTCAGATTGTAGGTAATTCATCATGATTCGCTGCACTGTATCTACATCAAACAATGTGTCCCCAGCGAAGGAATAAGAAGGAATGAGAAGATCATCTAAAACAGCCTGTCCTAGCTGCAGGGCCATCCTCTTTTCCAAATCAAGCCTGCAAGCAACCGTAGTCTCCAGATATATGGCTGCCCGAAGCAACATAGAAAGAAAGCTCACTGACATTGCATTCTTCTCCCTTGGCAGAAGGCTCACTAATGTCTCTAAAACAACCCTCTTCTCGTGTTCCTCTTGTGCCTCAATTTCTATCTTCTTCCTACCCTTTCCAAATATCTCCTGCTCCACAACAACAAATTTTCATGAATCATTCTGCATTTTGATTATTTGTGATAATTAATCGCTGTTATTTGTTATAATCAATCATAAAACTACATTTTACCTTTATGTATATCGTTTTAGGCCATGAAACTTGTAATCTTAAACCATCATATCCGATTCTTGAGTTCTTATAATAATTATCATAAAAATCACATCAACACTAATTTCTGATTGTTTGCCACTGTAAAATTTTGTATACTGAGAATGAATGAATGCTGTTATAAAATTTAATAAACTTGTTATTAGTGATAATAAGTGACTGAATGAAAAATGATTTTGTATTTGAAACAATTATTTCTTAACAGTTATCACAAAAATGAATCTTTTCTTGGCAGAGTCAATACATAAAACCATATTTTATTTGAATGTTTTCCATATTTTTGGGTAAAGGGTCATAGTCTTACCAAACCTCGTAGAGATTTCTGTGCATACAGCATAATGATGGGACCAAGAGCAAACTGTTTAAACCCTCTTGCCAACATTGCAATTACCACTCTTTGAAAAATGTCAATTCTGAGAACTGTGAAATCTTCAGCCCACCATTGAACTACTGGCCTCTGGTGAGATGCCATGCCATCACTGCTAATGTCACTTCTCATAGATGAACACAATTGAGTTTCCTTTGAGGCTATGAACGCAATGGCATCTATGCATCGACTCACCACTTTCGCTTTTTCCGCAATTGGAAGGAGCCTTTCTGACACGTGTAAGATAGACACAGCCCCAGAAATAGTCTTCAGTGCGACTTCATTCAAGTAAGAATCAGCCCTTCCCACCAAATTTCCAACTGAATAATCCTCTGTCATCTCAAGAAACTCTGCCACGCATCGAAGCACAGCAATGTTTTCAACACTAATCTCGAAGTTTATCCCGTAGCAAAATTTTGTTGCCAGTTCAAATGCTTCTGCTCCACCAGGGACATCATAGAGTTCAATGAATGAAACATCATCGCCACTGGATGCCGAGACCAGTTTCTCTATGTAGCCACTCTTGGAAACTAATGGAAACTGCAAATTATATTTCAATCCATCAACTCAAGCTTAAATATTGTCTTTTGCAAAGGATTATGGTTGAATTGGTTCACTACCTTATGTAAGGAAAACGAAACTTCGCCAACTTTTACGGTGACATCACTTGGAATCTCATGAGAAAAAGCCCTGCAATCAAATAGCTCAAGTCGGAGAGTTTCCAATAATTTTCTTTATATCTAAGTAAATGTTAAGGGTAGCAATCAGCAAATGTATGTTACTTAAAGGAAGTAGGAAACATTTTTTAAAAGAGGCACCAAAGAAGGAATTTAGAAGATGAGAAACATACCATCCACTTGCTCTCTTCATGGTGCTAGAAATAAACTCCTAATTCTGAGAGACAAAATCAGCAACAGCTAGCTAGCTGTAGTAGGTTTCTCTTGTCACCATCGACCAATGTCAGAGGCAGATATAGTTTCTTTACCTCATGACTGACGATGAAGCAGAAAGAAAGGTAGCAAAAACATTAAGACGGGTAAAAGCTCTTAAATATATATAATATATAACTTGAGGGAAAAAGGGTGAATAAATACTGAAATGAGAAGCTTCACGGCGAACAGAAGAAAAACAAGTGGTGGGCAATAATAATAAGGGGACTTGAAGGCCACGATAGAAATAATTAACTTTTTTGAAATCCCAAAGCAGGGTCTTGTTGCATGCAAGAAAATGGACCTTTTTGAGAGTACAGGGAGGAGAAAGAGCTGTACTTTGGAAGTAATGAGTAAGAAGAGAAGCAAAATATTAGCATGGAGATTGTGATTGTGATTGTGTTTGTGATGTGTGGTGTGTGTTGTGTGTTGTGTGGTGTGTGCTTTAAGTGAGTAAGAGTGTGAAGGATGAGATAGTTGGATTTTGGTTGGCGTGTAGTCAGCACTTTCCCCACATGGAAAGTCCCAAGCCAAAAAGCCTTTCCTATCAGACCAAACTCAATCCTTCAAGAAAGCTGAAATAAATGCTTACTTTTTCGAATACAATAGTCTTCATCTTCAATTCAGGATGACATTGTACATACATACAGGCAAAAGAAAAGGGGTTCTCAATATAATAAACATACATGTTCATACAAAGTTCTCGTAATGGCCAAAGGACAAAATGGTTGGAGTTGAACCACCAACATGGATAAATCTCACATCCTTGGCCAATGTCCTTTTTTATCTGAGGTTGCTCAAAACCATTCAATAATTTTCATAAATAGATCTGGCTATATTTGTTTGTTTAAATACTGCAAACATATCAAGTTAATTACCTTTATCAATAATTTTCATAAATAGATCTATAATTTTATTATTAGTATGAAATATTTATTAACTTTATCAATAACTAGTAAAATTGGTCCACTTTAGTACAAATTCTTCTCTTAATTAATTCGTCTTATTAAACTCAAAGATATGATCTAACTGTATGAAAGAATATATCATAAGTCTCTTGGATGAGGTCAGTTTTGGATATATGGTGAAAAAATATCCAAGCATTCTGATCAGTGCTGTTATAGTGTAGTTGCAGAGGCAGTGATAAGATATGGTGAGCAAGAATTGGTGGTCTGAAAAATGGTGATATAAAGAACAACCAGCACACGTAGCCATCAAAGGCATATTCATGATCTTGCTCCCTCATCATGCATAATAGGTCAATAACGGTCCCTTTTAGAATGCAGACTCATCACGGGACAGAAAGATCATTCATAAAAATCCATGTCAGAACCGAATGAGTTTTTCTATGGACCTTTTCCTTGGATTATTGCATAATAATAATAATAATAATAATGCATCACATAAATCGTACAAATTAAAACATGCCCTACAACACCTTCGTTAACCACTAACCAACAAGCCAAAATGAAAAGTGCATCTCCTAAAGTTGCTAGCCATGCTTGTCGGTTTTGCTTGCATGGGGGTGTGTCTCTCTGAGATCCAAATTAATTTGTAGTCTCACTCATCTACACTGCTATCAGACACATCAATAACCATGTATGTATATATATACTATTACACACCATCATCAAATCAAATCACTGCAAAAATATCCATACCAAACTATTACTTCAGTTTGTTGCCTCTACTTTTCTGCAGGAAACACTCTTCTTTCTTACTAGCTAGTAAATAAACAATAAAACCAATGGCTTAACAGGTTGAAAGATATTATTATCCTGTGTGTTATTATAGTTATCACTTAATAACATCATTAGGTATAATAATAAAGTTGTATTTATTATTATTTATTTCATGGTCATATTTGATATCACATGGTCATATTTATTGATATCATAGATTCTTGATTAAAATTAAAGACTTGTCATATATATATATATATATATATATATATATATATATATATATATATATATATATATATATATATATATGCATGGGTAACAGCTTCATAAAGATACAGTCTTTAAAATCTCTCTCAAACGTAATTAGGTTATACATTATTGACAAAATTTTGGGTTCCACCAACCAAGCTTTGACACAACATGATTAGTCCCAATGTGGATACACGCGTAAAATATTCAATACATTTGAAAGAAAAAATTTCTTAGAATCATCACTCTTAACTAGTATTTTTCTTTTTCTCCTTATTATTTAGTATGGATGGTTTATCCAAATAGATCAATTTTTTTCTGTTGTTAATTCGTGTTAAAAAAAATGCAATTTTTAACCTTTAAATACATCTTATTAAGATTTTACTCTTCTTTACGAGCTTTTAGTAAAGGAAAATTTTAATATTATGTTGGATGTTACGTGTATCTTATTTACATATTCTATATTGCACTTAATATTAAAAAGAAAAAACTCAAAATATCTGCACACAAAAATACTATCCCCTCATATTGTCTTGGGGAAGGTTATATATGGATTTGTTGGAAAAAAGATAAAATAATGGGGAAGAAAGCGAAGAGGCCAAAACAAACAATCAAGTCGATATATTTCTTTTTCTTCGTCCCCTTCTACTGAACATGAGAAGTGGAAGTTGATATGCATTATAACACAATGGGGAATGACGTCTAATAGAGTAAGAGATTTCTTGTTTATTTTGCACTTCCTAGATGAGTAGAATATAAGAAGAGTTCTTTTGTCTCTCATCATAGCAACTAGCACTATAGCACTTTTGAACTTTGTGAATTTTGTAAAAGTCAAATAGTGAATAAAAATAATTCTAAAGCGCGAAAAATAAAAAAGATTAGAAGTAAATTAAATATAACTAATTCATGATAATACATTATGAATGTTTTAATAATTTAAAATAAATAATGATATTGAAATGGGAAGAATTAATGAGAGCTATGTATCAGATTATTTTAAAATATAGCATAAATTCAATCTAGATTTAATACTAAATCTATAATTTATATTATTTTTAATTTATAATTAGATTTTTATTTTTAATCTAATTTAAATTAAATTTATTTTGTCAATTACATTAAATATAATTAGATTGTTTTTTAGATTGATTTAATATGTTTGACTATTAGATATATTAGACATGGGTTAAGTCAATTTGGTTCAACACGAAGTTAAGTTAGGGATAAAGAATGTGTTCCGCAATTTAAGAAACAAGATGGTTGTTGAAACCAAGAAGAAAGGGGTACCCAACTTGATGGGTCATATGGTGGATACTCATCAACCTCAAAGTGGTGCTAAGAAGATCTAACCTCCTAAGAGGTGTGGTATAGGGAAGGACATAAAGAAGTTGAGGGTTGAGTTCGACACCTAGGTTGGCAGTTCTAGAGACATATGAGGTATGAGATAAAGTTATGGAAGAGACTGAGTTTGACACCCTTATTCTCGCTTTTTGGAACTTCACAACCGTACACTTGTGTTCCAAACTCACTTTATTCCACAACTTCATCTCATGCTAAAAAATGATGAATTGTTGTTGTTGTTTTTTTTTAATGGGCTGGATACATTAAGGTCAAAGCTTGTATTGACTTGTCCATTATGGGCCTATGTAATGAAAATTGTCTTCTTTCAGTAGTTGTCTCTTTCTATTGCCTTTTATAACTTATAATTTCTTCTAGATTTTGTGAATGTTAAGGCCAACATTTATGAGGACTGAGTACAATTGTGTTCCAATATAATTATAACCACAACAAATCATGAAAATAATCTTAAGTATCATAGAATTGACGTTGTGAAGTTCTTGCTAGAAATAATCTCAGTTATTTTTGCTCATCTAAAGCTGACAAGGTAGTCGGCAAGGAACTAAGAAATGAGTTCAACCATAACTGACTTGGTGGCCGACAAGAAACTAATATATGACTTCAACCAGGACAAACATGATAGCCATCAGGGAACTATTAGAAGAGTTCAACTAGAACCGACATGGTAGTCGTAGGAAACTAATAAATGAGTTCAACTAAGACCGACATGGTAACCGTCCGGAAACTAATACATGACTATAAAATTCTCCAAGCTAAGAAGGTGTGAAATACATTTGTACATAGGTGAAACCTTTGATTTTATTTAATCAAGTGATTAAAACCTTCTCTGTCAAAAACCCTTCTTAAGGAAAAGAGATCGAGTAATGAAAGTGTACACTATAGGTTACAAGTGTTCAACCGTTACAAGCATTTAACTGAAATAAAATTTCAAATGTGTTACATTCCTAGTGTAAGATGTAGGTTGTCCTAACAAATATTCTAGCCTATAAGAGCCCTTACCAGCATCTTCAGCTACTCGAAAAGGTCATTTCCAATTGGCAAAGAATTTGTCATAACTTTTCATGGCATTACTAGTCATGCACTATACTAGATCACCTTTCTTAAAGGCTCTTAGCTATAACTTATAATTGGATTTTCTAGTTACTCTTTGCTTGGTTAACATTTCACAAGCTTAAGCTTTCTTTCACTTTTCAACCAGTAAGTCTAGGTTGGTGTTGAGACAATTTTCATTGCACTCCTCATCAAATCGTTCTCGTTAAGGAGATGGTTCTCCAATTTCCATTGGGATTATAGCATCAGTATTGTATACTAGCTTAAAAGGTGTTTATTTAATTGAAGATTGGGAAATGCACATGTATGCCCACAAAATTTCTACTAAATCTTCTAGTCATTTGCTTTGGTCAAGTATACTTTATTTTTAAACTTTATTAGTATAACTTTATTAACAGTCTCAACTTGCCCATTTGATTGGGGATGCTCTATCAAGCTTGCGATGTGTTTGATGTCAAATTGATGTGAACTCAACTAAATCTTTATCTATAATTGTCTTCCATTATCAGTGATAATGGTATGCAACACTATGTATTAGCACATTATGTTTTTCCACACAAACTTTTGTACTTGTTGAAAATACTCTGTAAAGACTTGAACTTCAAACACTTTATGTTAGGATGTTTAGACACTCATCCTCTCCAAGATACTTGTATTCTCCAAGCCGTATAGAGATTGTGCTTGCAAAAGATACTCCAACGTTCAAGTTAGTCAAATGTGTATGATGACAATAAATGCAATAATTAATAAACGTAATCAATGTATGTACTTCGTATACTATGTTATTTATCGTATGTTTATGGATTTTTTATCTCTATCCATGTAGCTAATTACCTTGATTAGCCTTTAGTTAATAAATTTGTTAATCATACCTTAATCATGATTTTAGATTAGTCAACTTAATCATTGCTTTTCATATGTCGATTTTGGTTGGCCAATATGTAATAGACCAAAACATCATAATACTACTCATACCATAAGGATCGAGGATGTCTAGACATAGGTGACCGAGATGTCCTCCAACACATATGACACATGCAATATAAATTAAAGGATAAATCCACAAGTAACAATTTATCATAACATATTTAATTGTTCATTAAATCTTTTATAATAACTTTTCAAATAAATAAGTTAATCAAAATTGATATATTAGTATAATAAAAAAAAGTTTTGAATATGACTAGAACTTATTTATACATTTAATATGGATTATTAATGTAAATGTTCAATATTTGAAATTGGATAATAATATATATTTTTTTAAAATATGATTATCTTAATATAATTGTTCATTAAATCTTTTATAATAATTTTTTAAATAAATAATTTGGTCAAAATTGAGATATTAATGTAATAAAGAAAAAAACACAACTTATTTATGCATTTAATGTGGATTATTCATCTGAGTGTTGAGCATTTGAAATCGTATAATAATATATATATTTTTAAATGTGATTAATTAATATTTTTGTAATTTCATATTTTTCATACTTGGAAGAATTGTAACAAATGTGTTTTATTGATCTTGGAAGAGTAACGAGCGTACAATGTATAGAATGTACATAACCAGCGTACAATAATTAACATACAATAATTAAGGAAAGAATATATCAATTATTCAAGACAGAATCAATTATGTAGAAACTAAATAAGGTAAACTATAATCAAATATATTATTTCCTATCATCCCCTCAAGCAAAGCGTGAGATTTGGTCCAACGTGAAGTTTGGCTCTAAAGAACTAGAACAATGGTCGATGCATACTTTTAGTGAATATGTCTGCTAGCTGGAGATCAGAAGGAATGAATTGAGTGATGAGTTTGTTAGATAGAACAAGCTCTCGAACAAAGTGATAATCAATATCAATATGTTTAACGCGTTTGTGAGCCACCGGATTTTGGGAGAGGAATATAACATTCTTGTTGTCATAAAGAAGAGTTGGCGCTTGATAGGAAATATGCAGATCATGTAGAAGATGAGTAATCCATATTAGTTCAGCTGCTGCATTAGCCATGGCTCTATATTCTGATTCACAACTTGATCGAGCTATAGTTGGTTGCTTCTTAGCACTCCATGAGACAAGATTTCCGCCTAAGAAGATGGAATAACCATAGGTAGATCGCCTAGTCTCAATACATCGAGCCCAATCAGCATCCGAGTATCCAAGAACATTAAGGGAAGCTCCACAGGTGAAGGATAGGCCATAGGACATGGTGCCCTTGACATATCGAAGGATACGTTTAACTGCTTGAAAATGATCATTTGTTGGAGCTTGAAGAAACTGACTAACCAAATTTACGGCGTAGGACAAGTCAGGACGAGTTATAGTGAGATACTGGAGTGCACCAACGAGAGAGCGATATTGAGTGGGATAAGAGAATGAATCTCCTGTGGTTGTCAGTTGAATATGAGGTTGGAGAGGTGTGGCTGTCGGTTTTGCATCCAACATCTAGGACCTAGATAAAATGTCTTGAGCATATTTGGTCTGGCTAAGAAAGACACCATTGGTAGTGTAGTGGACATCGAGACCAAGAAAGTAATTTAGATAACCTAAATCCTTGATAGCAAACTCAGTTTTGAACCTTGCCAAAAGTTTTTGAAGTAAAGAATTATTATTCCCTGTCAAAATTATGTCATCAACATAAACAAGTATATATAGAGTGGCAGTACTGTGGTAGACAAATAAAGATGGATCTGCCTTGCTTTCGAGGAACCCAAGACTGAGCAAAAACGAGTTGAATCGTTGAAACCATGCAAGAGGGGCATGTTTGAGGCCATAAAGAGCTTTCCGAAGTCGACAAACATGATTTGGGTATCGAGGATCAACGAACCCAGGAGGTTGTTCCATATAGACAGGATGTGTCAGGTGCCCATTCAAGAATGCATTGTTGACATCCAATTGATGAAGAGGCCAATTATTCATTATTGCTAAAGTGAGAATGACACGAACCGTGGCAGCTTTAACAACAGGACTGAAGGTGTGATCATAGTCAAGACCAGGTGTTTGAGTGAAGCCTTGTGCAACCAATCGTGCTTTTAATTTGTCAATTGACCCATTTGAAAGATATTTGGTGCGAAACACCCATTTGGATCCTACAATGTTGGTGTTGGATGGGCGTGGGACAAGAAACCCAATCCCGAAAGTGGAGATATAGTTCCTGTTTTTGAACACGGAAAATAAAGTTCATCAAACTTGGCATGTCTTGTTACGTATAACCGGGAAGTTGAAGGATCCAAATATTGAAATCATTTATGGTTGTTGTTGTATCCAAGAAAAATACAAGGTGTACTGCGATGAGACAGTTTGTTAGTGGCATAGTCACGAAGACAAGGATAAACCCGACAGCCAAAAGGATGAAAGTATGTATAATCAGGAGGAGTATTATATAAGGTCTCAAATGGAGAAACACCATTTAGAAGAGTGGTCGGTAAACAGCACAACAAAAAGCATGTAGCCAATAATGAGAAGGGAGATGTGAATTGCAAGGCCCGTTTTAGTGATGTGACGATGTTTGTGTTCAGCTCTACCATTTTGGGCTGGTGTATGAGGGCAAGACATAAGATGAAGAATGCCAGTTTCATTTAGCAAGGTCTTGACTTTGTTATTGTTGAATTCGGTGCCACCATCACTGTGGAAAGTTTTTATAGTTGTATGAAACTGATTTTCAACAAATTTCTTGAACTGAACAAATACATCATAAAAATCAGATTTCAGGCGCATTGGATATAACCAAGTGAATCTGGAAAAGTCATCAATGAAAATCACATAATATCGAAAACCAAATTTTGAACAAATGGGAACAGGTCCCCATAAATCACAATGAATTAAATCCAGCACATGCGATGCACGTTTCTCATTTAGGGAATAAGGTAGTCTTTTGCTTTTAGCTAATTCACAAGAGCCACAAATGGAGTTGGTAAAATACCTTAAATGGGAAATAGTATCAAAGTGAATATGACCCAAACGATAATGCCAATATTCAAACGATCCCTGTAGCTTATTGGAATTTAAAACAGAAACAAAGGCATTTTGACCATGCTCCAATACATATAAGTTGTGCTCACGCCTCCCTTTTGCTAGAATTTCCTTTGTACCCCTTTGCTGAAGCAGAAAAGATGTGTCAGTAAATATAGTATCCACAAGAAAGTCACATGTAAGTTTGCTAATTGAAATGAGATTCTTTTGGAGGCCAGGCACAACAAGAATATCAAGAATATCAAGAAGGTTTAAATCATTTGTCAAACGATGAGATCCAATATGGGAAATGGGGAGAACATTACCATTTCCAACAGTAACAGTGTGATTACGAGAATAAGGCTCAATTGAGTCTAAATCAGATGAGTTTGTTGTCATGTGTGCTGAAGCTCTAGTATCGAGGTACCAATCAGACTGGTTTGAATTTGATAGAGTGCAAGAATTCGCAAATGATTCAGCAAGATTTGCAGATTAAGGCGGGCCACCTGCATAACGTTGATGGCAAAATGTGGCATAATAACCTTCTCTTCGACAGATTTGGCAATGGATAAGACGACGTCCTCTGCCGCGATCACCACGACCTGAGTATTGGTAACCACGACCTGTTTTGTCATTTGAGAAAGAACGCGACCCGGATTGAAAACGTGTATTGGATGATTGAGAGGAAGGTTGAGTAGTTATATTAAACGCAGCTTGAGAGGGAGTAGATTCAACGGAATGTAAATACATTTCAAAACTCTCGGCAGCAAAAAGAAGATCACGAAAAACAGGCAGTGGTCGCATGGCTAATTGAGATGCACCAAAGCTAGTGAAAGTGGGACCTAAACCCCGTAAAAACCAGTGTAATTTATCTAAATCATCCACTGGTCTACCCATGAGGCTAAGTTGATCACATAAGCCTCGAAATGTTTTGGAGAACTCCCTAATAGTGGATGAGCCTTTTGTAAGGTGCAAGAGTTTATCTCTGATCCCAATTTCTCTTTGCTTAGAGTCACCACCGTAGAGAGATTCAAAAGTAGTCCAGATCTGTTGTGCGATGTCACAGTGCAATATTTCAGCTAGAGTCTCTTCAGTAAGGGAGGCCTGAAGAAGACTTACAAGTCTTTGATCTTGTTGTTTCCATGTGATAAAGGCTGGATTAGGAACCGTCAAAGATCCATCAGCAGCAAGCAATTTCGCAGGAGGAATTATGATTGAGACATCAATATGACCATAAAGAGCCTGTCCTTCGAGAAGAGGAAGGAGCTGACGACGCCAAAGAATGAAATTGGTTGAGGTGAGGCGTATGTTTAACATGTGGATCATGGTGTTAAAAGAAAAAACATCATCAGTATTAGCCATAGGGAAGAAAAAGAAAAGAAGAAAGGGTAAGGAAGGATCGAAATTAGGCTGATACCATGTAAGAATTGTAACAAATGTGTTTTATTGATCTTGAAAGAGTAACCATCCTACAATATATAGAATGTACATAACCAGCGTACAATAATTAAGGAAAGAATATCAATCAAGACAGAATCAATATTATGTAAAAACTAAATAAGGTAAACTATAATCAAATATACAACTTATTTATGCATTTAATGTGGATTATTTATGTGAGTGTTAAGCATTTGAAATCGGATAATAATATATATTTTTTTTTAAAAGTGAGTAATTAATATTTTTGTAATTTCATATTTTTCATACTTATATATGTTAAGTGTACTAAATAATTTTTTTTTTGTATTCGAAATTATAAGTTATTATGAATATTTTAGGATTTATTGGATTAAAATGTATGTTCTTAGTCTTTTAATTATAATTTAAACGAAATGAATTCATTTGATTTAGCTGAAATTTTATAAATGAATTAGGTTAGATGAATGGTAAGAATGTTTGTTTTTTTTTAAATTGTTATTTACCAGGGAAGCTCCTAAAACAAGATCATAACTAAGAAAAAATAATTGCAATTTAACTCACATTGATTATTGGCTAAAGTAGAATAATAGTTAACATATCATTTTACAAGAAGTGGGATTGAACTAAGATAGTACCTATATGTAATATGTTATGTAATATGTTATGTCTAAAAAATATTGTTTCATCATTTTTTGGATATAAGGAAATTACTTATGGATTATTTTATATATGTGAATATGCATGATTATTCGTAAATATTTTTATAATTTATATTTTTAATTTTAAAATAAATATTTAAAATATAAACATAAATAAAAATAATTTAAAAGTATAATTTAAATAAAATTACACATTAAAATATTAATACAAATAAATTTAGTCTTTTAGATTTTTTAAGTAATTTTTTCTTTTATTTTCATTTTGAATTTTCTTTTAATAATTGTGATTGTGACAAGTTTCTATTTATGTTCTTTGTCACTTTGTATTATTTATTATAGATAGATTAAAAAAAAAAAGATAAAACGGATTCTTAATTCTTAACAAATTAAAAATAAAAATTATTTTTCGAAAATAAAGACAAGAAATAAGATTAATATTCCTTATATGTAGGAAAACAAATATTTTTAAATGAGATGATAATGAAAAAAATATAATAAATAAAATAGACTTGCAAAGACAAACTTATACAGTGACACGTTGTCTCTAATCCAACCATTAGTTACATCCTGGATTCTGAAAACCCTCCATCAACACGAACCCAAAACCCTTCAATCAATCCTTCATTCTAATGTTTACACCTCACCTTCACCCACCGCTGAATCGCATTTCATCACATCAATGGAGCTTTCTTCTTCCTTCACATTCTCCGGCACCTTCTCCTTCTCCTCCTCACTCACTCCCATTGCACTCCAAATCCAAATCTTCCCCAAAACCCCACCCCCTCAACTTCTTCCGCTCCGCATTTCGGCGGTGGCCATAGACCCGCCGCAGGAGGAGCTTCCCAAGAACAGTCCCCAGCGCCTCCTCCAAGAGCTAGCGGAGCGCAAGCGACCCTACCGCCGAATCCCACGCACGCCCCCGCGGAATCTCATCCTTACGCCCCCACTAGACAACAAAAGATTGGCCAACAGGTTGCTCAACAGCCCTCAACTCTCCCTTAAATCCTTCCCCTTGTTGAGCTCGTGCCTACCCTTTACTCAGCTCAACCACGGGGACATGGCGTGGATCGAGCAGCACCTGCTAGAAGTGAAGCAGGCGCTAGGGTATCCGCTGGAGCCCTCCCACACGCTCGGCGACGATAACAACCCCGCCAGAGAGCTTGACACGCTTTTGTACCTGGCGTTTCAGCACGAGTCGAGTCAGAGGAGCAAGGTGCGGCACGTGCGGTACGGCCACTCCAGACTCTTCTTTCTGGGGCAGTACGTGCTGGAGCTGGCCTTCGCCGAGTTTTTCTTGCAGAGGTATCCGAGGGAATCGCCTGCCTCCCTTAGGGAGCGTGTTTTTGGGCTGATCGGGAAGAGGAACATGCCCAAGTGGATTAAAGCGTCGAGCTTGCACAATTTGGTGTTTCCATACGATGATATGGATAAGTTGGTCCGGAAGGAAAGGGAGGCAACTGTAAAGTAAGAACCTCTTTTGTGTCTTGTTTGTTACTCTTCTGTACAATCAACGTGCTTCCCTTTTTCTGATGATTATGACGATGCTAGTTGTTTTTGTTTACTGTCGTTTTTCTAGCTTTTATTTGAACTTGCTTCATGTTTTTACATTAGAATGAACATCAATTATAATTTTTGTCAAGTATATCATTCGCTCTCGTAAATAAATAAAGTGATGAATTATATAGATATTTCTTAAAGTATTGAATATCCATCCGTTTGGTTCTTATGTTGATATATTTCACTAATGTTTTAAGGACTAATTTGAAGAATTTTTCATTACTTGAGGACTACATAACATAATTTCTAATACTTGAGTGATTATTTATATAATCCAATTTTAGGATCTGTTTAGGAGAGTGACACTTTAAGGATGCAATTGATGGTCGTCCATGATAGGAATTGTAGCTGTAGCTTCTTTACAATACGATATGCTAGTTTTCAATGTGTTACTGTTAGGGAAGATTTTAGAATGCAGTCACGGTTTTCTCACAATCCATGTATATGAATGCGGCTGATGCACCAGCCGTAGTTGTGAGTTAGGCTGTGGAAGGCCGAAAAACCTTGACGATGTGGAGCTGTTGGGCTGTTGGCACACGGACACCCATATGTTTGGTTGGAATCACCTGCTGGCTAAACTGGATTGCTTAATTATATTAACACTGAATTTTTAGTAATGCCCCACCTTTCCTTCTCACGGTATAAAGTTATTATTTGGTTCTTTTAGATACAAAACCTTTCTCATTATTCCTTATGCTTAAAAAGTTTTCTTTTAATCCTTATATAATATATATCATTTTTAATCTCTTTTAGTCCTTGTCGTAGGGATTAAACTGATATGTGCAGAGACTAAAAGGGTCTAAAACTGGTATGTGTAAGGACTTAAAGATAATTTTTTTTAAGTATAATGATCAAATGAGTAATGAAACCTTGTCGTTGGTATTATTTTTTCTTCTAACTGAAAACCTGCCTGCAAAATTTGGACATACATGTTTGTATGTTTGGCCTGCTCTCTAGCTCGGCATTGTGTTTCTCCATGTGCCTAATCTTCCATAATATGAGCTGAGTTTGTGGGAACAATGACCTTTGCTTTTGATGCTAGCTTCCTTTGGAGACCAAGCTGTTCATTCATAAATTGTAATAATTAAATATGAGTTGCATACTGTTAAAGGGAAATCTATGAAAGAGAAGACAAATTTGCTCATTAGCAATTCATGAGGATATTCTTTTGTTATTTTAATCCGTTAAACTGTAGAACGACCTTAATCAATGAAACATCTGTCTGGCAATAGTCTGTTTCTTGATGTATGGTGTTATTTGCTACTATCATGGCAGGTCTGTATTTTGGGCTTTGTTTGGAGCAATCTATCTCTGTTTTGGTATGCCAGAAGTATATCGTGTTCTCTTTGAAGTCTTTGGAATGGATCCAGATGCTGAGGAATGCCAGCCCAAATTGCGTAGGCAACTTGAAGATATAGATCATGTATCTGCCGAGTTTGAAGGCAAGATAAGCTGGCAGGATATGGTTGCGTACAAGGCATGTTCTACAATCTTCTGGCACAGTATTATTTATTTTAAAAGAGCTACCACAAAAGCAACTAAATATTTTGAACTATGTTTGCCAAACCTAATCTTGCTTCATAATAAATTCAAAATTTTTTCTCTGCTCTTTTGTCAGTTGTGCATGCAAAACCCTGATGTTCAATGTAATTGGCACTGTGTTATTATTTGGAGAACAGCAATGATGTTTACTGCTCTGCATTCAGCCTCCTGCAGATGCCTTGTTTGCACATCCACGGCTCTTCAGAGCTTGTGTTCCTCCAGGCATGCATCGGTTTAGAGGAAACATATGGGATTATGATTGCAAACCTCAAATAATGCGAGTCCTTGGATATCCACTAAAAATGACAGATAGAATTCCAGAAATTACTAAAGCCAGAAACATAGAGCTTGATCTTGGTTTGCAGGTATCTCTATTATTGCTTCTCATTCTGATTTTAACTTTTCCAGATCTGACTATTTCATAAACTTTGACTTGACTTCCGAGGGTTGGGGATATCTTTTCTTGCACCTCTGAATAAATAAATAACCATTCATGCTTCCACTGTCCCATCCTTAGGTTCAATATTCATATTACAAAGGCCATGAGGTTGTTTAATGACAATTAAAGTTGTCTGGAGTGGTGGGACTGTTATTTAACCTGTTGTGGTACTTGCCAGTGATTCTTTGGTAATTCAGAAGTAAATAGAAAAAGAATTACCAGTACTGAAGTATTGGTACATCATAATTAATTGATAATGAATTATTGCTGCGTGAATCATTTCCATCGTTTGTTATCTGTTTTATTTATTTTTTTAATTTGTCCACTGTTTGGTTCGTCTACGCAGAGTTCGCCTCATTAAAATGAAGATCATATCAAAACCATCTAAATATTGAGCATTATTAAAATTAAGTTTAGTTAAGAAATATTCAATGGATTTTACAACTTTCTTAAATCTCCCAAGAATCTTCCTAGATCAGCTTGAAGGTTCCCCAATTCCCCGTTAATGCTGTTGAATTTCTTGTTGAATCACAGCTATGTTTTTTGCACCCATCAAAGTACAAATTTGATCATCCTCGATTTTGCTACGAGAGATTAGAATACCTTGGCCAAAAGATTCAGGTACTAATCTTTCTGTTCACGGTATTAATATTTGATCGAAATGAAACTCTTTATATCATACACTAAAATTTTCTCGTGTCTTTGCGTTGCATACAGTATAATTTGTCTTTTTGAGAATTTTGACAGGATTTGGTAATGGCTGAAAGATTGTTGATGAAGCATTTAGATGCTCCAGGGTCATGGTTACAAAATAAGCACCGGAGGTTTCTTATGAACAAGTTTTGTGGAAGATATTTGAGGCATAAAAATCTCCACCACTTTATTGTATATTCCGAAGAGGTTCAAGACGCATATCAGCGCAGCTATAGACTGAAATACCCAGTCAATACGGCTGTTCAACAGGCCCTTCACGGGCTTTCATACTCTGTTTATGGTAAACGTGATGTGAGGCGTCTGATGTTTGAAGTTTTTGACTTCGAGCAAATCCAGCCTGAGCCAATGTAAATATGAAGAGACAGTACAATAATAGTAACAAGGATAGAAGCATTACACATGATCATTTGGTCCCTTGCTTTAATTGATTTGCAAGTTCTTTTGAAGTTGGCCTTGTATATATATATATATATATATATATATATATATATATATATATATTCATTGTATACTATTAATTTTGAAGACTGCCCACTAAATTCTTAAAATTGCATGGAGATGCGGATGCGTTATGCGGATGTGTCTGGCTATATAGACAAAAGTTTTGTTGGTCAAGTAGGTGATTTTAGGATGAATATTACCTCATACTTGTCCGTTGTAACAAAATTATGTGGCAGAAGTTGATTCTGACTAATTATTATGAACCTCCCCTACCTCCTAAAAAACTTTACAAAAATGTAGATATAGAATAATTCTGTCAGTCTTTACACTCTTCGCATTGTGATCGTCATGCTACAATTTCATCTCATGGTTTGAGAAACAGTGGCCTTTTTCAAAATTTCTTGTTTGGACAAAACTCTACAGGTTGCTTTGGTTGGTCGAATGAAAAGGTCTCTCTTTTTTCCAATGATAAATTCTGGTGTACTTTCTGTTGACTTCTGGGTGAAGGTTCAAACATGTAAAGTTCTTGTTCTTGTTTTAGGCCTTTTTAAGATTTTAAAATTTAATTTTAGTACCATACAATATGGACTGTCCGATCAGCAGGCAGATAGGATGGTGAAGCAATCCAACAGTCAAAACTCAAACCAACTAATCCAGAAAGTGTACCACATAGATTGACTGATTAAGGAGTGAGCCAATCGGAGTAAGGCAAGAAAAACATCCTAATTAAGCCTATAATTAGATTTAAACAAATTTGAATCATAATTAGGTCGATTTTAATAAATACTTCATTAGAAGAATTATATATTAATTACACATTTATTACACATTTAAACTTTGCATATTTAAACAAATTATATATTAATTACACATTTATTAATTTTATGCTAAGATTTAGATTGACTTTAGCATCAACGGATTTTTGGTAGGTACTCTTGATCAATTTGACGAATAGGAAAAACAAAACACTTTGTACGATCGTTTGTTAGAAGTTATCGATCATCCCAGCATACTGAAACATTTTGGTATACTGAAATATTTTGGCATCCGTGTGAGGTTGAGTGATTGTTTTTAAACCACAAGAAACATAACAAACAATGTTGTCTTGAAAGAAGTTTCAAATGATCATATAGATCATAGGGAGATGATGAAGAACTTGCAAAATTGCATGGATGGAATGCATAATAGATACGAGGAAGAGTATAGAACCATGCATGCTAAAAATGCAACCATTCGACAAAAGCAGGGCAAGAAGGATCTTGTGCCTTCACCTTGACCTTGTCCGAACCAACCAAACAACATGACGAACCTATCTGTACAGTTCACGAGAGCAACTTTGGATCCAGCAAAGTTCATAACCCATATGTTGCGATGATAAACACATCGAGATGCCCCCGTTCACCATAGAAATTGCAGATACCCCTTTACTAGACAATTGGAGGTTGTTTGTATTTGAAAGATATGATAGTTTTACTGGTCCAGATGAACATTTAAGGATAGCCATGAATCAAATGACTGTATATATGACAAATGATGTCATTTGGTGTAGAGTCTTCTCCACCTTGTTAAAGGGAGAGACACTTACATAGCTTTCTTTACTTCTACTAAACTTTATTGATTTCTATGCCATCATCCGATAAAAAATTAGGGCATAATTTTTCAACAAGTAGTCTGCACCACTTAACCTCAATCACTCAAGTCAATGTTAAACAAGAGAAAGACGAGTCTCTCTAAGATTTCATGGAGCAATTGGCATTGTCTATGCTACAGCAACCTCAGACACACCATTGGTGAATATGTTGAACTGAGAGAAAAAAATTGAAGAATTAACTTGGGCCAGTAATTTGAAAAAGTTTGTCAAATGGTTAGAAGGAAGTTCTCATAGATAGTCCATCCTGCAACCCTCGGAAGTCCTCCTAAAACGAATCTTAATGATCATGAAAAAGCATATAGCGGTGAAATGTGATGAGTAATGTGAAGCAACCTTTACTGAAGTAAAGGCCACACTAGCTTGCCCACTTATAACGACTATACTAGTTACCAACCAAGAGTTGCAGCTACACCTAGTAGTATCTGAAGAAGCTATAAGTGTAGCCTTAATCGAGGAGGTTCTTGAGCAAAAAACTTATATTTCATCAATGGGATATTGCAAGATGCTTAAACCTAATACTAGTAGATTGAGAAGGTAATGTTGGCACTTTTAACAACAACAAAGAAACTAAGACCTTATTTCCAAAACCATCCAATAGTTGTTAGAACAGACTACCAATTGCGAAAATATTGAGAAAACCTAACATAGTCAACCGAATAATCAGTTGGTTAGTTAAGTTCTCAGAGTTCGACTTTCGCTTCGAACCGTACAAGTCAATCAAAGTTTAACACCTAGTAAACTTTGCTAAGAAATTACATGTGAGCAAAACAATCCCTTCGATTAGTTGTGGAAGCTTGTAGATCATTCGATTAAAAAAATGGGGAGAGGGGGGGAGAGATATAGTTTTGGAAGGACCACATGATATTAGGATTGAACACTTCATCAACATATCAAATAACGAAAGCCTTAATAGTCAGGTTAACTCTAACTAAAGTTGATTGTAAAAATATCCTTATTAAGTCTACAGTGAGGTTTAAATGAATTTAAAGTGTAATAGACTCTAATCAAAAGTTCATAAATAAATATCGAAGTAAGATGGTATGATAAACATTAATTACACATTTATTATCTTGTTCTCAAATTCAATTTGACTTTAACATTATAAAACCTTTATTTTTCATTAGTTTGACAAAAACAAAAAACAAAAAACTCTATCCATTTAAACAAATACTAATTATTTTAGATTTTTTTAAAAAATCTAAAATTTCTTTTAATACTAATTTTTTTAGTTTTCTAAGAATAAAAAACTTTAATAAATTCAAAAAATAAATTTTAAATAAAATTATAATAAAAATTATTTTAGGTTTTCTAAACTTTTGAATCGTATTTGTATAATCTTCTAAATCGTATCTGTGTATACTCCTGTGGTTTCATCGGACTCGACCTCTCATCTCTAAATTAGTAAGCTTGGTTAAGTTACTAACAATGTTTGTTTGTTTATTCATACAAAGTGGTTATTACTAGTTCAATCATTTTCTTGAATGTATTTTTTAACATCCGGGAAAACCTTAATTCCTCCGTCAATTTTAAGATCGAAACTTTTTATTGTAGATATATTTAAGACATTTAGAAATACATGGTGATTAGAGTCTGATATTATTTTAAAGGTGCTGCAGGGTCCATTGCAAAGCTTTGATTTGAAAGTTAGAAGTCTGTCTATTCTATTCCAAACGAATGGACAGTTTGGAGGTTATATTCATAATGGGGGCAACAACTTGTTACATCAGAATTACTTTTGAGACTTTGGCATTTTTCAATTGGTATTGCACACACCTGTTGCTACCATGCGCTCATCTGAAAAGACGTCATACGTGTAAGGCTACTATCAACTTTTTTAGCATTCTAAATAATTTTATCGCTGTTTTTTTAATATAGTTAATACAAAAATGTATGATTTCATTCTAAAACATGTTCCGATCGTTGTGGTGCATAGTGCATAACTTAATGTTTTCATTTAAAACAGATCGAATGAAATTTCAGACATGATTGTAAAAAGTTTAAGTCATGTTGCACGTTGAATCATATTTGAACTTTCATTTTGATGATATAGAGTATATTTTAACGAGTCTAAATCCGATTATACCAAAGTACCTCAGACCACTTTGGTAATTGAAATAAAATAATTTTAAGAACCTAAAAGGGCATGACATGAGGGAGACCCTAGTATACCAGCTTTATTGAGTAAGGAAAATGATCCTCAAACCTCAAACCACTCCAAAAAAAGTTACCGAAAAACCGGAGGGATAGGTACTGTTGGTTTGACACTTTTACATATAAAAAATAAATATCAGAGAATGTAAATAGTATGTGTTATTATCCCTACACACGCATTAAATATGCGCACGAACCACCGGCACTATTTCTCCGCTTCTTGCTAGTATGCACCCTTGTCGCCTTGCGTGCGCCGGTTGCGCAACCCCCTAACCTGCGCATCTCCACCCACCTCATCGAAACTAAGACCATCACAGCCCTTCATCAGCTCCACAGAACCCAGATCTCGGGTTCCAATTCCCAACCCATGTCGAAGGCGCGTGTCTACACCGATGTCAACGTTCTTCGCCCCAAAGAGTACTGGGATTACGAGTCTCTCACCGTTCAATGGGGGTATTATTCCCATCTCGAATACATCTCTCATCGTTTTGTTGATTTCTTATCTAATTTGTTTTCCAAACTTTCTGTTGCGCCTTGATTAGCCACAATTCTCAATTGATGGATATTTTTCCTTTTAGGTTATGACCCTTAGGTGCTGTTTTTCTTGTTTTGGTTACTTGTCCTCCGTTTCAAATACCTAAACCTTTAACAATTTTGTGTCACATTCTTTTCAAGTTTTTATTTCCAATGGGGATGCTGAATGTTGTCGTTTGTGTTATGATTATATTATTGGATCTCTTGGCCCTCTTACGTTCGTTGTGTGGTATGAACTCGGTGAAACCGATTGACCATGACGAATCACCTTGTCATTTGAAATTGGTTGATGTAATTGTTGTATATAGTCTAAAATGAAATACTATAAGCTTTTGTTGATTCTGTGAGCAAGGTTCGTCGGCAGGGTATGCATTAGGTCTAATATTTATGAGGCTTTACGTTTCCCATTCCAATTATCTTATTTATGAATTTTCTGTGTGCTCTTTTCAGCGACCAGGATGATTATGAGGTTGTGCGAAAAGTGGGAAGGGGGAAGTACAGTGAGGTTTTTGAAGGCATAAATGTTAATAGCAACGACCGCTGTATAATCAAGATTCTCAAGCCTGTTAAGAAAAAAAAGGTGAGAGATTTTGTTATTACATTGATGCTGTTTTCGAACTTTGGGACCTGGAGAGTACGAGTAAAAGGTCGAGCAGGGGTGCTTCATGAGAAATTTTCTCCTAAAATTTACGCACAATTTTCACACATACTCTTTCGCTATTTTCTTGTGAGCTATTGGATAACAACTTGACAACTCTGCACAATCTCCTAACAGAGTTCTGCAATAGTTATTTCCAAAAGAAAAATATAAAATTAAAGACATAATATTTGACCTTTGGAAGTTATACTTTGAATAGAGAAGAGTAGCTTCAAAGTTCGAACTAGTTCACATTAGCTGAAAATTTATGTAATTATGTGTCTCCCTAAATATTGGTGGGCTTCAAGGATTATGATTTACACGAGGTTGTTTGCATGGATCACATGACACTTTTTTCTTCAATTAAATACTGTAGTTCCAACAAGGTTTTTTTGGAAGATCTCGCATTGATTAGAGAAAAGACTAATTTACTGTATATAAGTGTGTCATTTCTCACCTTACCTTATAAATTAGTTTTGTGAGAATGAATTAGACTTAAACCCACTTCCTAATATGATATCAAAGCCTAGTGAGGTTTATTGGGTCTATCGTGTCACTTGCTATTGGACCGCTATTGGACCACCTCTAAATATATAGTCCCAAACTTGAGATGTCTATGTCTCCGCATGAAGGGGGTATTGAAGATTCTACATTGATTAGAGATTAGATCAAATCCTTGTCTTACTAGCTGGTGTTGTAAGGATGAGTTAAGTTTAAACCCATTTCTTAATAGTTACATACAATGAAATCCTTGTTGACTACTTCCTCCAATGCATATTGGTTTCCCTCTCCTCTTCATAGAAACCAAAACCATGCATTATTCCTCGAGTTCTCCCTAGGTCTTCTTTGTACATGTCCAAACCACTTTTATTGATGTATCTCTCATCATATACAATCATTCCGTACTTTTTTTTTTCTTTGTTGTATGACCACACATCTATCTTTACTTGTTTATGCTATTCCAACATTTTTTCTTGCTGTCCCTTTAAGCTCCAACGTCACTACAGTAAAATATTGTTGAGTGTATGGCACTAGGATAAAACTGGCCTTTGAATTTGGTTGGCACTTTTCAAACATAATAGCCCCCACTATCTTTCTACATTTGTGTAACATCCTCGTTTGTTTTCCTTGCATTTTTTATCATTTCTTCTGGACTTTTAACTTAGAAATATGCTGTATGACATCTTTTCTCAGTTTATCTTCTGAGTCACATTGTCTCTTGCTAAAATTACAGTGCATATACTTTGTCTTAATTCTGCTCTAGTGTTGGCCCTTTGCTTTCAAAGTTGTCTCCGGAGTTTTGAGTTGAGAGCTAACTGCTTCCCTTGGTTTCTTAGCCAACATTGTGTCATCTACAAAAGTGCATCAGCATGCAATAAGGGATAGACTTTTTGTATATCCCTAGTATGCATATCCATGATTAGATCAAACAAGGACTTTAGGCATCTGTGGGGCATCCACTTTTTGAAACAAAATGCTGGAAAGGAGGAGTTGGAATGTGGGATTGCACACCGAAAACAGGACATAGTGCTGTTCTGCTTCACCTCGGCAACCTGCTTCTGCAATTCTTAATTTTTAAATTGTTAGTGGAGTTGGTATCCAAACCTTAAGTCCAACCTGTAATGTGAATCATTTGGGGCATGAAGAAATACAACTTCAATTCCAATTTTTTTGGTAGAACTTCAAAGTGCTCTTCACATTTTTAGACTTAATATATGTCTTCTACTTTTTGAAATACTTTTTTTATTATATGGTGTTTCATGTAATGAAACATTCAGTTTTATGATATTTTTATGTTATCTTCTGATATATTTAACTTCTTTTTGCAGATTAAAAGAGAGATAAAAATACTTCAGAACCTTTGTGGGGGGCCAAATATTGTTAAGCTTCTTGATATTGTCAGAGATCAACACTCTAAAACTCCTAGCTTAATATTTGAGTATGTCAACAGTACAGATTTTAAAATTTTATATCCAACCTTGACGGATTATGACATACGCTATTATATATACGAGCTTCTCAAGGTAACATGATTTTTCAATCTCTCGTGCTATACCTGGACTAATGTTCTGTGTCCTCTCCTTTATATATTTTTCCTTTAAAGTAATTGTGGTATCTTTGTTTTGAACAAGGTTTAAATAAATTTTGCTTCTGATTACGTGTATAGGCTTTTTGTGTATGCATCGTGTAAAATATTATTATTTTACATTTGCAGAAATACATGTCAAGTACCTTTTTCTTGTTAAATGAAAGCTTTATTTGTGAATTGCAGGCCTTAGATTACTGCCATTCCCAAGGCATAATGCATAGAGATGTGAAGCCTCATAATGTTATGATAGATCATGAATTACGGAAACTCCGGTTGATAGATTGGGGTCTTGCTGAATTTTATCACCCTGGAAAGGAATACAATGTTCGTGTGGCTTCAAGGTAATGTTCTGGCCAATTGACTATGATAACAACTCTATTTCTGAAGTACAATAATGAAAGATTTATACAATGGATGAGCCTAAGTATATTAGTATATAGCATAAATCAAAAGCAGTAAGGTATAGTGAGCTCATTTGTGTATGAATTTTTAATACAAATGGATTATTGGAATTATTGCTTTCCAAGTAGGGATATATCTGCTAACATCATTCAGAAGATATGGAGACTTGATCAAAATATTTTATGATTGAAAACTAAAAATCACAATAACTTTTTGATTTTAAAAATTGAGTTCAAAGTGTTTCAAAATTGAGTGAAAAAATAATTGAGCTCCTCTCTAACTAAACACGGATTGTTTTAATAGTTGTATTTGAAAGCCAATGTTTAAAACCATGCAACAACCTCAAACTGGTCTATTCCTAAAGTGTTTGTCAACCAATTGTGTTTTCCTTGGTTATCAAACTCAAGTTTTAACTCCCAAAAACGTACAAGCTCATGCCTGTGCCTCTTGTACGAGTTGACTTGTAGAATCAAATTTGAGGGTTTGAGTGCGCTCGATGTAAACACCGGTGAACTTGTAAGGAGGTTACATTCTCATTGGCGAGTTCAGCTTCTTTTTTTATTATTTGTTTGATTGAAAACGAGGACGCTTTCTGTCATTTAGCTTGCAAAGATAAGAGAAAGGAGAAGAATAGGGTTCTTGGCTATCCCATTTCTTTGTTATTTCTCTTTGTTGCTGCTAATGGAAATTGGGGACAGCTGCTGCTCTCATCATTATGGTTGGTCTGCTCTCACCTCCCTTCTCTGTTTCCGATACAATCATGACATCCTTCTCTGTTCTTGTGAAGCCTGACTTCTTTGCTCTTGCCATGCTGTTCTCTGTAATGTCCATCACCAGCCATTCTCTGTGTTGAGGCTGAAGCAAGCGGCAACAACAACTTCTCCCTGCAGTGTTGTGGATTGTGAATTTGTTGAAGCTGCACAATCATTCTTATTCTCTCTGCTGTGCACAATTTGAAACTCAATCTTATTTGAAGATATTTCTCTTTAATTAGTTATTTTAATTTTATCGTATTAAGAACTTATGTCTTGTATGAGCTTATGTTTTACTTGGTGTTACTTTATTATTAAGGTTTAATATTTTGCATTATTATATAATTAAAATGATCAATTGTCATGTTATTTATAGGTATTTTAATAGTATCCTATATGAAGTAAACCCTTATTTGCAATTCGAGTTTACAAGTTTACAAACATCTCATGAGCTTATTTAAGCTCTGGTTTTCAGCTACGTTTTTTTGTTTAACCTTTTAAGAGACAATTTTGAACAATTACTAGACTATTTTTTTCAGAAGCTTATAGTACACTAAGCTCTTCATGAACATGCATAATTGAATGAGTACTGTCAAGGATCAATGTACAATTGTTACCTAAAGAGACAGGTGACTAGTTCAGGCATATTTTTGTTGACACTGAAGCAGTTTGACCTTAATGATGCGGGGTTGATGTAGCAGGCTAATGTAGACGCGCCAAAGTTACTGTACTTTTCATTTTAAGACTTGTTAAATAAACCCGTTTCGCCATTTAATCCATAGTTCCTACTGAGCAATAATTTAAAGGTATAGCTGAAGATATTAAAAACAGGACCAGTCACTTGTTGCCTTGTGTGAGGGCTGTTAGGCATATAAGGGATACCCAAGAAGGAATGGGGTTGGAAGAACTATTTTTCGGGGTTCCAAGAACTATTGTTATTTCCAGCCGAAACATACCCTAGTTCATTTTGTCTGGTTATGTAAATTTCTGTCAACTCATTGTTAGTAAACATATTTGGCTCCCTAATCTTACACTTGGTTTATAGTCTTGTAGACATTCTCCGCTTCCTTCTAGGCGCCAGAGTCAATTCACTTTTGCATTTCCCCTTTTAATTGTTTCTAATTTGCCTATTTTTGTTAGTTAGATATAAAATTGACCAGGGAAAGATATTGTTTAGATTTTGTCAGACTTGTACGATAGTGCTATATGGGACTAAGTTTTGGAAAAGTTTATGACCACCAAAAAAATGTCATGTGCTATGCTTTTACTTTGCAGATACTTTAAGGGCCCTGAACTTCTAGTTGATTTGCAAGATTATGACTACTCGTTAGACATGTGGAGTCTTGGCTGCATGTTTGCTGGAATGGTGAGAATAATCTAACTATAGTCTAGAACTTACTGGTTATGTGTGCCAGACCCTTGCTATTATTTAATATGAAGTCTAGTTTTGAATCTACAAGTGTAAGAGCTTGTAATGTGGGATATAATCATTTTAATTCGTGTAGATATTTCGCAAGGAGCCTTTCTTTTATGGTCACGACAACCATGACCAACTAGTCAAAATAGCTAAGGTAACATTTACGGTGGTTCAGTAATGTATTAAATTGCAAAATCAATACTGCCAGTTAATCTGTTTAAGCTTCTTATTGAAATATCTTGTCATTTTACGGGGGGATCTTAAGTATGACTGAATTATTTGTTGTTTAACATGCTAAAAGATATATTTCTAGACCACTTTTCCCCTCCTATTGATCATTTAGGGATATACTTTTCTTTCCAGGTCTGTAGGTTTTCATTATCTTTTCTTTTTTATGTGATCCGTAGGTGCTTGGTACTGATGAACTGAATGCATATCTGAATAAGTATCATCTGGAGCTTGATCCTCAACTTGATGCACTAGTTGGAAGGTATCATATTGTAATTTCATTTTCTACTTATTTCATACCAGTTTAAATATAGTGAAATTCACGTCGTTCTGTCACTATTTTTTGCCAAAGCGGTATAATCCGAGTTCTTTTCTTAGAAGTTTACTGCTTTTCTTTGACTTTCTCTCTTCCTTATATATATATATATATATATATATATATATATATATATATATATATATTACTATTTTTACACATTTGTGTTACACTATTGCATTTGCAGGCACAGTCGCAAACCTTGGTCTAAATTTATTAATGCTGATAATCAACATCTCGTGTCTCCTGAGGTAATTTAACCCTTATTCCATTATGGCATTGGGACTAACCAACTAGTTTATACTGTAATTAACTATTCTCTATAAAGGGTCTTTATTTGATTCAAATTCTCGGATATGCAGGCAATTGATTTTCTTGATAAGCTCCTTCGATACGATCACCAGGACAGGCTTACAGCAAGAGAAGCAATGGTATGAAGAGCTCATTAATTTACCGTAACATGATTATTATGTTCTTGTTGTGAGTTGCTTAATTTTTTCACTATATTATGGTCTTTTTGATTTAACATTATTTCTCCTTGATGTATTCCCGTAGGCACATCCATATTTCTCTCAAGTAAGGGCAGCTGAAAGCAGCAGAATGAGGACACAGTAACTTCATCATTTGTGATAAACCTGAGTTAATATGTGGGATTGTTTTATAATACCCAAGAACATGAGGCATGATTGCCTTCTGTTAATTATAGTTTGTTAGATTTGTTGTGGAATGTAACAATATCATATCTTGTTCCAGGGGAATAATCTGTTAATCTGTTGAAAAATTAAATTTTACATAAAAGAGTTGTGGTTGGATATAAACTCGGAAGACACCCTTAAGCCGGTGTTTAATTTTTTTTTTAATAGTAGATAAGAAAAATCACTATTTTTCTTTGATATCATTTTTATTATAAACTTTTCTGCATGAGTAATAGGCTAGTTTAAATATATCTCTTGAAAGTTTTCCCGCTGCACATCAATTTTCAAGAAAACACAGTTTTACTGCATGTATTGATTGAAGATTATAAAATAAGATTATAATTAGACTCTAGAAAATCAAACAAGGGTTTTTTAGACATTTTACAATAGTTATTTTTTTCTTTAATATCTTTTTATTTACAATACAAAAGTTAATTTTGTAATAATTAAAATATTACTAAAAATGAATTAGCATCTGTGTAACGTGTATAAAAAAAACATTTTCCTATTTATTTTTCTCTAAACTTTTCTGTTGTCTACTTTACTAAAGGGTCAAGTACATGCTTGTCAGCTTCGCTGCCACACCTATATTGAATAATAAAAGTATAATTTATTCTTATTTTACATTTTCTTTGGGTTAAGATGGAACCGAAGAAAGAGAACATAAAAAATGAGAATAGAAAATAAAATTGTTTGAATTGAAAGAAAGTAAAAAAAATGAATAAAAAGTTGTAATTGTAATTTGATTCATAATGTAAAAAAAGTTAAATATTTAAAAAACAAACTAAAACATCCTTATATTAAAAATAAAATTGGACTGAATATAAAGAAATATTTTAGTACTTATTATTTATTTAAAAAAATTATTTTTTAAGAATATTTAAAATTGTGTGTACACACACTAGTCAAACAATTAAATTTTATAAATATACAATAATTACTAAAACAAAAATATATGTAAATAAATGTTTGATAGTTACCTAAAAATGCGCATAAAAATTAGTAAAAGAAATAAACAGTTTGATATATATATATATATATATATATATATATATATATATTTCATTTTTTTTCAAAAGTATAAATTCAATCTTTCTTAATTTTTAATATTGTTAATATCTTTTTTTTTTTTACTTCAAGACGAATTATATTATCAATGCTAAATTTAAAAGATAAAAGAGATATATCTGTTCAGAAATTTTAATTAATTAAGTAAAATTATTTTAATAAATTACATTTATTGTTATTAATCTATCTAAAAAGAACTTTAAACAATAATATTTTAGACGGTAGGAAGTATCATAATGTGTTAGTGGGCTGGGGGTAGGAGACAGGTATGATTAATGTGGAAGAAAATAAGGTAAATTAAGGGTGTTTTTCCTCTATCACCCGAACTGTTTATGCACTTCCTCACTGTTATTTTTTTATTCTAAAAATATTTTATATATTTTTATTTTTTTTTTATTCTAAAAATATTTTACACCTTCCTATTATTCTCAATAATCTTTAAGAAGAAACTTCAATATTAATACTTCTATCACTTTCATTTTATAAACTTAAAAATTAAATACAAATACAAAATAATAAACATAATAATAATATTATTATTATTATATACTAATAAATAAATTTCAAATCTTTAACAAATAACTTTTCTTTTATATTTTAAGTATTTAATAATATTTTTATATTATTATCAAATAAATTAAATATTTTATTTAAATTAATTGAGTTAAACATATCGATAAATTAAAACATAATATAATGTTAAAAATTATATATATTAAATGTAAAAAAAAATAAATATTTTTCTAAAAATTTAGAACAAAATCTAATCGCATATTAAAAAGAAGTGAGGTGACTAGTGGTGTGACAAGTCAATTTTTTCTTTTCCAATTTTGACTGCTTCTCTCCCTCCCTCTTCCTCCATCTCTTTCCTTGCTTCTTCGCGCCCAACTTCTCTCCCTCCTTCCATTCTTCTATCCCTCGCCGTATCACAAAAGAAAATTGGATTTGACTCAAAAGTAGTCCAGCATCAATTTGGCAAATATGATAGACAATGAAATTGTAACATTGGTTCCCGAGTGGAGAACAAGAACCAAAATAGAAGAAAATTCAGAATGTTCAGGTGCAGGTGTCTGCCTCAATTGTGCTGCAAATGGTTACTTGGTTGATTATGTATCATCAAATGATCCATGTGGCAAGAATCTTCAATTTCTTCATTGTTCTAAAAATGGATGTGCTGCAATTCATGGCCGATTTAAGGAGATAACATACCAAGTTGAAGGGTTGCAAGTAGTGATATCGAAGGTGCACGGGATGCACCAAGCCATTCCGATGGCATTCATTATACAGATAGTTGAGCCTAGAGAGATGAACCAGAGTTATGCCATGAAGAGTTAAAATACATACATTGTGACCAAACTCATGAGGCATCAAACCCGTTGAACATCAAGGAGGAAGGAAAAGTTGTCAATGTGGATGAAGAAAGTGATCTAAATACCAAAATGCCTCATTCAAAGCCTGCAATAAATTTTGTTATGTTGGATTGTGAAAATGAAATTAGGCAAGAGCTAAGATGACTCAAAGCAAAGTACCAAATGCAGTTAAGGGATCTTATAGATCAACAATTGGGGGTTAAGCCAAAATTTACTTCCATGTCTCCTGATATGAAAAAATTAAAATGTGGGAAAGATGGAATTCAGAGTTTATCAGCTCAATCCAGATTGAAGATACAAAAGCATAAACCACAATTAAGATTTATAGTTTCTCATAAGCATTTTCCTCTTGAAGACGAGAAATGCAACATAACACAATTTGATCTCAATCGCTTTGCGTTGGTCCTCCTCGCTTCGCCTTTCCCCTATGCTTGTTAGTGCTTCTGAACTCTTCGCTGTCGTTCGCGAGGTTCGTGAAGGTGCGTGCCTTCGAAGTTCTTGAAGATTCCTTCGGAGTCCGCAAGCTCCATGGCGGCATGCTTGGGCGGCGCGTATGCGAGTCGTGGCCATGTAAGGCGGCGTTTTGGTCGTCGATCTCTCCTAGACGAACGTCGAACGGCGTTGCCGCTTTGGAGCTAACGCCGGATGGGCGAATGGATGGAAGAGTTTTGTGATCTTTGAGAAATATTTTGTGTGGAAGGAGGGAGAGAAGTTGTGTGGAAGATGAAGGAAGAGGGAGGGACAACGTCTTTAAGGGTCTGTTCACTTGAAGGTAATATACTGTTCAAGGTGAAAATCGAGCGATGAATTAAAAAAAATCTGTGTTCACTTGAAGGTAACAGTGAGCGACGATTTAAACATAACAGCGAGATTTGTCTACTGTAGACTCACTCGCATAAGTGCGAAGATTTGGAGGGATCAATGATGGTTTCTCTAAAATACCCTTTATCGTTTTACGCTGAAAGAAGAAGAAGATGGCACTGTATCCGGTTACAGCTGAAGAACGCAGGGCTGCGTATTCGGTTACTCACACCCGGCGCTAATGCAGTTCGACGTTAGCATTGTTCTGGACGTTGGCATGGTTGCAGGGTTCGTCGTTAGGGCGTCATATTGACGACGGTGGAGTTGCAGCGGTGGATGAACTGAAGGTGAACGACGCAACGAGAAGCACTGAAAACGCCACCAAGGGATATCCGATTACCCACACAGTTGTATCCGGATACGGTTAATCTTCTTCACAAAGTTTGTATCCGGATACATCATCATCATTTCTTCTTCTTCTTGTTTGTATCCGGATACATCATCATTATTTCTTCTTCTTCTTCACCGCAAAAACATGGCCTGTAGACATCTCTGCTTTGTAAACCGATCCTTGCCCTCCAAATCCAATCAGATCTTTTTCGTTGAAATTATCGGTTGCTTCAATGATGTGTTCAAACATAATTTTTCCATCGTGACTGCATATGGAAAACACTTCTCCAGGGAGTTTCTTTCCGGAATGCACATTTTCTTTACCATGTATATCTTCCTTTCTTGCTTTTCGACATAGAATATACATTGAAACTGACACCCCACATAACATTAGAACAAGAGCACCCAAGAAAATAAATAATGCTATTTGAATGCCCTTGAGCCTCTTCCGACTGTGGTTGGTTGGGCAACGCATTAAGCCAGAAAAAGAAAAAAAACACTCATATTTTATACTTGAAAAGTCACTAGTTCTTCGTTTATAAGAAATTTATTGGTTTAATGGACTTATATTAGTTTAATGAACTTTCTTATGCCTTGACTTAATTTTTCTATTTTATCTTAAACTTTCATTAAAATTATTATAATTATTTTATTTATCAATAATAATAAAATATGAAAGAAAAAGTTTAAAATAAAAATCATTTTGAACGATAAAATTTGAAAAGCCTAATAATGTATATTGAATACAAATGGCTAAAAACACAGTTATCAATATCTTGTTAACTTGCTTTAATATCATTTTTCACGCTTTTATTTATTCTTAAGGGTTAATTATCGGCTGTCTATAAAATTAATAAATCTTATTTCCATAACAAATAAATTTATACTACTTAAAACTAAATTATATCACAAACAAGTACTACATTTTAAAAAATAAATCATTTCACTCAAGTATAATTTAATTAAATTTTTAAAATTATTTATAATAATTATTCTAAATTTTTAACTCTTAATAAACATTTTTACAATTAAATATAACATTAACAAATATCCTTTTATATTACTTTAATACCTAGGGGCATATTGGTAATCTTCAATTTCTACCAATTAAACAAATTTTTTAAAACTGTCACATCAATCAAATCCTACACTAATTCTCACAAAATTCACCCCCAAATCCATTCTCAATTACCTTTAAATCCATTCAAGTAAACACAAAAAAAATCACCTTCAAATCTTCTCAAATTCACTCAATCACTCTCCCCCAATCATCCCCAAGTGAACACACCCTAAAGAAGAAAAGAAAAACCGACGTGTAACGTTAGTTTTTCAGAATAAAAATTATAGTTTCTTTTAAGAGGAAGATGATCAAAATGTAATTTAGTTTAAAAGAACGACTAAAAACAAATTCATATTTAATAATTTAAAGAAAAAATATATATTTAATCCAAAATAATGAAATGAAAAAGATGAATGAAAGAAAATAAGTATAAAATAAAATAAAAGTAATCGATATTTTATTAAATAAATTAGAGAGGGAAAAATATAAAAATAGAGATAGAAAGAAGGGAAAATATGTAAAAATAATGTTATATATAAGAAAATTCTAAATTATTTCTCTGCTCTCTCAAACCAATCAACCTCATTACATTAATTTTACCATGTCTTGTTCTCTCAACTAATAGCATAAATGCTTGTTGACCAAAGCCATCATTGACTCTCCTTTTTCTTTGTCAACACCGTCACAATTGAAATTAGACACTTCAAAACTTAAAATTCATTATCAAAACACGAAATCCAATTCTTACAATATCTGAGAGAAAACTTTGTTGGAAATGGTTGAGAGATCTGTAATGTTTATTAATGAGAGATAGGAATAATTTCTAATATATAAGGATAAATTTTACCTTCATAAACCTTAGTGAAATTAAGTTAAATTTAAATTTTATTACGTTAACGTGATATCAGAATAATTAAGAGTATAATCTTAATTGTGAAAGGCAGAGACCATACAGCCTTGTGCAAAGAAGCAATGAAAGAGAGGGAGTCAAACACTTATCTATGCTTTTGTAATGATTTTATAATAGGCTTAATATGGACACTAACACATTCACCAGTTACAAATCCACAAATAAAAGGGGAAACTAACACAGATTTTGACACTTAAACAATGGAAAAAACTTACTAATCATCCCCTCTCGTCTCTAACTCCCCCCAAGACACAAAACACACAGACATATTCAATATAAAAGAAATTGAAGATCTATGTGGATATGTAGAACAGACCAAATTGATATTATGGCTGGACATGCATTCCCTCACTTTTTAAGATGAGGAAAACAAGCATAGAGATCAGATTTGGGGTGTTTGGCTTCAGCATGCTCCTTGCACTTCACTTCTGATGTGGTGCACATAAATGTTTGCATGCAAACCTTACACTGCAATCATCAATTACAACATTATAGTCACTACAGTAATGCAATAAGAAATAGCTCACCCTTATACAGAACCAAAACCAAATCATCAATCTTTGTGATGGAATATCATACGTAAAGTGAAAATGTAAATAATCTGACAGAATACCTTCGCAGACAGATTGAAAAATTATAAGGTTGATATAAGTATACAGCGCTATGCATGAGGCAAATAGAAAGAAATAGGTCAAACTTCAAAAGAACTGCCTTTTGCTTACCGAGTATATACTTAGTCCAACAAAGAATCAATCACTCATGTCTCATTCAGATAAATAAACTTCTCAAAACCCATGTCTTCTTCAGATAAACTTTCCCACAAACACTTTTAGGTGAAAAAAAGTTATGTAAATTGATCGGTTTCTAAAATTTAAAATTAGTTTATTCATAAATTAATTATTTTAGCTCTCATTTTCTTTTTCAAGTGTGGATTTTAACTTAAACATAACATAATTTTAATTTACCTAAAAAAGAGTAAAATCTTATGCAGATAAACTTGTCCACAGTAACTTGGAGAAGAAGCAAACAATGAAAATCGAAATAAAATTCCAAAATAAACTAATTTTTTGCTTATGCGTGTTTTCAGAAAAAATAAAATAAAGATAAAGCTAATTTTAGTTTAAAAAAGTAACATTTCATTTTTATCTTATTTATTTTCTTATCTTATTAATACTTATGAATAAAGTTATCCAAAGATGGTCAAATACATCTTAACTTAACTTCTTATTGAAAAGTTTTACCCTCTATTTGATCAAACAGAACGTCCGAATTTCCAAAAATACCAATAGCTAAATAATTAATTAAATATTGGGATGAAAGATTAGAAAGTGATTCTGTTGGAGAGTTTCTCTAAAAAAGGGAAGGAATTCTACCTTCTAATTACAAGTCATCATATTATATAGTAATCTAATTTTACAATCTTTGAGGGGTTGTGATGTCAGGCAAAGAACAAAACAGAGGAATTCTACCTGAATGTTCATGGCTTTCTTGTTTGAATCCAACTGGCTTCCTGCAAAGGATTATTAAAACCAACAACTACATCAGATCTAACACGTATAGCCCCAATTATTTTCAATTGAAATATTTTTTGTCCAACAATTCTAGTTTACTCCTAAAACGTACAAAATTCGAAAAATAAAACGAGAAAGATTACCCTTAGCCGCAGCCCTCTGTTTCTCGAGGTTCTTCTCGCGAGCCATCTTAGACTTTTGGCCATTGCCTCCTCCCATGGCTAACGAGAGACTCAACACAAAACCCTAACTTTTCTTACAGAGGATTTGGATGCTGAGTCTGGGCGCAAGAGAGAATGGGTTACTATATTTTTATACGAGAATGAGAAAGTGATTCTCACACGCAATTTTTAGGTTCATTAACTTCGCGTTTGGATTAGATTGAAACTTTTGTTTATAACTACATTCTAATATTCATATTCAGCTAAAGCAATTATATTTTTCAAATTTTGTAGGTAAGGGACAATTATGTAGGTATCCAAACATGTCTCAAATTTAGTGCGCTTTAAAAGTAGTACTATTTTCCACACCACTTGTAGGTATCCCTCGTTATTGAGATTGTGTTTGTTTTTGGGAGTTGGAACAGTGAATTTGAGTCGATTTAAAAAGAATGAAAAATGAAAGTTTGCCTGTTTAGATTAAGAAAACTATAATGAGATTTAAAAGAAAATGAAAATGAAAATTTACTAGAATTAGTAAGTGATGAAACGTAAGTGATAGATTAAAAGTAATGATTTAATTGATAAAAAATATTAATTTAATTTTAATTATAAATAGTGTAAATTATATTATAATAAAATGTGAGTGATTATCTAAATTGATAATAAATTAATTTTGATAGAAATATATATTAAGATATGATTTTCAGAAATTAAGATAAAATAAAATTTTGGAATTAGTTTAAAAAAAATTAAGCATTAATTTGAAATTATTATCAAATTATTTTAAATTAAAATGTATGATAAGTGCATTGAAAAAGATAAAAGTAAAAATACAAGCAAGATGCATAAAACATATAAACAAAATAATAATTATGTGGAGAGAAAATTGACTTTTCAATCTAATTTTCTCGAAAATATCACTCCTATTTCTCTGAATTCATTTTTGTAGATCCTTTAAATCAATAATAGATACAAATACATCAATCATATGTATTTTTATATAAATTGTATTACATGGTCGTGATAGATGATCTTATTACCATCAACCGATTAACACTAATATTAATTAGTTTAAAATAAAATATAATTACTCATTATTAGGTTATGATTAATCTAAAGTTTAATTTAAAAACTATAAATACGAAGTAAAAAAATAAATAAGATTACGTTTATGATGCGTTGACTTTAATTAAAATACTTTTGACACTAATTTAACAAAACACTTAAACATATAAAACGTATAAGACTTATAACATCGATCCCATATAACATTGATTTCATCTGAAACATAAATAATTCAAAACAAAGAGACGTTGAAGGTTATTTAATATATGAATGTATTCTAAAATGATGAAATGTTATAAGTATGTAAAGCAATTCTATTTTTCAACATATGAAAATATATTAATTAAATCATTGACCTGGTTAATTAACATGCTGTTAACTTTTATCAATATTTATGTTTTGTATTATAATGAGATAAGTCATTACAATAATGGTATTAAAATAATAACATAATTAATATTTAATTATTTATAAATTGAAAAAAAAACGTCAACTTTTTTAATTTAAAATAATCATGTATGTAAAATTACGCTAAAATAGTAATATTATTTTTAAATCGTTTTCTTAAATGATTCTTATTAGAGATGATTTAAGGAACTTATATTTACAGGAGAAGAGTTTTCATAAGCAATCGGAGTTCTTAAATTAAATATTGAAATAAAAGTGAAAGTTATAAATGTGATATAATTATTGAACAAGGTTAGAGTCTTTATTTTAAATTCTCAATTAAATATGTATGAAATCTAAATCTTTAAAATATGATGAGATTGAAACTGTTATAAGAATATCACTTATATAAAAATTTCCAATGAGATAATCTTACTCTAAATGAGTCTCGCTTTTGCTACATTATTTTGAATATCTTTAAAATTTTCGTTTTAATAAAAAATTCACATTTTTATCTTAAACTAGCATTAAAGCGTATTATTATGCTCTAATAGAGATTTTTTTAATAAAATATTGATAATAAGTTAGTCCTTTATATCATATATGCATAGCATAATAGTATTACGCGGACAATGTTCTAGCTGGATGCCAATAATAATGCACTCATCACTCCCTGTCCTCCCATTCTCTCTCTTTTCCCTTTTTTTTTTTCAAAACTTATATATATATATATTTTTTAAAAGTGATTTGTTTTATAGCTTTAACCTAGTTTTAAATTCGTATCTATATAAAGGTTGGTATTTATTTATATATTTATTAAAACATTAGATGTTAAGAAAAATAATAAATTTTTTTAAGTTTATAATTAAGCTAGGTAAAATCAAAATAAAAAATAACTTATAAATATAAAAAGTCAATATATTTATAAAAATATTAATAATAGACATTATAAAAATTATAAAATAAATCATTGTTAACAATATAAAATAGACCCAATAAAAATATAAGAGATATATAAAAGACTCATTGAAAAGATAAGTTATTATATGAATAAATTTGTAATATGTATTATTAATAATTAAATAAATTTAACAATACACGTTAAAAAATATTATTTATATACTGATTTATATTTTTAGTAAATCTATTTTATATATTTTTTACATATCTTTTATATTTTTATTGAGTTTATTTTATATTTTTATCTATAATTTATCCCATAATTTTTACAAAATTTAGTACTTATATTTTTACAAACATATTGATTTGTTAAATCTATAAATTAATTTTCATATTGATTCTACTTAAAATTTAATTATGAACTTAAAAATATTAATTTTTTTTCTTAACATAATATTTTTTTTAATAAACACATAAGCAAACACCTACAAATACGACTTTAAAACTAGTTTAAGTATAAAAATATGTTTAGTCATATTCAATTTTAATAATATGTAATAGTTATTTATTTTTACTTTTTATATTAATATTAAGTTACCATTAAGCTTTTGTCTAGGTAAGTCAGTTTTTTAAAAGTGTTTTTCTTTGGTAAATATTTGAACTGTATCATTTTAATCCAAATAAGGAAAATGTATCTCACTTAGTATTGTACATTTAGATTAATGGATTTGATCTAAATGTAAAATGCTAATCAATTATTTTTAATGATTCTTTCCATCTTGAATTGCTCTATATATGTTTTTCTATGTTATTGTTCCTCTTTGAACCTTACTTATAAAAGAAGAAATTTGACTAAATTTGATAATCACAAGAACTTTCAAATTTATTAGCAATACTTTTTATAGTGCTAATCTCATTGGCAATCATCTTCTGGTCATATGATGAATTCTAAGTTAGTTTTTTAGAATATTCGTACCTAAAGACATGATTGATTGTGTTGCAGAGATGAATGTTTAGTGATGCTTTATTGATGTTAATTTTAACTTCCTAGATTCTTCTTGCATTTCACCTGACCTCCTATATATACCTAATGATCCTTATATGTTAACAACCAATTTTTGCCAACCTTTTTGACAACGCTACATGTCAGCAAATGATTGGTTTGTTTGAAATTAATTTTTTTAAAAGGTAATGTGGAAAAGGGTTTAGGGTTCAAATTTTGTTGATTCCAAAATTACCCCTCGTCATTCTTCTTCTCTCTCCATTCTCTCATAGTCCCCATTTTTTTGCCCTCTCTCCATTTTCTCATTCTCCATTATCTCTCCAACCTTTGCTCAACCTCTACATTTGCGTGGGATAAACCAAAAGATCGCCTTTGTTTTAAACTTTTGACCTTTTTTGTTTCATTTCGTTTGTGCGTAATGAAATTCTTCGGTGACGTTGGTGGTTCGGCAAGGTATATGGGCTTTTCCCTTTTCTTATTTGCGTTTTCGCTTTGCCTTTTTGTTTTCGCTATTGTGTTTTCGTTATGTGACCTATTATTTGTTGTTTAAATTTTTTGGGTATCATTTTTGGGTTTTTCCCTTTTCTTAATTTGTGTTTTTATGCAGTTGTGCGTGCTTTAGAGGAACAAGAATCTCTAATTGAAGAACTAGAAACCAAGGTTGTTAATTTGGAGGTGCAGTTGGTTGAAGAGAAGAATAAACAGAGGAATAAAAATGATTGTGGACATAGTACGTCTCGTTAAGAATCCCACATGAACACTGACTTTGTAAGTCCGGGAGGCATTTACACAAACCAACCTAGTGTGAGGGTCGGATCACAAAAATGTTACAAGAGTAAAGTTAGAACTCCGGACACTGGAAATTGTGTGAAACATGAGTGATTTGTGCATGTAGTTGTTATAGAAAGTAAAAGATCATTGTACATAGATGAACACAAAAATGTATTGTACCAAATTTTGTGAATGTTAAAAAAGATGCAACTTTATTTCCTTTCATTATTGTGAATGTTATTTGAAGTGTTATTCCCTTCATTATTGTCATTGTCAAATGAGTTGTTGTTTGGAATGTTAATAAATAAAGTGTCCAATGTGATTGAGTATCATTCCTCAATAATGAGAGTATGACAATTTTATTGCATTTCAGGCATATGTAAGCCATACAGTCCCTTGTAATCGATTACAAGGGCCTTGTAAACGATTACACATACAAAAATTTGGTTTTGTACAAAAACTTATACTGCAATACCCAGCTATGAGAACGTCACTCTCCAACGGCAATTTAAGTATTTTTTTCATATTTCTTCAATGGATAAGACTTCTTTTTAATGTTTAAGTGTGAGTAGAGCTTGAAAAGTGAGATTTGGGCAGTCCATGGTGGAGAAAGACTCAATGTTGGTGTGATGACCTAGTTAGGGGAAAGGAAAAGCGAGAAAGATAGACGAGGGAGACAGAATGAGAGCTTTGGTAGAGACAGAGTGAAAGCATAGAGAAAGAAGATACAAAGAGTAGAGATTCTCAAATAATACCATAAAACCCATATTTTCTTCTAAAAACACCCTTCATATAACATTATTACTTTTAAAAAAATATTTAAAACGGATCAATCCCGTCTCACCACCATGGTCAAAGCAAAAAATAGTTATTAAAGAAACGTATTTCTTTTTCTAAATTCAAATATGCTTGCTTTATTTGGGTTTGCTTTGGGCTTCAAGGTTCATCTTCTCTTATATCAATACCGTTTCAAGTTACGGCTGCATAGAATCAACTTGAATGGCATGCCAATCTCATTAGTGAATGTATGATGCTATGTGTAGGACTCTTTTTCTAAAAAAACTTCTGTTCAAGACGCAATCAGTAGCAGAAAAATAACACACCAATTAAGTAGCTCGTAATTACGGAAATTTCTGAAAAAGCTCGCAATCAAGTGGCATGGATAATCAATGCATTATTTTATAACTAATTAAGATGAAAAACTTCACCGTTTGTATATCATCCTACGAGAGTTTTATGAGCCTTAACTATTATTGAAGTTAAGAAAGATCGTTTTATGTGAAATCTATGACGCTATATAAAACTGACGATGGTGATGTTCTTTGTCCCTGTGATCCATATTAGGAAGAGGACGTATAAGAATTTTTCATTTTTGGGCAATGTTGTCTCATCAGTGGTCTTCCCAGGAAAAGAAAATTAGAAAAGATGGTGAAAGGGAAAATGAGTTGTGAAGGAGGACAATACTATCATAATCAGACATTAAGTAACGTGATATAACAAGTATTTGTAACTTGTTGTTAGCGTGTAACAGTGAAAGAAGGTATATTAAGAAAACGCGTCATGAAGCGGTGAACATGACGCTCCTCCACCCACTGATTAGCAGCAGAAGACGTTTCACTGTCTCTATCTGCGCACAAAAGGAACACGCTTGGCAGCTTTTCCCGCCAACTCATGCTTTATACAAACTCTTTTGTCTTTATGTTCTGAAAAATGTTGCATGCATCATTCTATTATCTAACGGTGTCATTGGGGACACTAAAAAGTGATCTAAGAGTATGTCTAAGGTCACAAAAAAAAATTATAATCACGTCACAATTAACTGAATTAATTTTTAATTGTATTTTTTTTATAGTTTAAAATATCAGTATATTATTATATAATTGAATTGAATTTCTTAAATGATTCATAACAATGAATTGTCATATTACTATGAAAAAAAAATCATTAACAAAATATAATTTATTATAGTTTGTAAAAGAAGAAGAAAGTATAAGAAAATGAGTCAAAGGTACTACGTGATGACAGCAATAACCAATAACAAAGGTGACCATGACGATAATATATGTGATCGATGAAGGGGAGAAAAAAAAGAAAAAAAAGAAAAAAAAAAGAGAGAAAGAAGAAAAAAAAAGGAGAAGAAAGAAAAAACTCAAATTATTATATTTATTAAAAAAATTATTAAAGGATATTCATTGATGAACAAATTTTTTTATCTATTACTAAAATTTATTAATAAATAGTGTAGCATGATAACTATACTATAGAACCAGATGACCCTAGAAAATAGGAAGTGACTGGACGGTCTAAAGATGTAAGGTACACGAAGCGAAGCCTTGGCAAACTGGGTGGATGGACGTGAGTATGGTCAGACGACCTATTTTGGTGATCCATAATTCCTAAAGCAAAGTTAAAGGTAAGTACTGATTAAGTATAATAGACTGAGATTGGACCATAATTAAAGATTTCATTAATCTCAAACTCATCTCAAACTATAAATAGAAGTCAGAGGTAAGATATCGCATTTAAGACTATTGCTCCGATCTTTGTATAAACTTATTACTGACTTAAACATTAAAATGCCTTTGACAAGTACTCCGACCAATTGGAGCAAAGGCATAAACCAGACGAAGACGTGGTTACCCAAATGACCTTAGAAAGAAATTGTGAAAGTATTTATAAAAGTTACTTAACTCTACACCTGAAATAACAACTATAACATACATTACTAGTAGAAATGATGATAGTGTTGAAAAAAAGAAAAAAAAGAAAAAAAAAGAGATAAAATCATTATATTTAACAATAAAAAAGTTAATAATTATTAAAATATATTTATCAACTTATAATTATTAACGAATATTTTAGCATTAGTAATTAGTGACAAAAAATTTTATAGTATAAAATTTATGAACAAGTATTTTTATGAGTAGATTTTTAATCTCAGAAGTAATTTTGATGTATTAAACAAAATATCTTATTATCCATAAATTTTATCTTCAATAAATCTAGTTTTTTTTTACAATTAATTGCTTTATTTTAAAAGGTTGCATTATATATTTTTTTCTTCTTATTTTTAACTATAGTGAAATTAGGTTTTGTTTTTGAGAAGTGTAGTAAAATGATTTTTTTTTTCAATCTTTTAGGTTTTAAATAAAATTTTTGCGTTTATAGCTCATATAGTTTCTCTTATTTTTTTATTTTAAAAATTCAATTGATAAAGTAATAACTGCATGAATCCAATAAATTGTTAAACAATAAAAATCTAATGGAATAATAGTAGTTTTTTTATAAATAAAATGTGTAATTTCTCAACCATTCATCAATTTATTTGAACAAATGGAAACATTATTAATATGAATTATTAAAATAAATTACATAGTTGTTATAAGTACATTATCACTTAATTAATATTGTGATTCGATAACAAGAATTTAAGGCAGAGAAAAAATATAAAAAAAAAGTGCTAAAAGGTTTTTTAAATTAGAACTAACATTTGTAAAAGGGATAAAAATATTTATTAAACTGTATTAGAAATTAGAAAAGATAGATATGTAGATGATTAGATTTGCTGGGTCTCAAAACACACAGATGATTCAAAATATAAAAATTCATTAAAGTGGTTGAAATTTCTTAAGAAATATATTTTTTATTAACCGCTAATATTTTACTCTTAAGAAATTATTAAAGTCGTACTAACAATATCTGAATTCATCAATAATAAAATCATATGAAAAAAAAAGTAAAATTGGATGATTTGTGTTCACAAAATTAAAATCACGCTAAACACAATAAAAATATTGCTACTAGTAAGACAAAAATAAATATAATTCTTTAACTTTATATGTCCACTGATTTTCATACGAATAAAATGAAGCTTATTTAATGACTTTATTTTGTAATTTAATATAAGTGTGTGTATATATATATATATATATATATATATATATATATATATCTTACTTAACACTCATATTTAAACAGTTGAGTATATTTATTTTGATAGCAAAACATGTAAAGTTGAATCGATTGAAAATGTAATTCAAAGGTCATTTCAATGAAGGTAACATGTCTTTGATCATTTTCAGGTTGGTGTTTGATTTTAAAAAGATAAAATAAAGAGAAATTTAGAGAAATTCGTGACATTTATCTAGTAATATTTAAGTTTAAAAATTATTTTGTTCTAATATTTTAGAAGTTCTAACATTTTTGTTGCAAGATTTTTTTTTTATCAACCTTCATTCTTTATAAAAAAAAAAGTTGTTGCAAGTTTTTGTTTTTTTTGTTTTTTGTTTTAGTTATTGAGAGTCACGTTATGGGTCTTCTTTAACTACTGTTTTTACTTGTGTTTGAGCATACTTTGAAGTTGACACATTAAATTTTTGACTAAGCATTAAATATATGTAACATTTTTAGCAATACTTATGGACCATGATAGAGCCTCACAAGCCTTGGTCGGTAACTTCTTTCACTTTTTTTTTTTATCGAAATGCAGGACATAAAACAAGTAACTAATTTCGTAACATTGACATTCTTTTTTTTGTTTTCAGAGTATGAAACAACTTTAAGCTTTCTTAAAGAGATTGTGATATCGATTTAGAAGAATGAAAAAAAAAAATACATTCTACATTCATGAAATGATTATTTATAAGTTTGATATGCATTATGAATGGATTAAATTGAACACTTAAATATAACCTAATACTTCAAAGAATTGTGTTTTAACACTTTAATATTTAATCACCGTATCAAAATCATATAAAAGATCTATTGAAATTAGTGTACATAATAAGATTTTTATTTATAGATATTTTGAATAATATTATTATAGCTTGTATGTATATATGTTGATATTTTATTGTGTGAGTCATAAATAGATTCATAATCTTTTTTGTTAACATAAGTATCCATTACGTTCAACTTATGTTACTTTGAAGAATCTTTAATATTAAACTTTTTTTTATAGTATTGAAAATATTAGTTTTAGCATGCAAGTGGAGAAGATTGAGTTAGCATGTCAAAAACTTTTTTGAAATGTGCTAATAAATGTGGATAGCTTCTTATCACCATGTTATATTAAAATAATGTTAACTTATATACACAATACAAATATTGCAACAAGTAAGACAAAAAGAAAGTATAATTCTAACTTTATATGTTCTCTGATTTTCATACGAATAAAATTAAGTATATCTAATTGACTTTATTTTGTAGTTTAAAATAACTGTATACGCATTTTAATTGAAAACTATGTTTAAACCGTTGATTATAAATATTTTGATAGAAAAATATGTAAAGTTGAATTGATTGAGAATGTACTTCAAAAGTCCTTTCAATGAAGAAGGTAATATGTCTTTGATGACCATTAAAATGTTTGGTTATGATTATCAACGTCTATCACGCTAAAGTATGACAAAAAATAAATTTGAAAAAATGGATAAGAAATAGAATAAAATATTTAATTATTTAAAATAGTGGAAATAAGTAAGAAGTAGAAAAAGGGGTATAATTAAATTAATTTAATAAAAAGTAAATAAAAAATAGTAAAAGCATTATTACGGTATTTTAAATTAATTTTTCTCCATTTCGCTTCAATTAAACAAAAAATAAATAAAATTAATCACCTTTCGCTCCTTCTCTCCCTATCATCGCGGTAAAATACCCATTTAACATGTTGGATGAAGCAATGAAGGAAATTAAATTGAATATTGTAATTATTAGGCGGGTAACAGAAATAATAATTACTAATATGAGCTTATTCCTATTTTTTTGTTAGTTTTTTTAAGCTTTGAGAATTTTATTATTTTATTAATTTTGCATGTGATCTTATCTGCCAACGCACTCGCAGAAAAATATACTTTTTAATCCACATATAATGAGTAGGCCATGCTTCAATATTATATTCGTTTTTATTTTATTATTTGAATACATATTTATTTATGGTTTTATTTTCTCTTTCCATACTAAATTAAAAATTATATTTATCTTGAAATTTAAAAATAAAAAATATTAAAAAAATTAGAGAATTAAAAATGAATGAAGAAAGTAATAGGTTGTGGTAACTGGCGCGGAGGACGAAGCCTTTGGTTGTGGTTAAATAGGATTTTGATTTGATCTGTAAGGAAGAAGAAAAAGAGAATGATATTAGTGAAGTCGAATTAGTCCAAGACGAGAGTCCATTCACGTACCGAAGTTATCGGAGTAGAAACAAAAGGCAAAGATCTCGTAATACTTATTGAAAACTAAAGATATCTATTCAGAAAAAGGGAGAAAGTTAGTTGTTCAGGAAACAAGTCGTGCTGTGTTTGTTGTCAATTCATGTAAATTCCCTTCACAGAAGAAAGCCCGTGAGTGAAATTTCTTGATTTTGGTAATCCGTGAACCACTTTCTTAACAGAGGAGGAAAAGGAAAACTTGGTTGGTTGCTATAGACAAAGACGCTAAGGTCCAAAATCCATACCTAACTAAAATATCTCTGATTTGATAAAGTTGAAGTGGAGTTTGTGCAAGACTACACTACAAATATATATATATATATATATATATATATATATATATATATATATATACACCCGTGAATCCAAACACTAGTAATTTACAATATCTCCACCTTTAACTTATCTTCACCGTCTAGCGTCTAGCATGGTATGCATGTAGGCATTGCGGAAATTGAAAAGGTATAAAAAAATATAGGTAAAAGGACGCAGTTGAAGAGTTAGTAGGTAAAGGATTGGTGTGTGAAGTAACGTTTGGAGAACATGGTGGTGTGGCAGACAGTGTGAAGGGTCCTGTTAAAAAGCCAAAGCATAATGAAGCTTTAATCTGCCAAAACAGGTAAAGGTAGAAAAAGAAAATATTAATAATAATAATAACTGAGGAACGGTCATAAACGAACATGTGAACTAAATAAAACGTCTTAAATGGGGTAATTGAGATAACTCGTATTTCTATCTCTCAAAGCAATTATTTTGAGAAGCAGACAACCACCCACCGCACCCTTACTTTTTTTCACAACATTGCTAAACTGGCACACTCCCATAAAGTTTGCATTAAAGCCACCACTGCTTAAAGCCACAACATCTATTTACACTTCCCTCTACCCTGCTCCCTCACTCTCTCCCATGGCTTCCATTTCCACAACTTTGCCTCTGCTTCTCTCGCTTCTTCTGTTACTTGGTCGCTACCATGCGGCTCAGGCGCCAGAACCGGAGAGGAGAACCTACATTGTACACGTGGCAAAATCGGAAATGCCCCTAAGCTTTGAACACCATACGGTGTGGTATGAGTCGTCGCTCAAATCCGTGTCTAACTCGGCCAAAATGATTTACACCTACGACAACGCCATCCACGGATATGCGACTAGATTAACTGTTGAGGAAGCGCGTTTGCTGGAAAGCCAAACTGGGATTCTTGCGGTGTTGCCGGAGACGAAGTATGAACTTCACACAACGAGGACGCCGCAGTTCCTGGGTCTCGACAAGAGCGCGGACATGTTCCCCGAGTCGAGCTCCGCGAGTGACGTCATCGTTGGAGTCCTGGACACTGGCGTTTGGCCTGAGAGCAAGAGCTTCGACGACACGGGGCTTGGACCTGTTCCTAGTAGCTGGAAAGGCGAGTGTGAAACGGGAACGAACTTCAGTGTTTCCAACTGCAACAGAAAGTTGATCGGAGCCAGGTTCTTTGCGAAGGGTTGTGAGGCCATGTTGGGTCCTATTAACGAGACTGAGGAGTCTAGATCCCCTCGTGACGATGACGGTCACGGCACTCACACAGCCAGCACAGCCGCGGGATCGGTGGTTTCCGGCGCAAGTCTTTTCGGTTACGCATCCGGGACGGCGCGTGGGATGGCGACGCGCGCGAGAATCGCTGCTTACAAGGTTTGCTGGAAGGGTGGGTGTTTCAGTTCCGATATTCTTGCGGCAATTGAGAGCGCGATACAAGACAACGTTAATGTGTTGTCGTTGTCGCTTGGTGGTGGAATGGCTGATTATTACAGAGACAGTGTCGCTATTGGAGCTTTTTCCGCGATGGAGAAAGGGATCTTAGTTTCTTGCTCCGCCGGGAACGCGGGTCCTAGTCCTTACAGTCTCTCAAACGTGGCACCATGGATTACGACCGTGGGTGCCGGTACTTTGGATCGTGACTTCCCTGCTTATGTTGCTCTAGGGAATGGACTTAACTTCTCCGGCGTGTCGCTATACCGAGGTAGCGCTTTACCTGATTCACCGTTACCGTTTGTTTACGCAGGCAATGCCAGCAACGCTACGAACGGGAACTTGTGCGTGACGGGAACCTTGTCGCCCGAGAAAGTAGCCGGAAAGATTGTGTTATGTGACCGTGGATTAACTGCTAGGGTACAGAAAGGTTCAGTTGTGAAATCCGCCGGTGCTTTGGGCATGGTCTTGAGCAACACCGCCGCCAACGGCGAGGAGCTGGTGGCTGATGCTCATCTGTTGCCGGCGTCGGCGGTGGGGGAGAAAGCCGGCGACGCCATCAAGAAGTATTTGTTTTCCGAGGCTAAACCGACGGTGAGGATTTTGTTCGAGGGAACGAAGGTGGGGATTCAGCCATCACCTGTGGTTGCAGCGTTCAGCTCGAGAGGTCCCAACTCGATCACGCCTCAGATCCTGAAACCAGATCTGATCGCGCCAGGTGTCAACATCTTGGCTGGGTGGTCAAAGGCCGTGGGTCCCACAGGTTTGCCCGTTGATAACAGGCGCGTGGATTTCAATATCATCTCTGGGACCTCGATGTCTTGTCCTCACGTGAGCGGATTAGCCGCTTTGATAAAATCGGTTCACCCAGAGTGGAGCCCAGCCGCGGTTCGATCTGCTCTCATGACAACGGCTTACACCGTTTACAAAACCGGTGAGAAGTTGCAAGACAGTGCAACGGGAAAACCCTCCACTCCGTTTGATCACGGAGCGGGACACGTGGACCCGGTGGCTGCCCTCAATCCAGGGCTGGTGTATGATCTAACGGTGGATGATTATCTGGGTTTTCTCTGCTCGTTAAACTACTCTGCCTCTGAAATCACCACCCTGGCGAAGAGAAAATTCGAGTGCGACGCGGGCAAACAGTACAGTGTGAACGACCTGAACTACCCGTCGTTTGCGGTGTTGTTTGAATCAGGGAGTGGGTCCGGCGTGGTGAAGCACAGTCGAACCGTCACTAACGTGGGGCCCGCGGGAACGTACAAGGCTACAGTGACGTCAGACGCGGCCTCAGTGAAAATCTCGGTTGAACCGGAAGTGCTGAGTTTGAAGGAGAACGAGAAAAAATCGTTCGTGGTAAGTTTTTCATCCTCGGGTTCCACCCAAGACAGAGTGAATGCATTTGGACGGTTGGAATGGTCTGATGGGAAGCACGTGGTTGGGACCCCAATCTCAATTAACTGGGGTTGATGCTAACACCTTCCAGCTTAAGTTTGATCAAAGGTTCATCACTCACTCGAAGAGGGGTGTGTCTTGATTGGCTACTCATTTTACTTTTTAATATTATAATATTTAACTTTTCCAAACAAAAAATGGTGTTAAAAGTTAGGTTTGATTATGGCTGGGGCCTTCTGCTTGGTTGGAGTCGGTCTGTTTGCTCCCTGACATTGGAGAAATGTTGCAAGCCATTGGCTCATTTTTCTTCCACTGTACAGCCTCTCCTAATCATTCATTCATCTATATTTCTTCCACCATTAATTACCAACTTTCTATTTTCACACCATAAACCTACGGATCATTAATGTCTTTCTACCAATGCTTAATTATACATAATTACTACTTCGTTGAACAACTTTTTTCAGTCAGTTTCTTCATCTAAGTATTGTATTTTTTCTAATAATATTATTTTTAATCTGTTTAGTCTATTATGACATTTCACGATAGAAGTGATTGCAGAAAGCTAAAACTATTATCGCCAAAACAACATTAAAGTACTAACGATATTCTAACACATACTTATAACTGAATTTAACGACAAGCTTTTCTTATCCTTTCTTTCTTCTCTTCACACCTTTATATTTTTCATATAAATACTATCACGCAAAAAAAAATATCTATATCTAGGTAAGAAATGGTGTCTTAAAAGTTTTACATCGATTAAGAATAAAATTAATTTATAATATATAAATGATATAATATATAAGTGAGATATAAATTTTATCTTATAAATTTGTTATGTGAAATTGAGTTAAGTTTAAAAGAGTAGAATTATGTTTCAACAGAATTTTATTTTATAAATTTGTGCTGTGAAATTGAGATAAGTTTAAAAGAGTGGAATTATGTTTCAACAGATATTTTTGAGGAGTGGTTGATGTCCCATAAAATCAATTTTAGAATGCATTAAATACATTTTGAAATTCTGATTTACGTTGGGACATAGCACTTGTTAGAAATATCGGAGGGGACGAGTGCGACAATGGCAAAAAGAATGGGTGAAACATTGGGGAAGAAAAGCGAAGGAGATACTCTGCAAGAAATGGATAGATATGAAGGGTATGTGTGAATGGAGTTAGACGAATCATTTAACATCAATTGCCAATAAGTGTTGGTAGATCATTAGTCATTAATTATGCAATTTTTTTTTCCAGACTTTTTAACCCCAATCACGTATATGTGGTCCATTGTACGAGCATATAGTGGTTTTATAATTATTTCATATACTCATGATTAGTTAGGCCGTAAACCACTAATTCAGTTTGTCAAATTAGCCTTTTTGTACTAAGAAAATAAATAATTTTGATAAGAAAAACTGTAATGACTTAATTATGTGGTGTCTTCTAATTTTTTATATACATTGAGAGAATTATAATTTTAAAATACACAATTATCTCATAATTATGAATATTATAACACTTGTATTTATTATTTTATTATATTTATATTTATAGTAGTATTACAATTACATTATGTTATTTATTTTTATTTGCTAAATTGACAAAATATATAATATTTTTTTTATATTATTAGTGTACATATCCGATTTAACAATTCTATTATAAGTGATGAAGTGTAGATGTTTCAAAAACCTATAAATACACAGTATTTCATCAAGAAATATAAACATTTTTATACTCATTACTTGTTATCATAAATCATAAAACTCTCTTACTAACTTTGAGTCACAAATAGTTTTTTTGCAGGTAGATCTTTCCTTTTTAGACAATTAAGGGTTTTTAGGAACATAGAAGCCATTATTTGGATCTTGCCACCTATTGAAAGATATACACTTGAAATTTTCGTAAAAACATTTGATGCCTACCTTGAGATTCAAGTAAAACTTTATCGTGCCTTTACATTTTATATTATCTTACATGATATGATTATTTTATATTGAGATGGACGACGAAGATAGTTCATCACTGTTGGGAACTGTCTCACTCATGCTATCATTAATATATATGATTAAAATTTTTGCAACACTTTTGAGAAAGTATTTTCTTGACACCTTATCTTCTACATTAATATTTTATTATGATATAATAATTTACCAAATATTTATGGAGAAATTCGTTTTTTCCTTTGCTTAATAACACATGCCTTTAAAACCATTAAAAGTTCCAACGGTGGCCAAATTATAAAAAAAAAATAGTCGAGAAATGTCTAACAAAAGCTTGAGCATGCATTTAGGATGATCATATGACCAAACTAAAGTTGAGGTTTTGCGACAATCGATGGACGCTGAAACTCCAATCTAGTCATGGAGATTGCATCGATGTTTCTAGGAGGATTTTCCATGAGAAAACATGCCAAAGTTAAGCAAATGCTCTAAAAGAAAACCTTCTTTACTTTGCCAATCACAATTTTCCCCCAAAGGAAAAGCCCTTCCACCATAACTCATGCTTATTAAACGACTATTGCACCAAGTAAACTTACACATGTGTCTCTAATTTCCATTTTGCCATCGTAGCCCCCGTACGTTCCTGCATACTACATTGATCCATGCTAAGAATTCACTAAATATTGCTTATCTCCATCACTTGATATTCATTTTAAGGGATTACAATGGTTCCCTTATGTGTTATTGTGAGATCACTTGTTGTGATTGCCTAAAAGGAAGACTAGAGCAGGGTCATTTGCAAGAAGTTGCCCTTGAAATGAAGGCTAAAGTAAACATGCATATAGCTTCAAGAAGAAACCAACGTTGCTTACTCACCAAAGCCTTACAGTCAAAGTTATCTTGTCTATTCACCAAAGCCTTACTGTCAAGATTCTTTTCTCCTGCTTTCCAAAACCCTTACAAGTAAAAACTTTGTCTACTCACCAAAGTTTTATGGGTGAAACAAACTTTCCCTTTCTCCCGACTCACCAAAGCCTTCTGGACGAAAAAGAACACAACCTGGCTTTATACGGAAGAAGACATAACACACAATCTTGTCTTCCAACACCAACACAATAACGTCTTTTAATCTCTTTTACTTCCTTCTATGTCGTCTTTAGACTTGCGTGCTTATTGTGATGCATATTGGAATTGTGATTCTAATGATTGGAAATTCACTACTAAGTGGTGTATTTTTCTTGGTGCTCACTTATATAATGGAAGAGTAAGAAACAAGATGTTACATCCCAATCGTTCATAGAAGTTGAGTATCGCACCATGGCTCACTACCTATGAGATTATTTGGTTATGTTGGTTTCTTGTAGATATGAGTATCTATGTGAAAAATCACACGCCTCTACATTGTGAGAATAAAAGTGATATTTATATTAGTAAAAACTCTATTTTTCATAAGCGAATCAAATATATTGAGATAAATTGTCATTTCATTCGTCATCATCTTTAACTTGACACTATATCTTTATAGTTTGTTCCTTCAACTCTATTGATTGCATATATGTTTACCCTGTTATACTTTCGATAAACTCTCAATAATACATTTATCCTAAACATTACGAGTCTGAGAAAGAATATTAACATAAGCTCATATTTTAGACCTATTTACATGTGGCTTTTAGCTTGTTATACATTATATAACACACATCTTGAAACATTTCTACACTTTATATTTAGAACATCAAGTATATAAATAAAAAAGACTGTAACACAATAAACTAAATAAATTCTAATATATTTTTCAGAATGTAGACTTTAAACTATATTATAATCATGTTAAACAATTTAAAATCTTAATATACCGCCTTCACTATCATAATATAAAACACTAGACTATATATGATTTCCACTAAAAATGAAATAAAGAGGTTATATTTATTTATTAGGTTTTCATCTCATTAATTAATCAACACATATTTAAATTCGTTTTAATATGACATTGATATTTATATAAGCTAATAGATTTATATAAAGGATTATAATTCTGTCAGGCTTAAAATAAACACACAAGAAACCAATAACGTAGTCTTGTTGTAAAGTAGAATAAACAACTTGGGTTGCAATATTATGAAAACTGGAAATATTTTAATGTCAAAGTATTCACAAGATTCCTTCTACATTCGGTGTATTGAAAGGAAGAAATCTTTAAGCAAAGCATGAGCCAGAACACAGACTAGTGGCCAATGGATTTCAAGCACTCTAAGAGGACATGAAAATACTATACGTAACCTTTTTGTTTTTTGTTTTATATAAAAAATAATGATATTTAGACAATTTTTTTTTATAATATTTGAATATTATTTAGATAATATATATTTTTATAATATTTGACCATTATTTATGTATATTTTGTGATTAATTCATAATAATATTTATGATTATTATTATTAATTATAAAATAATTTTGGACCAATAATAAAATAACACTTTATTTAGAAAATGTTGTTTAAATATATTATCCTTGTATAAATAAGTATAACGATCTCTGGATCGTGTCGTGTTTTGAGATCAGTGTAACTTTCAGACCTGCTTAATATGACTATGGGATGTGAATATCATTTTACGATTACGTAGACATAGACACTTACTAGACTGGTTGGTCCCCTCTTTTACGATTACGTACGGATCTATGGATTATTCTCTTCCAACTGTTGCAGGTTACTTCTAAAATTATAAATATTGAAATGACTACTGACTACATCTAAACTTACTTTTATCTTAACCATTCAATGTTAAACTATTACATTTCAAGTAAAAGTGATTTCTTTACAGCAAATTATGGGTAACTAACGTAAAATGTCGGCTTTCTTTTTTAATATGATATTTAAATAACATTTTTTTATAATAAATAAATATTATTTACGTGTCATTATATAATTGGTTCAAAATTATTTTATAATTAGTAATAATAATTATAAATATCACCGTATACCAATTACAAAATAACAATTTAAATATTTTTAAAAAAATTATTATTTAAGTATTATTATTCTTTTTTTTTTTCCTACAACGTCATACTCAATTTTTTTTTTCAAATGTCTGTCTTTGAATATTTTGTTACCCTCTATAAAGCGAGTCTTTAAAATATATTTTAACAGTCTCAATTTTTTTTAGGTGTACAAATATTTAAGATGTTAACTATATTAAAGTTAAAAAACTATTTTTATCAATATGCTAATTAATATATATATATATATATATATATATATATATATATATGTGTGTAAAATAAATTATGAGATCTTTAATTACTGTTTCACTTTTAATTATGTTACCTGTATTATTCATCTTTCGTATTCAATTGCGTTTTATATAGTCATTTTCTTTTATGTATGTTGAAGAAATTTGTACCTACATAAATATATGAGAAAAAAATTTGTGATAAATGTTAAATAAATATTCTTATTGATACTAATAAGTATGTGGATTTAATTATTTATTGATTGATGGAGTGATTATAATTATGATAATTTTCGATCTACCTATATTCATTATTTATTAATCATTATTAGTGAATTTTATTTAGGTATTTTTTTTTTCTAAATTTAAGTGATGAAAATAAAATTATTAATGTAAAAAATATTAATAATGAATAACCATTTAAAATTTGATTTTATGTACTTCTATTTTTTATTTAGACTTATAAAATTAAAATTATTTTGTAAGAAATTAATTTTTTTAAAATTTATATTTTAACACAATTCATTTAATTTATTTTTAAAAGATCAAATTTATTTATATCAATATTTTATTCAAAAATTTGATTTAAATTATATTTGTTATTAGTTTTATTTACAATTTATATTTTAAACAATTTTATTTAAAGTTTAAAAATACGTAAGGATACTTATAATATCTACCCATATTTAAGCATCTACAGGTATTTTTCACAAATACTTGATGAAGAATAAGAAAATAAATTTTCTTAAACAGGTAATAGATGAGCACCACCCATAACCAATTAATTCATTACCACTCCTTTCATTCATCTAGCCGGTTGTCCTGATGTTGTCACCCAACACAATGCTTTCTTATTGTCGTGCGTTTAGAAGGTGTTATTCATTGTTAGATTATTTTGAAAAGTTTTTCTTTGTCAAGTAATTTTCTTCGCTGAAACATGTTTTGTTTTTGTTTATGTTGGTAGTTTCTATATCATAAATCATAAAATTGTTTATTTATTGTAAGCAAAGTTTAAAAGTGTTTACATAGTATAGGTGGTGTGGAGAAGCATCTGGAGAAAGAGGTTGTAGGCCATGGAATTATTTATGGTAAAGCTGGCACGTGTGTGTGAGAATTGTTTGGAAGAGGACGTGTGTGAGTGAGGTGGACAAGTGGCAGAATAGAAGTATCCTATATAAAGAAAGGTTGAAAATGGAGAAGGAAGTAAGAGAAAGATGGAGCAGGAGAGAAAAAGAGAGAGTGAAAAAGGGAAAGAAAGGCTTGAAGGGCTTCCGATAGAGGACAGTCCGTACGTGCAATACAAGGATCTGGAGGATTATAAGCAACAAGGTTATGGGACGCAGGGCCATAAAGAACCAAAGACAGGTCGTGGTGCTGGAGCTACTGAAGCACCCACTCTTTCTGGTTCTGCACCCACTGCCACAAATAATATCAAAGGAATTCCTTAGCTGCAATACCTCAATAGCATCCATCTTACTCATTTCTATTATTAAACGTTTTAAATTTCCGTTTCTACTTTTCTTCTCCATGCTGTTAACTACTTATGTTACGTCTGCAAATTTATAAGCCTACAATCCGTCTATTTATATAGGATTTTATTAGTTTTGGGAATTCTTTATCAACACACAATTTCATTCCAAGATTATTAGTATTAGTGTCTCTTTTTTTTTTTTTCTCTTTCTAATCAATGATCTTGTGTAGTTGGAAGAACACCGTCTGAGAAAATACGTTTGTAGAGATGAAAAAAAGAAAGCCTTTATAATATATAACCTCACTAAAGTTTATCTTCTTTTTTTTTGTTCATAAATAACCACTCCAAATTTTGATTTTGTTTTAATTATTCTCAAATTTTATCTATAATAGAGACATTATTAAACTTTTAGTTTTGTTTTAACTGATCCAAACTTCGTTTTCTTTAAAAAAAAAGCACATGAAATATTTATTTTATTTTATTTCTTTTTAAAAAAATTTATATAATTGTTTTATTAACTCTTGATTTAAATAAATTTTATTAAAGATCGACAATTCAATACACTGTTTCTATTTATTCATATTTTACGTATTAGCATAAATGAAAATAAGATTTTAGAAATATAGAAACTAACGGAAACAAATTTGTGTAATATATTTGCTTAGTTATACTCTTATGAAAAACGATACTAAATTTCAATGCGTCTGTTTTTAGGATACACTTTTAGATGGATTAAGAAAAATACTTTTTAAAATTATTTTTTCCAGATGTATTGGGCCTGTTTCCAGGAAGGGCGAGCCTTCTGAATTCTGAATACTCTTCATATTTTCACTTTTTATTATATTTTAATTTATTGTTTTTATTTTAATAATATTTTTTATTTACGTAGTATATTATAAAAACGAAAAAAACTAAATATTTTATAAATTAATTTAAAATATAAAATAATTTAAATAATATTTATATATTAATTTAAAATAAAATAAATTAAAAAACTAAAAATTAAAAAAAAAGAAAAAATCTTAATGTGACCACATCTTATCCGATTAAGTAATTATATAAATAATATTTAAATAATTAATTAAATAATAATACATAAATTAAATTAATTTATTTTATTTAATTAAATTATTATTATTAATTTAATTAAATTATAAATTTTTTAATTAATTATAATCAACGGATTGTTTTAAGTTTTTTTTCTTTTTTAAATTTTTAGTTTATTTAAATATTATATTTTAATTAATTTATAGATTATTTATTTGTTTTATAATGTATTACGTAAATTAATTTTATTTTAATTTAATTAAATTATAATATTTTTTAATTAATTCGTTATTATGTTTTTTTTAATTTTAGTTTATTTAAATATTATATTTTATTTAATTTATAGATTATTTAATTTTTTTATAATATATTACAAAATTAATTTTATTTTATTTAATTAAATAATTATGATTAATACAATAAATTAATAAACTAAAAACTAAAAAATTCATAAAAGTTAAACGGATCTGGCACATATGTTGAAAAAAAAAGAAGAAGTGGGGTGTAGGAAGTTAGTTTTCGAATTTTCAAAAAAAAATGTAGTGGTGCAAGGAAGCAAAAGAGGCAGGTGCAGGAAGAAATGGCTTACCAGACTTCCTTTCTTCAGGCCATATGTAAAGAATCTTTCCAAGACATTCCAAAAGTTAAAAATAATGTTGAATTAACTTTTGAATTTTCTGCGGATTAATTTTTAGATTATATTAAAATTTATTTTATAATCCAAAAATTATTTAAATTTTCAATTATATAATTTATAATTTAATTTATAATCCAAAACTTATTTAACTTTCAAATTACATAATTTAAAAACTATTTTTTATTTTCAGACTTTGTAATTTAGAAAAAGCAAAATTATTTTCTTTTAATGAGAGGAAGAAATATATAGACTTGTAGGAAGAAAGTGTTCAACCTCATAATCCTTATTTTACTTATTTTATTTTATTTGGTTTAATTAGTGATTTATTTTATTTAGTTTAATTAGTAATTTTGTTTTTATGTTTAGATTTTGATTTATTTTGGTCTTTATATTTTTTTAACTCCATTGAGTTTTTATTCTTGTAAAAAAACTTAATATGGTTTTTTCTGTTAAATTGATGATAATACTGTTTGAATGGATCACAGGTTAAAATTTAAGTTTGTCACATATCAGAATTTAAATCATCTTTATTTTGGAATTTGTCATATTTTTATACAAGACATTTTTTTAAGTAAAATATGACTTAGATTTTGATACATGACTTAATTTAATATAAAAGACATAATGATACATGACTTAATTTAATATAAAAGACTATATTAAGTCGTTGTTTTTCTTAGGAATGAAATTAAAAAAAAAATAGAAATTAAGTTACTTTAAAACAAATATAAGAATCAAAACCAATCAAACACTTAAATACATGGACCAAATTACTAATTAAACATATTTTATTTTATTTATTTTATTTTTAGACCAAATTACTAATTAAACATATTTTGTTTCATTCATTTTACTTTTTGAGAAGATGAATTCTAAATATCAAAATTTTATTTTTTTGTATAATTTTTTTTTTATTTTCTAATTCTTTCTCATCAATATAATTTTATTACCATAATTGTATGAAGATCTTTTATTTACTATAATACAATCTTTGAATGTTATTGTCATAAATTTTGTTTACACTATCCAACATAGATTGTAGTGAACAAAATTAAATTTAAATTATTATTAGTTTAATATTTTCGTTATATACTATTTTATTCAATGTAATATTTATTTGGTGTATGAGAAAAGATATTAGTAAAGAGATATTTGAAATAATTTTAAACTTCAATATTTTTTATACGTTTTTAAAATAATTTTTAACTTTATAACTTTGTCTCAAAAATTACAAAATTTATAGTGTTTTAGTTATGAAATTTTATTTATGTTAATTGTAAATTATTTTATTTAATTCTTTTCCTTTTATGTTCTTATTATTTGATATTTTTATTTGAAATTTAAAATATTATAATTTTTTTTAAATATTTTATATTGGAAACATGAAAATATTAAATATTTGATAATATTATGTTTTTTTAATATGAGTTTTATTATTTTTTAATAAAAACTAATTAATTAATCATAAAATAGTAAGAATGTGAGTATAAGCATAAATATAGGATATATCCATTATACGATGGGATGAGAATGAGACAAAAATCTTATACTCATGAATATGATAATGTATTTTCCCCTTAAAACTAGAGATGAAATAGTGAAATTCATCACACTCCATCTCGTTGTTATATCTAATATTTTATTTCTACGAATGATGATTAACGATAAATGATGTAAAAATGACCCTTAACCATTGTTCGAAAAGTCGAAATAACTTTCTGAGGGAGTCTCTTAGTGTATTTTTTTGTCCTTTTTTCTAATGTCCAAGTATCACCATATTAATATAAATGTGGTCGACTTTCATCATGAGTCTACACGTGTCTTGTACGAATTTTGTAATATGTAAGACCTTGCAAAGCTACTAAAGAATTAGTTTTCAAATTTTCAAAATTTGCAACTCTTAGAATTCCTAGTTCTTTCTAGTTTTTGGTATTCTTTATAAGCTTTCATGTACATTTTGGAACATTTTCAAATTTTCCAAGTGTAATTCTTTCTTCTTGATTTCAAGTTATTTGGTGGACTCTTTCCCTTAATTTTTTTTTGCTTTCTAATAATGCAATTTACCTTTTTGTTGTTTATTGTTTTCTTTATGGCTTTACAAATTTCTAAGTTAATTTTCTAATTTTATCACTAGTTCATTGGTTGTAATTTGAGTTTTTATGATTATAAATCTTCATATTTTAATACTTTTTAATTCTAATATAGATTTTATTTGGTGGAATGCTTTCATGTAGATATTAAATTGAAATGTGTACTACATATTTGATTTTCTTGAAATATGAATTTAGAATATGGTAAATCAATTCATATTAGTTATTTGAAATATATTTTTTTATTTTCCCTTTATTTTGATCTGAATCTGTAATTTTCTTTTCTTTAATGAGTGTACTTAAAGGAATACCTACCCTCATGGTTTTAAGAGAATGCAGCACTGTACTTACTGGCTTCATGTTTGAACTCTTTTTATAATTCAATTTCAAATTATATGCAGTGGTCCTCACCCGGACTTGGACTAAAACAATATTATTAGACCTTCATTTCCAAAACATTATATACCCTTTAAAGCCCCGCTATACACTACACACATAGATAGAGAGGTCCTATCTCTACTACTGCCAATTCTCAGGCCCAAAAACTCACACTCCCAACTAAATTAACACACTAATTAAACACCATCAAGCTCTTCAAAAGCAACAAAAACAACTAATTTAATATGATTTTACGACGTAATACTCTTTTTTTAATGATGTCTGAGGAGCTTATTGGACGTGTCTTTTGTGGTATATGTTCTCCTATTTGCTCGGGTCGCTTACGTGATGGCTACAATGCCCCATTTCATTTCTTACTTTAGTGCTGGGCACCACACTCCTCTATACCTCTTTTTATATTCTAAATGTCCGTGTCACTCTGTCACCCACACCACACCCTCCTCACCCTGTTCAAATACCTTTACCCTATCAAAAACCTTAACCCCATTAATCATCCTTCTCCAACTTCCCCGACACCTTCCAGCTTTCCAACCAACCCTGTTCCTTCCTAAATGGCCACCTCAGACATCGTCCAAGGAAAATGGAACCCTATCCAAGAAGAGGAAGACCATCAAGAGGAAGATCAATATCAAGAACAAGAACAAGAACAAGAAGAAGAAGAAGAAGAAGCATTGTCGCTTTCCGATCTTCCAATCAACCTCAACGACCAACCCAGACTCCAAGAACAACGCTCTGCTGCCAACGAAGCAACTCAAGAGGAATTCAATTTCCGCTCCTGGGGTGCTCCCTTTTCCAAACAACCCGAAATGTGTGTGGCGGATGAAGTTTTCTTCAAAGGCCAAATCCTCCCATTGCGTGTCTCGTTCAGCTCCGAGGCTGGCTTATTAGCCACACTATCTCAATCTCAACCACATTATGGTAAGCACTTTATCAACGAATCCTTGGATTTTCCGAGTAATAGTAGCAGTAGCAGTAGAAGCAGTAGTCTTAGAAGCCAAAACTCATCAACTAGCACCGGTAGCTCCGCTACCATCGCCCCCACAAAAAGGGTTACTACAGTACCTCCGAGAACGAAGCCTAGAATTCGAAACCAGTTTCATATGCACCCAAGTCCAAAGCCTCAGTTAAGGGCACCCACCCCAACACAATTATCAAGTTTGGGTAACCCAGGTAGAAAATCAACGTCAGCATGGGGAATTTTCCGTTTGGGTGTGGTCCCTGCTCCCGAGATAGGATTGCAAGACCTGAAGGTTCGCAACAGATCAAACTGTGTCAGTCGCAACAGTAGTAGCAACAGCAGCAGCAACAACAGTGCGAAAAGTGTGAAAAGAAGTAACAGGAACAAGGGAAATGATGGTGTTTTGAAACAGTTAGTTGGCAAAGGCGGTGGTCTATTGAGTGGTTGTGATTGTTCTTTCGAAACAGTGCAATCGAACAACATGGTCATGATAAAAGGTGGTAACGGTGGTGGCAAAAGTAGCAACAAGACAGAAAGTATAAGGCACGCCGCGAAAGAAAAAGTGGTAGAGTTGAAGAAGCAGAGGCAAAAGCAGGGAAAGAAGGTTACGTCACGTCGTCGAACGTTTGAATGGATAAAGGAGCTTCATGCAAGTCACCCTGGTGATGATGACGACGATGAAGAGGCTTTGTTATCAAACGCATAATGCTTGGATTTTACTTCTAAGATTAGATTAGATTAGGTTAATTATATTGCACCGCTTTCTTTGCTTCCTTTAATTTGAATTAATGAAATTATAATATTGTGGTGCAGGCGTTTGTAATCAAAAGTTTTTGCTTTCTCGTGAGAAAGAGCAAGGCTGTAATCAATTTTTATTTTTTTTCAAAATAGAAAAACCACTTTTAATTTGGGCGTGTAATTAATAATTGAATGGGGGGTTTGTTGAGAAGTTATGTGGGAATGCATGATGAGGCTTAAATGATAAGGGCGAACATGGGTGAATTGGTGTTTATGGTTGTCATGATTGAAGTGTGAATTTCGATGGTTTGTGGTTGGTTGGGTGGAGAATGTGAAATAGGATTAGGGGACTGCACCAAGTCACGCGAGGCAGAGACTTTGAGAGAGAAAAGACGATGGGAAAGCCGTGAAAGAAAGTAAGAAAATATAGAGATTGTAAATAAAAGTTATATAAGGTGCTGGAAAAAGGTTTTTCCTTCATTATTATCTTTCCCATTTTCTGCTTTTGTTAAAGATGGAGTTTTTTAAGATGTACCCAAGAAGAAGGGAAAAAATGGTTTTGTCTGTGGTCAATGGAAGTTATCACTTTTTGTTTGTGTATATATTCGTAATTCGTGAGAAAGTTAATAAAAGAATATATCAAAAGAAATAAGCTATTACACTCTTCCTCGTATTAATATAATAAATGTTGACGTTGTGTGTATATATTTGTATGGCAGTTGATATTAAGTTTGTACAATATTTTGTAAAGGGGACCCATTTTACACCACCAAACTTTCAACAACGGAAGGAATTATTGTTAAAATTCAATTAAGAGCCGGCGACAATTTTTCAGTGGAAAAGATTCAGGTAATAAGCAAAAGTGTTTAATATTTACAATTTAAACATTTTCAATATACTTTTATTTATTAGGTGTGATAGTTGTAATTTAATATTTTATTCTGACAGCGAAGTAATGTTGTCTTTCGTTTGGCATAAATAAGCAGCCATGGGTGGATGAAGATATAAGTTTTGTATATTTAGGTATTTGTGAGTTTTCTTTTTTCGTTTTTGTAAATGTCTTATTGACTTTCTCATCCTTTCTAATCAAAGAGTTTAGCTATATTAAATAATTGGTAACAGTATCTTAACATACTTATACTCCTTTAGTATGCTTTTTGTAATAAAAAAAATAAAAAATAAAAAATAAAAAAAATCTTTCAAATGGATGGAAAAATGTGTCTATTGAGTTTACTGGCACATTGGTTGGGTTCATTCGGTGAATCATAACACACGGGTTGCTCCACCTATCTTATTTGTAAATTGTAATTCCATGGGTTGTTTTAGGTGGTACAAAAATAACCTACAAGTTTTAGTTGTTCATTGTCGTTACTTACAAACAAAACTACTTTCTTAAATAAATTAATTACCGCTGCATCAATGTAAGTTCTTAAATTAAGGATGTCTTTGAAAATATTATCTGATTATTTAAGATTATTTTTAAATAAAATTTAAAAATAAGAAATTTGAAAAAGAAGTTATTTGTTAATTTTTTAAAATAAAAACTAGGCTTAAACCCTCAATTGGTCCTTATATTTGTGTGTAAATTTCAGTTTGGTCTTCAAATTTTGAACTGTCTCAATTGGATCATAATTTTTGTAAAAATGCACACATTTTACCCTAACCGTTAAGTTGTCTCAAACGGCGTTAATTGATGCTGGGATGAATTTTTTATTTTAGGCTTAATCCCTCCCTTGGTCTTATGTTTGTGTGAAAATCTCAGTTCTGTCCTCAAGTTTTTTCTCAAGTCCTTATGAAATGCAAACATTTTACAACATTTTACCCCAACCGTTAAGTGTATTGAGACGGCGTTAACTTTGAACTGAGCTGTAATTTTTTTTTTATGTTTTAAAATCATTAAATCCACGTGGCTATGATCTTTCTTTTTCCTTCCAATCACTGATCACAGTTCACTCATTCCTCCACCCTCAAACCCTCAAACCCCCCGACTCACACATTTTCTCCCTCTAAAACTAAAAAATGTCGTCATTGTCGACAGTTCAAAAATTATGACCCAATTGAGACAGTTCAAAACTTGAGGACCGAACTGAGATTTTCACACAAACATAAGGACCAAGGGAGAGATTAAGCCTAAAATAAAAAATTCATCTTAGCATCAATTAACGCCGTTTGAGACAACTTAACAGTTAGGGTAAAATGTGTGCATTTTTACAAAAATTATGACCCAATTGAAACAGTTCAAAACTTGAGAACCAAACTGAGATTTGCACACAAATATGAGAACCAATGGAGGGTTTAAGCCTAAAAACTAATTTCAAACTCAAAGTTGTTATGTGCTTCTTACAAAAATTAATGATGTCGATGAACATTAATCCAATTTACATAGATCATTTTAATAATAAAAAGATAAATTCCATGATAAATATTTTTTAAAAATGTAAAAAATTACACAATTCAATAAAATTTCATTTTGGTGATTATTTGAAAATAATATATATTGAATTGTACACGATCGAGTACATTTCAACTACTTCAGCATAAGGATCGTCCTTAACCGAGTTCATATGGTCAATTGAATTAACATGTATTTGACTCACACGTACTAGGTTAAGATGAGATCAAACCAACCAACAATAATCCATTATTAAGCTAAGGAGAAAAGGTTAACTCAAGATTAATAGGTAATTAGGTCATGTGGCCAAGCCTATCCAAGAAAGGCCCAGGTAAGAATCCATCAATAGTAGTATAAATAACACATTCTACTAAGTACATTAATTACGTTCATTAATTACCGTATTTATTACCATCTGACGCACTTGACTGACTTGAACGTCAGAATGCCTTCTGTAGGCACAATCCATATTCGGCTTGGAGATGGTGAGTACCAGGGAAAGGGACAAGTACCTTTAAGTTGGAGCTTGGAGTGCTTAAAGTTGGAGTCTTTGCTGAGTATATTTAGCTTTGTAAGAACAATTGAAACTACCATGGGTCGACATATACTTTGTAAAGACAAGAGTTATATGGTGTCTAGGAGGAGCATGATGGTGGAAGCAAAAGAACTAGGTTTAAGACCTTCCTCGGTTGACTTAGTTGTGATGTTGGAAGCGCAAATAAAAATTTAGCAATAGTAGAGAAGAAGAGAAGTGCAAAAAGAGATGGATGCCTTAAAGATGGAGAACACTAGGCTGAGAATAAGGATTGTGACCGAAAGAGTTACCAATAAAGTGGGTTCCGCTAGAGAGAGCCCAAGTCTAGTTGGTTTTCATGTTACACACCATTAAATGCTCTTAGGTCTCGTGTGTTGGAGGAAGCATTACAGACAAACCTTCTATTGCCACCCAAAAAATCTCAAACACCATTGAATGTTGACATGAAGAAACATTGCAAGTATCATCGCAATTACGACCATACAATAGACGAGTGTGCTGCACTAAGAGGTAATGTTAAGGAGTTGATCCAAGTCGGTCACTTAGGTAGTTGTTAGGTGTGATGATAAAGGAGGTTCGCGTGTTGACTACCATAGGTACGATGACCGAAGAGAAATTTGAAGGGGTCTGGACAAGGAGGAGAAAAAGGAAGAGTCAGCCTAGCGTAAGGAGAGACGCTCTACCAAACCCCGTGAAGGGAACTACCAACATAATATCCAAAGAATTTGTTGGATGAGGTTCATTGTTGTCACCTAAAAAGCAACACTCTAGTTTTGAAATATGAGCATAGCTGAAATATCATAACATTCAAGGTAGAGTAATGACACAATAAAACAATAAAACATTCAAGGTAGAGTAATTGAAATAAATTTTTAACATAAGAAATTATTTGGTAATGAAGATATTTTAATAAACAAACCACTACAATTCAATTTCATTCCGTAAATTAACATAAAACAACCTTATAGACCATATATGGATATCTACAACTAGGATATGTGACAATCAGAGTTAAAAATGTCATTTTTCATAATTAAAATTATGGTAGTTATCCAACTGTTGTATTATACCGTAAAAATGACAGTTTAAATAACCATCATATTAAAATCATCACTAACTACATAATGTTTTTTATAGTGCAAAAACTGTACTTAGAGAAATGATTCTTAAACTTTGTGAATGTTTGTGGCTTAGACTACTCCTCCTAGATTTAGCATATAAACATATACATCTCATTAAGGTGTATTGTGATAATAAAATTTGTATGACATTACTAAAAATCTTGTTCAATATGATTGTAAAAAGCATGTAGAAGTTGATATTGTTCATCAAGTAAAAAAAACTTGATAAAAATATTCTAGAATTGCCATAAATTTGATCTGAAGACCAACTTGAAAGTTATGACAAGTCAGATTTTTCAAAGATTATTATACAAATTGGGAATGTATGACATCTATTATCCAACTTGAAAGAAAATGTTAAAATAAATATATTCTATTAACTAAATTATAGGTTTGTATAACTATACAAATATTGTATAATAAGAACTTTCTTTATTTAGTCCTTATCTGTGGGAATAAAATGTTATAAAAGTAAAATATTTGTATATAATAATATATGAATGAAAATCATATAACGAATTCTATTTAGAAACAAAAAAAAATGTTGATTCTTAAGTTAGTATTCACCAAAGTTCTACATTGAAGAATATGAAAAAGGAAAAAGTATAAAACTATTATAAAAGTAAAAAGTTGATTTAAGAGATGTCACCACAACTTAATAAGTCTTCGATAGTTGTGTGTTTATTGGAGTCTTTGATAGTTGTGTGTTTATTGGAGTTGTAATTTTGTTAAAAAATTACATGTTGAGTAATAATACTTTTCACTATTCATGGATGTGGGTCTTGAGGTGTCAATCCACGTGAAATTTACTGTGGTTTTATTTAAATTGTATGTATTTCTACTTGAAGAAATTAATTTCCTATTTTGGAATTCTTAATAGTTTCATCAGAGTTAATATTCTAATTAAGGGAGAAAAAGAAACAGTTTGATGTGCTGACAAAAGTCAATGTTATGTGTGTGGATCAATCTTTACATATGTGAGACTTTTGATGATGGAAAGATATATTGGTATTCAATTAAGTATTTGTCAAGGTTAAAAAAAAAATAGAAAACTACTAAAAAAATTGAAGAGTTTGAGAGTTGACATCACAATTCAATAAATCACTTATGTGTATCGGAGGTGTAGATATTGAAGAGCTTGTGATTTTGTTTAAAAAAATTGTGTGAGAATGTTTGTAATTTCGTAAAAAGAATTCTATAAAAAGTTTTGCAACTTTATCTAGAAAAAATTGTATAAGAATATCTACGAATTTATTTTTTCAGAAAAATTGTATGTTGAATATATTAATATATTTGAGTATTTGTGAATGTAGTAGGCCTTATTATTATGTATGTTAAATTTATTGTGTGCATTTTTGTTAAATTTCATGTTATCATTTAAGAATAAAAACCATAGCTTCTTTTATAAACATAAGCAAAATATTCAAATATAACTATTCTTTTAAGTATGAATTGAAATCATAAAAGGAAGATGATATAGAATCTTTAGGCTAAAGAGAAATTTACTTTAACTTAAAATTAGTTTATAAAGAATCCTTAACTCTCTAACTATTGCAAAATGTGATAATAGATAAGATATAAGATCTATTAATTAGTGTAAGGTGTAATAAAAAAAAGATTAAGTATAGGAGAAAAAAATTTCAAAGAAGACAAAAGGAAAATTGAGAGAAAGAGAAAAAGTAAAAGAAAAAAATTAGATAGGTTTTATATATATATATATATATATATATATATATATATATATATATATGAAATTATTATATTTAAAATTAAATTATTTTTAATAATATTAATTAAATTTAAAAATATATTTATTTATTTTTAAATAGACCAATAAACATCCTTTGATCAGACATACAAAAGAATTGAACAACAAATTATAATTTATACATAACACAAATTTATTAGATAATTGATTAAAGTTTACTAAGTCTATAAAATAATTTATATACTTAAGATAGTATCGAAGAACGTAAAACTAAAACTTGGAAAAATAAACACTATAACGTAATTTAAAATTTTTTGAGACTCAAATATATTTAAAAAAAAAACAGTTGTAAGTCAATTAACTAATTTAGAGTGTCCCACCACTATGTAGGGATTATAGATGGTACAATTATCATTTGAATAAAAAATAGCGAGGATTCTAAAAAAAATAAATAGAAAGAATATATTGAAATTCTGAATATTTTATTAGAAGTTCTAGACTAGAAATAAGTTTAATTCATTTTGTGGAGATGAGTTAGGTTTAAAATCCCGAGATTTCTGTAAACTTCACCTTATAAGTCGGTTTTGTAAGATGAATTAAACTTAAAAATTCACTTTCTAATATATTTTGTAAAAACTTGACTTATCTTAAATACATAAAATATTAATAGATAATAAAATAAGTTTGTATCGACTTCAAACTCTAATATACAATTTGTAAAGAAAATCTAATATTTTAATGAGAAAAAATATATTTTATGATGATAATATAAATATAAAAGACTGGTTATTAATTGAATTGTCATATAACATATTAATAGTATAACTTTTTTTATTAACATAAGCACTTTTATCTGAACTCAATTATATCATAATAGAAAAATACAAAACTAGTTGTAAAATAAAAAAAAAACTATTTACAATAAAATTAGAAAAAGTATTTATTTTAATTTTATTATTATAATAACAAATTATTATTATTATTTTATTATTTTTTATTATCATAAAAAATGAATAGACATGTACGTAACATATTTTTCACTAGCAAGATATAAACATTTCATAATTATTTTATAATTAATTAGACTTGTTTAACAAAACTTTATCACAAGAATGTACAATTTTGATGATAAAACTTATTTAAAATTAATGTTTATTAAATTATGTAAACAAATTATGTGTACCGTACAGTACCCAGTATACCGTACGGTTTTCTGCACACAACCTAGGTCGATCATTCACATTTAGGCCGATCATTCAGGTCGGTCAATCACCCTGGCCGACCACATGGTTAGATTATAAGCGGTGATAGCTGATTAAAGTCCCTAATGGAGATTAAGGCGTGATTGGACCGTCATCAGGCCCACGAAAGGTAAAAGCTCATTAGACCCAGTATAAATAAGAGTCTCAGGTATGATTTCTAGACAGATTGCACACGCTGCATATTATGCATTACTTGCATCCCTTGATAACCGTTCAGTCACTTAACTGACGTTGGAGTGCCTTTGACAAGTACCCGCCCACCCGGCGTGGAGAACGAGGAAGGAGAACGAACACTACAACTCCGATACGAGGAGGAGAGAGCCCGTCCAGTCTTCTCCAATGCGTCCAGTCCTCAACAAATAGGTAACCGTCCGGTCTTCCACACCACCTGAATTACTCGAAGCAACGCCCGCCCGGTCTTCAACCTGGAGTTCTTCGGAATACGTCCATCCAGTCTTTGGTTCAACTCGGAATGTTTTAAGGGACCCCCAAACCACACCGAAACATTATGACCCCCACCGTGGGGCCAAGTGTGCATCCCCATTTGTAACCACAAGGAACCAATGAGTAGTGCTTCAAAAGAACGTCTTCTCAAGCTCTCGGACTCAACTATTCGGCCTCGCTTACCTGCCACTTGACCTCGTCTATCCGGCCTTATCACCCGTTCGGCCATTCGGCCTCAACATTCAACCATTCGGTCTCGTTAACCGTCCTGTCATATTTTAACCTCAGGTACTCTCTCAAACCTGACCTCACAGGTACTTAGCTAAATTTGGCATTGACAGCTCGACCATTCAGCCTCATCAACCATTTGGTCATAACATCGACATCGCTAAGTTGATGAACGGAGTTTCACTCCTGTCAGCTTGGTCGGGCGGTGAACGGCTATGTCCTGCCGTCCCCAACACCTTGAAGATCGCTAAGTTGATGAACGAAGTTTTACTCCTATCATCTTGGCCAGGCGGTGAACGGCTATGTCCTACCGTCCTCAACACATTGAAGATCGCCAAGTTGATGAACGGAGTTCCACTCCTATCAGCTTGGCCGGGCGGTGAACGGCTATGTCCTGCCACCCCCAACACATTAAAGATCGCCAAGTTGATGAACGGAGTTTCACTCCTGTCAACTTGACCGGGTGATGAACGACTATGTCCTACTGTCCTCAACACATTGTAAAAAATAACTGATGTTAATTTTTTTTTGTATTAATATTAAATGATTATGTAATATTAGAATATTTTAATGTTAACATAATAGCTCAAAGAAGATTTAACCGACAATTATACTAGTTTAACTAAATCATGAGACTGATTTAACCAATGTGTTGTGATTTAAAAGTTAAATATATACCATGATGTATATAGAACGAATGTACTCCACATAGAAGTATAAGCAAGTTGGGTTTTAGCATCATCTGTAGAACGTCGACCACCATAAATTCGACCCCACTGTCTTGAATAACCAACCATGGATATGAAGGGAATACTTAGTGAAGTATCACAATCGCAAAACCAAAACAAAAAGAAAAATATCGATCCTTCGACACTTTCCCTCAAAGGCGACAAAAACGGAAACAGCAATGGGTATCGTGGAAGAGGCTCATAACGTGAGAATAGTTGGGAGGGGGAATCAAATCGTGGTTCTGGCTCATGGCTTTGGCACAGACCAATCTGTGTGGAAGCACCTCGTACCACACCTGGTTGATGATTACCGCGTGATTTTATACGACAACATGGGAGCTGGTACCACAAATCCAGAATACTTCGACTTTGACCGATATTACACAATTGATGGGTTTGTGTATGATTTACTGGCAATTTTGGAAGAACTTCAGGTGAAATCTTGCATCTTTGTTGGTCACTCTCTTTCCGCTATGGTGGGCCTCCTCGCTTCCATCTCCCACCCTCATCTCTTCACTAAGCTCATCCTCGTCTCTGCCTCTCCAAGGTTAACCATATATAACTAACTTCTTCCTATTACACCAATCTTCATGCTAAAATTCATACAATAACAAATTACTCAATTATACTGTTTACTTACTCTAGTTATCTTTATCTCTTTTTGTCCTTATAAATTGTATTAAAAATTTATACAAAAAAAAAAATATGATATATAGTTGCTATATATACATATATGTATAGTAGCCGAAAAAGGAGAAACGTATAAATTATAGTAATACCAAAATCTAATAATTTTGGAATGATAACTTTGGATACACTAAAGAGAGAAAGGAAAATATAAACATTTTCAAGCACAATACTGAAATCTTTAAATTTCTAAAGATGTTACAGAATTTCTCTAAATAAAAAGTAAGCAGAGAGGTAGCATGTGTTAAACAAAAAACTCATAATTATGCATATTATGGGGTGAGGATTTGATTTCCACTTCAGGTTTATATATATAAAGACTCATACTTTCGTTTTAACCGTAAATTGTAATTTCACCTGAATGTTTTTTTCCTGTACAAAGGTTTCTGAATGATTCGGAATACTTTGGAGGGTTTCAGCCAGAAGATCTGAATCAGCTCTACGATGGTATCCGATCGAATTACAAAGCGTGGTGTTCAGGGTTCGCTCCTCTGGTGATAGGCGGCGACATGGACTCGGTGGCTGTGCAAGAGTTCAGTCGAACCTTATTCAACATGCGACCCGACATAGCCCTGAGTTTGGCGCAGACCATATTCGAGTTCGACATGAGGCCAATCCTGGGCCTCGTCACGGTGCCCTGCCACATCATTCAGAGCACCAAGGATTTGGCGGCGCCCGTTGTGGTGGCCGAATATCTGCAGCTGAATCTCGGCGGAAAGACCATCGTGGAGGTCATGCCAACGGAGGGTCACTTGCCGCAGCTGAGTGCCCCGGATGTGGTGATTCCGGTGCTTCTCAACCATATCCACCACGATTTGGCGGAGGCGAAACGAGGGACCGCAAAGTCCCACATAGTACGTCCTGCTTTTAGTTTCTACATGCCCATGGCTGCTTTTATTTTTTTTTATTTTTATGTTTTTTACCTTTTTACTACTTTCTTCTGTGTTGCCAAGTTATTACGTGAGAAGTATGTGATGTATTATCCTACACGCCATCTAATATTTGGCACCTCCTCTGTATCCTTTAATTATATCCAAATTATTACCACGCAAATCTAACCTAGTCAATAGATATGTATTTTAGCGGAAGTCTTGGTAATCAGTTTTTTAACATATGTTTTTATTTTACGGGTATTATGACTTTATAATTTTTAATAAATTTTAGTTAATAATAAAATGTTAGCAAGGATGTATTAGCTGCACTCTTTTAAAATAAAATTATCAAGAGATGAAATTTACGGAAGAGAGGTTCATAATATTTTGAAGAGATTAATTAAACTTTTATTACTAAAGAATGTCTCAAATATACAGATAGGGGAAAAGAAAGAAAATTACAACTAAATTATTATTTGATTACTGGTTTTTCTTTTACTGTGTGTAAAAGTCACTTGGGTAATGTATTTCTTTTCCTGAGAAAAAAAAAAGAATAATTGGAGGGATGGGAATTTTTGTTTTACAATAAAGGCAGAAAAATTAGAATTTATGATGTTGTACAATAGTAAAGTACAGTGGTAAAAAGTTATTATATTCTAAAAACTGGATGCTCTCTAAGATGACAATTTTATATTCTAAAAAATGTTATTTTCTTCAATCGATGTGAACTTGTGATTACGACAAGAAGAAAGTGAGTAATATGTAGTCTCTTAGAAAGTATAAAGTTTGGCTAAGAAAGAAAAGGATAGACCACGCAAAAGTTAAACAAGCAAATATTTAAGATAAGATGATTTTTATTTTTAAAATTACATAAACATTTCACTATTCATTATATATTTTCCCATTTGCAAACATTTAAATATTCATTTGCAAACATTTAAATATTTATAAAATATTTAACAATTCTCTACATATTTTAAAAACTTTTATGAAAGTTCTTTTAGTTATTGTATTATATGATCGTTGGGTTGGACTGAACGGTCAATTGTTAGTTAAACATATAAACGGATTATTACTAAGTTCGGACACTTAAAGAGTATGACCAACTGCTCAATCGTCAGAACTAGAGCTGTTAAAACGGGTTATCCGGCCTGATCCGGTACGGCACACTATGGGTTGGTCATTTAGTGAATAAACCCAACCCGGCTCATTTATTAGCGAGCAGAAAAATTTGAACCGGCTTGACCCACCACGGGTTGGTGGATAAACGGGTTGGCTCACTAGCTCACTTAATTATAATTTTTTTTAAGTAAAAAAATTTACAAAGTTTCTATAATTCAAATCTAAACAAATTTCACTCCAAATTAAATAATTTTTTCAAGCAAAATAATAATAATAAATGTGTTTTTATAAAATTAAAATTAAATTTTAATAAAATAAAATTAGGTAGGTGGGTTGGTGGGCCAACCCGGCCCACCACAGGTTCAACCTACATGAACCGGGTTGAAATCTGACCTGTATAAAAAAGTACAATTTTTTCAAACCCAACCCGGCCCGAACCTGTGGTGGACTAAGTTGGCCCGCGGATTGTGACCCATTTTAACAGCTTTAGTAAGAACAATTCTCTAATACTGAATAACTTAAAAAGTAATTATAAAAAGAAGTGACGTTGTATGTCTATATCAACAAAAATGCAAAAAAAATAAAAATTGTTCCCTTAGAAAAGAATGATTGTTATTAATCTTCAAATCTATTGAGAAATAAACTTTAAGTCTAATTCAACTCCACAAAACGGGACTTTCAACACACCCTCTCAAGTCGAGGAATATACATCTTGAATGTGAGACTAGACATTAATGCGTGGTTTGATAACGACCCGATAGCGGATGGAACAATATATCCAACAAACATCAAATATCACTAAAAAAGGTCCGGTAGCGAGTGGAATAATATGTCCAATAAACATCAAATCTCGTTAAGGTAGATTCTATCCTTAAGTCATTGTTAATAAAAAATCCCTTCTGAAATCTATAAATATATGTTTAAATAAAGAGATAAGTAATTACGTTTACTAACTTTGACATCGAAATACCTTCTTTAATGTCGAACGACTTGAACAAGACCTCGATAAGAAAATAACTTTAAAACCTCTTAAACTATTTTCTAAACATTAGACATTAACTTGGATCCTAAATCCCGAAACATAATCAATATAAATAAATGCATTGAATTTGTCTACATTATAAACCAAAAACTATATTAATTATATGTGGTCGCTATCGTTTTATGATAATGAACCATACATGAGCACGTAGTTCACGAGTCTTCCACAAATTAATTTTTAGTAACATAGGAGTGACTACACTTTATTTTCATAAACAATTTTATTTTTCTTTCTATATATGAACAGATTTGTTTACTTTCGCTCTCTCTATTACATTGACATTGATCTATATAAATAAAATATCAAATAATTTTATCTTTACATAAACTTTATTAATATTATCTATGTAAAATAAATTTTTAATTTAAAGATACGTTTTTAAAAAATATCCAATAGACAAATGTTGAACTATGTAAGATTTAATAATAATATATATATATATATATATATATATATATATATATATATATATATTACAATTTATATATACTTAACGTCTAAGTGAAAAATATTAAAAATTTTGAGCTTACTTTTTAATAGATGCAGTCTATCTCGCATATAGTAAATAACAAAATCAATACTGCTAGCAAAACTAACCAAAATTTATTATCACTTTTCCAACCCATTTTTCAGGGTAGGATGTCTCGCATATAGTAAATAACAAAATTAATACTGTTAGCAAAACTAACGAAAATTTATTATCACTTTTTCAACCCATTTTTGAGGAGATCTTTAATTACAAAAAGTTTAGTTTTACATATAAATTTGCTTATTCTCATTCCTTCTAAATATTTTTTTTTCTCAATAATAGCTTCGAGCTTTAAGGAGATAGCAATTTAATTTTTTACCTTACATCAGGGGTAGGATTTAGTTTCGTAGCTACTTCCATAATTATCAACTTCACTAATTTCCTTTTCAAAAAATTTAAATTTTCTTACTAGTTTTTATTATTTTAATCAATATAAAATTAATATTGTGATTAATGTAAAATAATAAATCATTTTTATTACTCTTATTATAAAAGTGTTGAAAAACAATTATTTTTAACATGTAAAAACACAAGTAAAATGACGAATCTCACCATAAAAAAATTAAATGACACTGACCCAATTTAAAAAATATAAAAAACTCATTACATAAACAAATGTAATAAATACTTATTTAAATCTACTTAATTTTATCATAAACTTAAAGATTAAATAAATTTTTATTTTAAAATATTTAGAGATACGAGATATCTGTTTTTTTACTATTATAATTTTAATGTAATAACTGTAAAATAAAGTTTATACACATTTCTTAAATGTTTTATTTTTTTCAAAAATAATTTTATTAATATCACATTTTTCATAAACACATTACTTTTAATAAGAAAGGAAAACAATTTGTTTATATCAAGAAAAAAACTAATACTACATTAAAAAAAAAAGAGTAAACAAGCAATTATATTAAAACTTTTTTAAGTAGTCAAAAGTACAATTATTCTGTAAGAATATATGGCTATAGAAGATACACGTTTCTTTCGTCAAAAAATCTAAATTTTCTCAACTGATTTCATTTATGTACACTTGGCCCCACCGAAGAATACCCTATAATCTACCTGAATGTCTTCCAACGAACAATACCTATATTGAGGACAAAAATAAATTTCTACAATAAATTTAGTCATATAAATCAATTTCAATTCTAATCAATGAGGTGAAATTCAATCTATCCGGTCAAGACATTAGAGATTGAACATTTATCTTAATTTAATCCTATATAAATATTAATGCCAATAAACATAAACAATATTTCAAACACCTAACTATATACAATAAAATTCAAGATATAATATGTTTATAAATCATTTTAATAATCTATATGAAGTTATTTATACCACCAGTCTTATAAAAATCTATAAAATTGATAACTAAATCTCAAACCAATATATTTTATATAATATATGTAAAATATGATATATAAATTAATTTATACGCATGAAAATTGTAAGAATGTGGATTAAATTGAACTAGTCAACCCTACGTTTCTAGGTTTGTTAAACGTGGGTTGTTTATCTATAAGCTTTTATAGATAAACAGACCTTACTAGCAGTTTAGAAGAAGGCGTTAGAAGAAATGAAATTGAAGGATTTAAAGAGAAAAAAAACAATTATCCTTTTCAAGCCATTGACAAATCGATTATGAAAACTATTATTCAAAAAGAGACTTCCAAACAATTGTAGGACTCAATGATGATTAAATATCAAGGCAATGCTAAGTGCAAAGAGCTCAACTCCAACGCTTTAGGAAAACCTTTGAGCTCCTCAAGATGAAAATGGGAGAAATTGAAGAATGATAAGTGCTTAATTTAAGTGAATTTTAAGATAATTTTGACACTTATCTTGTTTTGATTCTGTTTAAATTATTTTTAATTCATCCTTATTTAGTTTGTTTTACAGTTCATGATATTAACAAAAAAATGAAAAAAAAATGGGAATTTTAAGCAAATTATGGCAAATTGATTTTCGTTTGACTTCTACGTGAAACTTGAGGCTTGAGCCACATGAAAACCCACCTTGGAGGAAATCCTCAAGCATTGAATCTGAAGTTGAGCCATGAAGAATCTTTCTCATAAAAGTTATCTCAGATTATTCAGCACAAAAGCATGAGGCCTAAGCCATACACCTTGGAAGGAAACCTCTATAGCTGTAGCCATGACATCACCGTTGAAGCCACACCCTAGGCAATTATAAATAAAGATCTCATGTCCTCATTTTTGGCATTAACTAGAGGATCAAACATGTTGTAGTAGAGTGAGAATGGGTCTGCGAGGCTCGAGATAGATGTTTTCATTCTAAATCTTATGTCTAAATGCTATTGGGATTGCATTACAATATTTTATGAGTAACTGAACTCTCTTGTGACGAGGTTGGATGCAATCAATTCTACTTTTTGGATATTTATTTATGTTTTCATTTAATCTATTTGTGAATTAGTTTGTATTTGTTGTTGGATAAACTGATCACTTGTTTTATTTCACTGGCTTGAGATTAAGTGAAAATGTGTTCCAAGTTATGGTCCAACTAATTATCCTCCTCCTTTTGATGATCTTAGGCTCTAGGTGCTAGGAACGGACCTAAAATTACATTTAAATAGCACTCTCAAGATAATGAATAATTTGAGTGAAAACATAAACAAGATCAATAATGGTACAATGGAAGAAGATGAGATGACATCCACTCATAGCCTCTACTTCACTCAATCTATGTAATATATACTATTATCAATATTTTCAAAATACAAAAACCCAAAAACAAGCTACCAATATGTTTGTTAAATCTTTGTAGATACGATAACTTTCATTTGGTTGTACTACAAATGTGTTATACACTTTCAAATAGGTCACACAGCTAGATAAATCTTTTAAAACTTGATATTGTGTGATGTTGGAGATTTTGGAACTTAAGCTTAATGAACATAAAATTCACAACCCAAGTTTACCCTATCAAAGACAAGTCATATCCCTTTATGTCTTTGCTATGTGCGTCAAGAGACTCTCACACCTTATATGAATGTGTCATTAAGAGCTTTTGAAAGTATATTAATTTTTCTAAAATAGGATTTGCTACTCTCTTATCTCATCTTTATTGTTTTCTTTTCTTTATTGAGTCCCTTGTTGTTCACATTAATAGTATATCTAATTCTTACTAGTCTTTTTTTTCATCCTTAGGAATCATTGTTATTGTAGAAAAAGTAAAAATCCTTCTTACACATGTCTCTTGTTGGTTGTTCGGTCCTTGCACAAAATATGATCCAAACTCTACCGACTTACACCATGAAAAGTTAGAACAATGCCAACAAAGTTTTATTTCGTGGTGACCAACCAAACACTTGATGTTAACAAATACTGGATGTATTCAAACTAATTTTAAACTTTGAATACATTACCAATTTTTTGGAGGACTTTATTAAAGGTATGAGATAGATGGTGAATATCTGAATACTAATTTTGGTTTGAATACAAGTATTATCACCTATAAATATATGAATATAGTTTTTCAGTTTAATTCAACGTTATCATTAAAAGAAATTTCCTTATATTCCGTCATGTTAATTATATATATATATATATATATATATATATGGGGTTTGCTAAATCTTAAAACTTAGAATTCATGATATATTAGGATATTTTTGTCTATTAAAATCCGGTACAGATTGCTAAAATGTACTAACTGAAAAACATGCGTACACATTACAAAAAAAATGATTTTATAATAAACTTTCATTTCATAATTTTTGACTTATCTAATTTTATCTAATTTTCACAAGCATAATGACATCCGAAGGAATTCGTAATTGGCCTGTAAAAAATCAGAAACATTCACGCTTAAACAATTTCTTACAAAAAATTATTTTATAATGATTTTTCATTTTATAAATTTTGTCTTATCTAATTTTATCTAATTTTAACAAATGACATTTGAAGGAATTGGTAATTGGCCTGAAATTTTTTTAGAGATGATGATTCAACATCCGCATATGATGAAATTAGAGAGGATAGTGAAAGATGATGAAATTAAAGAGATCTTGAATGAACATTTTCCTGAAATTGAAGATTATAAATTTTGTTTAACAGCGATTGTTTTTTCAGTTGGGACTAGCATAGGAATAGTGAGCAAGGATTTTGGGGTTTCTTTTTTATTTAGTTTTGAGAATCAAAATTATTAAAATATCCTTAATTTTAAAACTTAAAATCTATGATGTATTAGGGTATTTTTGTCTACTAAAATCCTGTATACATTACTAAAATGTACTGTTAACAAGCGTACGCAAATTAACAAACCATATATATATATATATATATATATCACGAGAAACAATATTTTAACTTTTAAATTTAGTTTGATTTTGACTTTGGTGTTTTAGGATTTAAATTTAAATACTTAAAAAATAGTTTATTATTATATTTAAATATTATTTTAATGTCACTATGAAAAATAATATTTAATTAAATGAAGAGATTTCAAGATATTAATGACCTCAAAAAATATTATGCTAAACTTAGAAATTAATATTTGTGAGTCGTGGTCTGGTATGAGATATTTTATTTACTATACTTTTTAGTTTATTTTGAAACCTACTTAGTCATTTTCACTTTTGTTAATTTATTTAAAATTTCACTTTACTTTAAATAATTAAATATGTATTATTTATCATTTTATATTTATCAATTAATTTTTCAATTCAATTTACTCATTTATAAACTTTCATGTCATAGCTTATAACCTTCAACTGGCTTATAAATTTTCAGCTAACTTATAAAATATCACGATTATTTTAATGTATCCATTTCCCCTTCGCATTATTCACACGATCATATGTTACTAAAAATATCATTAGTATAAGATAAACATTTAATTCTTACATCACTAAGAAGGATACATATCTATTGTGAGAAACGAAAGTTGCAAAAAAGAGTCATATAAACACACTGTATTAACTAAAATTAGAAGTCACTAGTTTTATAACCAACTAAACAAACTATATAATTTTTTATATTATTTTTTATCATTCAAATATCATGAAATGTAATGCATAATCTATTATTATAGTTCTAAACTCTCGTGATAAGTGAACATCATAAATTTTGAAAATACTTACAAATGATTGAAAAAAATGGTGTATACTTTTTTTACTGCAAATATTTTATTATTAAGTCCAATTAAAAATTACTTTAAATATAATTTCTGCTTAAAATACCCAAACAAAAAGATAATTGGAAAGATGTTTGCGCAAGTAAGACGAACCGAGCCTGTATCCAATACTTTCCATTTTACTTAGAGGCTCACCTTTTACTTTTTATACCCCCGTGGAGTTGGTGGTGTACCCAAAAAAATACTTTAAAAGCTACAACGTTATAAAGCTCAAGTGACAAAACTTAGTATTTCGATTAGGATCTTTACGATTTCAAGAAAATTAAAATATACTTAATTTGAATAGTTTGTAAGTATAAGTTATTTTAGTTTTTAAAATGTTTGGCTTAAATAGTATAATTTATGTTTATTAAATTTTATTTTATTTTATTTTGATAGAATATATTAATTATTGTGCATACCTGGTTTAACAAGACTCATTTAGTTTTACTAATTTAAAATAGTTAGAAAATATTCTAAAATATATTTGTTTGTGAAAATATTCATATATTAATAATATATGTAGCCAAATTTTGATAGTTTGATTATCTTGTGATATTTTTTAATATCATATATTTACAGCATATTTGATAAATGTGATAAGGTGTCATTATTACTAATTATCATATATATGGTAAGTTATTATATTTCACCAGATTACTTGATATTCTCTATTCTCTTATTTCCAAATTTATCATATGAATCATAGGCTCAAAAACCTTATAACTACATATATTATTTTACTAGAAAAAATATACTCTCTCACACTCACTCTTTTTTATTCAAAAAAATTCAAATTCTCTTATTGACTTAAGTTTTAAAGAGTCTTTTGTATGTGGATTTATGTTCTACTCCTTAAGAGTATACATCATCTTTTTTCAATCCTTTTAAATGTTGTCACATGTTTATATTTATGCTCACGATCACATTTTAAATTTTTAAAATTTTTAAATTTTTAAAATTTTTAAATTTTTAAAATTTTTAAATTTTTAAAATTTTTAATTTAAATAAATAAAATTGTTCACCTCGAAGGTCTTTGACATTCCATGATGTTACATTAATATTATTATCATATGTTAATATAATGTGTTATTGTCTTGTATTTAATTCAATTTCTATATATGTATTTCTTTTATTTTATTTTAATTTTTTTTAAATTATGTTGTCTTTTTTCAAATTGAGATCAAATTTATTATTTATATAATTGTTATACCAATATTTGTATTAAAATTGACTTTTTAATATATTACAGTTTTATTGTTATAATAATAATAAAAAAAATAATAATAATTAAAAATTAATTTATAAATATTGATAATTTAAATTATTGTATACTAGTGAAAATACATAAGCATGTTTGTTATTTTTTTATGATAATAAAAAAATAATAAAATTACAGTTGTTGTTATTATTCTAATTATAAAATTAAATATAGTAACTTTTATAATTTTATTGTAAATAACTATTATTTATTTTGTATGCAATTTTTTATTAAAAAATGGTAAAATTTAAAAGAAAAACAGCCAAATTAAGAAAAAACAGTTAAAATTTAAAGAAATTGTAAGTTAAATAGAAAAGTTGGTAAAATAATTATTTTCATTTAAAAAAATATATTTAAAGGATAAAATTAAAAAATAAATATAGACACCAAAAAGGAAAATTTCTTTTATAAATAAATATAGATTATATATATATATATATATAAATTAATTTTTTTCCCTTTTTCATTTTAAATTTTAATAATTTAAAGTCAAACAAATATTAAAGTGAGACAAATATCTATTCTGTATTATAAAGTAAGACAATATTTTATAATTTATCATATAAATAATATTATATTTATTAAATAAGTTTAAACTTCCTATGAAAAAAGAGTAAGTCTTTAAAACAATTATGTTATTAATTAATATTTTTTTATAAGATTAAGAGTATTTTATTTAAATGGAATCCAAAAATATAATTAAAGTTAGTTTAAAAATAATTTATAAATATTTAATAAAAAGTTAGTTGAAATATAAATATCAGTATAATAATATAAATAATAAATTTGATCCAAAGATAATATAGTTCAATTAAAAAAATGCTAGTGAATTAAATGAAAAATATATTTATAAGGACTTAAATTGAATTAAAATAATGACATTTGACAATTATAATGAATTATGACGCTCACATCAACAAGTGACCTTAATTGTCATGTGTCATGGACCTTACAACAATTAAATTTGAAAAAATAAAATAAAATAAAAACAATTACGAATTAACATTTGATATGTTTTAATGTGTTTTAATGTCATTGGCACATTATAATAGAAGAAACTAATTAAATTGAATTTTTAAAAATTATGACTTAATTGAAAAAAAAAATCCTTTGAAAGTTTAATGTCAAAATTGAGATAAAATCACTAATTAAGAAAATTATTTATAGGGGCATCTAATAAAAAATTAAAAACAATAATAATAGTTTTTTAATGATTATTTTAATGTAATTAAATTATTGTTTAGGTACATATCATTTTCAATTATTTAATCAACTTCGGTTCGACCTAGTTTGGCTCACCAGGAGTTGGTCACTTAGTGAGTCAACTCAATCTTACTAACCACGTGTTGGTGGGTTAAACGATTCACTGACTCATTTAATTATAAATTTTTTTAAAATAAAAAAATTACATTTTTTTTAATTCAAATATAAATAAACGTCACACTAAAATGATGTTAAACTCCAAAAAAAAATCAAAATAAAAAAAAAAAAATTCATACAATCCAAGCATAATTCAAAAACATTTACAAAAGACAAACAAATAAGTTTTTAATATTGATAATTTTTGTATCACTTGTCCATTTATAACATTAGAGTCTTAAATAGATAAATCTATAATATTTTTCTCCCTTAAAATATCTTCTTCTTTATCACCCTCTATAATATAATAAAACAAATGCTAACTAATAATATTCAAATATAAAATAATAAATAATTAAATTAAATTAGGTGGGTTAGTGAACTAACCCGGCTCACCACAGGTTCAACTCGGTGAGCTAGGTCAGATTGAAAACTAACCCGCATAAAAAAAATATATTTTTTTTAAACCCAACTTAGTTCAAACTTGTGAGAGAATCAGGTTGGTCTGCGGATTACAACCTATTTTGACACCACTACTAAAGGAAGAGGGAGAGAGAATGAGATAGAAGGTGGGAGAAATAGATAAAGATAATAAATATATTATATATAAGAATAATTCTCCACAATATATGTTATTAATAACGTTAAAAAAATCACAAACTATGTTCAGCTTGTTTGAAAATAAAATTACAAAAGAGTTTACAGTGTAAACGAAAATAAAAAGTGAAATGGGATGGAATAAGAATGATATCTCTCTTTGCATAAATATATAAAAAAAAGTATAATATATTATTTACAAATACAAGTACACGTACACCTATTTGTTAAGTTGTATACATATTTTGTATGAAAAAAAAAATAAAAATATATATATATATATATATATATGAATTTTACCTACAAGTGTTACCTTGTCATTTATTTGTGAGTGTGTTATTTATTTTAGGAATTAAGTGGTCAAAATAAAGATATTAAAGAAGAAATATTGAAGCATCATGTTTAGTAGAATTGTTTTTAAAATTACTTGTATTTGGATATATATATTTTAGGTATTACTAATTTGAATTTATATTTTAACTTTTATTTATTTATCCATTGACTTATACTTAGATGTATGTTTTAATATTTTTTTTACAATTTAATTTAGATCTTATTTAAAAACTCATAAGATAATATTTTTTAATAATATTTTGATAAGTGTGAAAAAGAGTTGTTTTTACATTTATAAATGAGCTAGATCTTGTAATTATTCATGTTGTTCCTTAATGAAAAGTTATAATACAGAGTAGATTGTTATGTAAAATATTGTAAGGAAATGGTGTATTATTTGGACTCTTTCAGCCAATTCTTGTTCAGCGTAAGCAAAAATTCGCATAGCCATCACGAAGAAATTCGCATAAAGCACAATCACCTGTGCGCTAAGCAAATAGCACCCGTTAAAGAAGCAGTAGTTTGAAAATTCGCACAACGCACACATGCTTGTGCGCTGAGCGAATTAATTAAGTTAATTGGCTTAAAAAGACGTGATAGAAAGGTAGAAACCATCTTCTGACACGGAAAAATACGAAAAACGCTGGAGAACTTCAGGAGATGCTCAGGAGACCTTTCAAGACATCAAAACTTCACTTTCTGCAAGGAATTGTTGTAAAAAGTCTAGGATAGGCTGATTTCTTTGTTCATTGGAATTGGTTGTATGACGATACATTAATGTAAATTTCCTGTGCAATATATGTTTTTGTTTTTGTTCTTTTCTTGACTTGGTTTTGATTATAGGGAAGTATAATTATCTTTGAATGTTCTTTTTTACTGGAAAGTATTTTTAGAACCAGAAACTTAAGAAAAGAAACTAAAAGTAACTACGGGGAATAACTTCTATGTTTTTGGTCATTCTCAACATCTGAAATTTATGCAAAATTATCTGTTGAATTAATTAAGGAATTAATAATTTAATAGATAATTTTAGAACTTGTTTTAAGGAATTAAAGCAAGATACCATTATGTGAATGCTTGAACAGAAAACGTATTTTGTCCAGGATGTTACTGTAATTTTAGTCAAAGACCAATTCCAATGATCTTTATTCCAATTTTTCAATCATAATTTTTTTACAAGCCGGTTTGGTGGGGTTGAGTTAGGCATTAAAACTCACTTTCTAATATTCATTGTATTACTTGAACGATTTGGTATACTCGCCAAAAAATTATCATATTTGCGAGTCAAAAAAAGGTATCTAACGGGTTAAAAAAATTCATGAGACTTTTTATACCAATATCCAATTAATAGTGAGATGAATAATGAATACAGTTTTTTAATGTGAATCAGATGACAGATGGCAGATAGACAATATCCATATCCAGCCTGACCCGTTATATAATTACATGAAAAAGTGTTTTACGGCATGTGCATATTTTATTGTTCTGAATTAAGAAATTGTTTGCAACATGTTATTTTAAAAAAAGATCATGTAAGAAAAAAATGGAGAATATAATTTCGTAATATACTATTGTATTGGTTTGGTCCCTCCCTGCGTTGGCATCACAGGCTTGTTTGTTATGTACAAATAGGAGGAGGAAGAGGTCTGGAACTTGGACACCTAAGCAGAAAAAAATGGGGATAGTGGAAGAAGCTCACAACGTGAAGGTTTTGGGATCCGGCACGCGCTACATAGTTCTGGCTCATGGCTTCGGCACAGACCAATCCGTGTGGAAACACCTCGTACCTCATCTCCTCGACGACTTTCGTGTGGTGCTCTACGACAACATGGGAGCCGGCACCACCAACCCTGATTACTTCGATTTCGACCGCTATTCCACCTTGCAAGGTTATGCCTTCGACTTGCTTGCTATCTTAGAAGAGCTTCGTGTTCATTCATGCATCTTTCTTGGTCACTCTGTCTCCGCCATGATTGGTACTATCGCTTCCATTTCTCGCCCCGATCTATTCGCCAAAATCATCATGCTCTCCGCTTCCCCTAGGTAACTCAATCATTATTTTCATGTTATCATTCACTAATCATGTCTATTTGACTTCCTCGTCTATAACTGAACTGTTATATTCCAATTCAAGCCTTTTTATGTGTTATTCATTCTTAATATCCAAAACTAATGCTACCAATATACCTCGCTGTAATTATTTACTGTTAAATCTTTCTTCTTTATTCATTTTTAACCAATACTCTCGAGATATTTGTTAAAAGGAATCCATCTTTATTTCTTGTTAAGGTTAATGTTGAGAAGCATATATACTGTTTGTTTTCATTTTTTAGTAACAAAATGTAAGTTATGCCTTTATCGTATTGTGTTTCACTTTCAGCATTTTAATTTGTCCAAAAAATATTTCATCATTTGATAAAAAAAACAAAGAAAACCCTAATTATCTTTTCTGACAGTATTTTCATTAATTAACATCTCTCATAATTACTAGCATTCTTTGATGTAGTTTGAATAACCAATAATTTTCTTAAGAAATACGCATTTACCTTATGAGACAAATAATAAGAGAGTAATCTATATTTTCAATAAAAAAGAAAAAAGAAAAAACTCCTTTCTGTGTAAAAAATTATTAACTAACATGATTGAATTGGTTAATAATGTTGAATGTGGAATCAATGCAAGGTATCTGAACGACATGGAGTATTTCGGGGGGTTTGAGCAGGAAGATCTGGACCAACTATTCGACGCTATGGCGGCGAATTACAAGGCATGGTGCTCAGGGTTCGCTCCGATGGCGGTTGGTGGGGACATGGAGTCCGTGGCGGTGCAGGAGTTCAGCCGAACCTTGTTCAATATGCGCCCGGACATTGCGCTGAGCGTTTTGCAAACCATTTTCCAAAGCGACATGCGTGAAATTCTCAACCTCGTCACAGTCCCATGCCACATCATCCAAAGCAAGAAGGACTTAGCGGTTCCCATCGTGGTCGCCGAGTACCTCCACCAAAACGTCGGCGGCGACTCCGTCGTTGAAGTCATGTCGACGGAGGGCCACTTGCCGCAACTGAGTTCTCCCGATATCGTTATTCCCGTGCTGCTGAAACACATTCGCCTCAACATTGTAACGAAGCAGTAACGGATGGGAGAAAACTAAAAGTTTGGTCAAGTGTAAATTAATTTCTCATCATAAAAACCTATATTTTTTTTAATGTAATGTCTGAAAGAAATTTTATATCATTCAGAAATTAAGGTGAATGATAATTTACATTTTTTTTTGTCTTAAATCTACATGCATATATATTAAAACAGAAGTGTGTGAGAGAAAATATGAAGGTTGAAAAGCAGAAAATAGTTACTGTGTGACAGTATCTAAAGCGGTTGAATATGGAAGAATGTTTATTTGTGTTGATGATTGGTGTGCGGATTCCATTATTGGGGGTCTGAGAAAAATAAAATTAGGAGTGTGTCGGTTTCGAAAAGACGAAGGGGGAATGGGGATGGAGGCTGGTGGTTCATGTGATTTGATGTGATAAATTGATGTTAGTTGAAGTGTAGTGGTAGGTGATGGAATTTATTAGTAGTGGGAGTGTATATTTAATAAAGTGTATGCAGTGGTGCACCATCAGGATGACTGGATCACAATGGAGTCTAGCTAAAATCAAATCAAACCTCATCTCATTTCTCTTCGTTACCCCTTTCTCTCTCATATTAAATGTTACTCTATTTGGAATTAATACATGGATTATTTTCTAAATGGACCTTCATCAGATCTTTTTACTATCTTTATTTTAATAATTAATATTTTATTTATGTGTTAATAAATATTTTCATTTTTAAAATAAAATAAATATATTTTTTATTTTGATAATCCAGAACTTTCTTTCAAATTCTACATCTTAGTTTATTTTATGTGTATATTTTCATGAAATTTTTTTATTATAACACCGAGAACTTAATCTTATAAGTTAATTCAGGGCTCTGCAATGAAAATCTCTAAAAAGAGAACAATTCAACGTCCTGATATATCTATCATTTATTAGGTTACTTTTAATATCTCTTGTTTCATCCACAAAAGAGTACATGGGTTGTTATCAATGATATATAATAACTAGATGTGTAACTATTTGTAAATGCACTATTTGTGGTCGTTGAAAAATTTATTTTCACTAAAAAATTATTATATTTATGTGATTAATGGGAGCAAATTTGGAATTAAGTTTTTATATGTTAAACACACAAGTAATTTTAGTTGATAGAATTGTGTTTTAAAATTGAGAAAATGGACTAATTTGAGTTCTGATTTCCATGAGCATTAGTGGAATGCAAATAGCAATAAATTTTTTAGTCTGACAGGTGTAAAAACACTTATAGAACTTAGCACATATATATATAATATATATATTCAAAAGAACTTCACAACACAAATTTATCTTGTCACGTAAAACGACTTAAGCTTTTGTATCTCTATTGCATTTTGTCATTCTTTAATTCTATAAATATGATGTATTTCCCACTCTTTTTTTGTATCAGTTTTCATCACAGTGTAATTATGTATACTACATTTTCCTCTCTTCTTCTCCTTTTCTTCAATATCTTACATGGTATCAGAGTCGATCATGACCAATTCTTCTTTTTCTTCAACCACAACTGTTTTTGTTCCCCACACCTTCAATACCCCCATTTCTTTGAAAATAGATGATGATAACTTCCTATTGTGGAAGCAACAGATTCTTGCAACTGTTAGAGGCCTTAAACTTCATGCATTCTTGGAAGGCAACTCCATCTTTCTCCCGAGGATGAACTCAATGGTATTCAAAACCCTTTTTTTTCTCAGTTCGATCAACAAGATCAGCTTCATGTGGCATGGCTGTAAGCTTCAATGACAACCCCAAGCTTGATAAAAATGGTTGGCCTTCATACGTCATATCATATTTGGCAAAAGCTAGGTTTTTATTTTGCATCTCATACCAGGGCCAAAAATCAAGAAACTCAAGCTTGCTCTTCGCACTTCCAAGAAAGAACGATCCGCTTCAACTTACCTTCTTGATATTAAAAAAATCGTTGATACTCTTGCTGCAGTTGGCGCTCCCATCACAACGGATGATCACATTGAGGCAATCTTTAATGGCTTAGGTGATGAATATGATGGTTTTGTTACCTCTGTCATTTCCAGAACTGACCAATATAAAGTGGAAGAAATTAAGGCTCTCTTGCTTGCTCAAGAAGAACGCTTCTCCAAACATCAGTCCCTGGAAACTCATCTTCCTCAAGCAAACGCTGTCACTGATTTGTGGTCTGTTAGAGCGACTCGTGGACGTGTTCTTTCTCTCGCAACACCAACTTTTCTGCTAAAAGATCCTCTCAGTTTTCCACTCCTCGGTGTAACTCTTCCCAATCCTTTCCTTCGTCTAGACATCAATCACGTATTCAATGTCAGATTTGCTCTAAGTTTGGTCATACTGCCGTTGATTGCTGACACAAATATGATTCTCATCCTGGTAATGCCCATGCTAAATCTTCAATTCTTTCTTCACAAATGAATGATGGAGAACCTTCCATTCTTGGCACTCCCTCTACGCTTCAAGACTTGGCTGAACATGTTCACATGCAGCAGCCCTCTGATTCTGAAGACTCCGACGTCACTCTTGTTTGCAAACTCCAAAAATCCATTTATGGCTTAAAACAAACACCGAGGTCATGGTTTCATAAGCTAAGTTCTACTCTCCATTCTCTTGGCTTCCAATCCACTATCAGTGATCCTTCCTTATTTGTTATGTTTACTTCCACTGTTACATTATTTGTTGCCCTTTACATCGACGATATTCTCATTACTGGTAACTCAGCTAACACTATTTCAACTTTCTTCTTTCCATTCACAGTTCGCCTTGAAGGACATGGGCTCTCTGAGTTTTCCCTTGGCCTTGAAGCCTCTTGGCAACTTGATGGTGGCATACACCTTTCACAAACCGAATATATCAAAGACATTCTCTGCAAGGCAAGTATGCTTGACGCGAAACCCGCATCTACACCTATGGTTTCGTCCCTTCATCTGCTCAGTCATGGCTCTGTTGTCTTTCCGATGTAACGCTCTATCGTTCTCTCCTTGGTTCTCTTCAATATCTTACCATCACGCTTCCTAAACTAGCTTTTTCCGTCAGCAAACTCTCTCAGGTTCATGCACCAGCCACATGACCATCATTGGAAAGCTCTCAAACGAGTTTTACAGTTGGTACCCTTCATCATGGCCTTCTCCTTCATTCCTTCGTTTTGCTTTTAGTGATTCCGATTGGGGTTGTGATTTAGAAGATCACAAGTCTACTTCTGGATTTTACGTCTACTTGGGTCTCAATCTAGTCTCTTGGTCATCACATAAACAGAAGGTCGTTTCCCGCAGTAGCACGGAAGCCGAGTATCGAAGCATTGCTGACATCAAGTGGATCACTTGTCTTCTTCGTGAACTTCGCATTGCCTTCTCTGTACCCAAGATTTACTCCGACAACCTTGGTGCAACTCTTTTAGCTCTGAATCCCATCATGCACACAAATCTAAACATTTTGAATTAGATCTCCATTTCGTTCTTGATAATGTCCAGGAGAAGCTTCTTCAGCTCATCCATCTTCCTGCACAATACCAAGTGGCCGATATTCTTACTAGACCTCTATCCAAGCCTTCGTTTCACACGTTCAAGCGTAAATTGCTGGTTGCTGAAAATCTCACCATCATTTTAAGGGGTGTTACGTATCTCTATTGCGTTTTGTCATTCTTTAATTCTATAAAGATGGCGTATATCTCATTCTCTTTTGTATCACTTTTCATTACATTGTAATAATACAGATTACGTTTTCCTTTCTTTTCCTTTTCTTCAATACCTTACATGTCTTTTCTCAAATTTTTTTGTAAACCAAACTGTAAATATTTGTATTGTATTTTGAAAAATATTATTTCACACTTAAATTTTTTTCATTTAGTTATTTTTTACTTTCTTCTTTCTTTTTTAAAAATATACAAAAATTTACAATTTTATACCATTTTATTGTTATGCTTTTATTAAATTAACGTAAAACTGTCTCGTTATAACTATCCATTTCTCTTTCTTTTCTTAGTTTTACTCTCTGTTAACCACTAAACACTAAAACACAGTGTGAGCAACAATTAGCTGTAAAATCCAACACGTCATATTTAAATCTATCCAATTTTAAAATGAAATGTGTCGATTATGAAGGCCCTCGTCAAGTTCCAAATCTTCATAAAATATGTCAAAATCTTTTAAACAAATATCATATCACCACATTCATGGATATATCCATAGATGTGGGAAAAGAATTTCAATTGTTAGGAAAACAAATTTTCTGCTTCAAACTGCTTTTAGAACATGTGATCATCTGACAACTAACAAATCTTCAGTGAGAAATAGTTTTAAATTTGAATAATAATAATAATAAAAACGTCTGCAAGGTTAGTTTGGATCCATTACAGCCTAGACTATGTTTAGTCTCAAGGTTTTTGGAAAGTCCATCCTAAAAAAGATGTAACGTTGATTTTCATTATATGGTCTAGATCAATGATATAGTCAAATTAATAATATATATATATATATATATATATATATATATATATATATATATAAATCACCCACATTTTATGTAGTTCTAATGCTGTACAATACATTTCTTTACATACTAACATATAACGTAATATCTTAAAACATTAATTTTATAACAATATCCATATAGATCATCAAATATTAATAGAATACAAAAAAAAAACATAACTAACTAGTTGCATTAAATATATTCTTCATAATATTTTTAATTTTTTTTATAATCTCTTTCACTTTCTATCTTTCATTTTTTTATTCTAAATCCACTAAACCAATCTTATATTTTCTATTTGTTATAAGTAGAACTCGTAATTCTCTCTTTACAACAATTTTAGTAAACAAAACAAACAATGCTCTGAAAATTTTTAATCTTATTTTTAATACATAATGTGACTCTTGCACATCACTTTTTGAAAGACTCTCGTGCATATTAAATATAGACTACTAAGAACTAACAAATGTCTTTCTACTAAAACAATTTATATACCCCTCCTAACTGAATATACAAAATTCCTCCAATTTATTACTACCAAATGTCTTAACTTTTGTGATTAGATCACTAATAAGGTTAAGGTATTTTCTTAATGAGTTAACATATTTTATATATGCATTAAAATTTGTTTACGTGTTATTCCCTTATTTCTCTCACACATATATATTTATATATAAAATAATTTTTTTCATTCATTTTAAACTATTACAATCATTATTTTTTTTTCTCCTTAAAAAAAAAGCGGTATTTCTTCCTTGAAAATACAAGCGTACACTTATCTCTTTTTTATTTTAATTAATTACCCAACTCTTTTTTGTTTTAAATTTTCATTTCATTGTTTTTTTATATTATAATAAAAAAAAATTAAAATAATTTATAACTTTAATATATTGTATATGAAAAATATTACATTATAAACATTTATATGTTACATTTAATGTATTATTATACTCCTATTATTTAGGCATATCCTAATATTACATGGTGTGCATACATTTATCCATAAAGTTACCAGGAAAAACATCATAATTGAACAAAAATTTGGCTTCATAACCAACTTAATAAAGAGTTGAATCCTGCCAGATCTCTCCCCAAATACAATACTTATGATCAAGTTCGTGTGAGTGGTCCCTTGAACCACGTTTCAAGATTGTGAATGATTTTGTGATTTTTCCAACACCAAATTTTATACCTATAGTGCTAGCGATGGTTGGAGAACTCTAACGATAAAAATAAAATAAAATTAACTTCTAACTTTATTTATAGAATTTTAAAGTTTTATTTCATTCTAAATTTATCTCAAAATAAAAGTCAGACCATTTACAGGTGTTAATTATGATCAATAGCAAACCTTTTTGGAGGCTTCATTTTTTTAATACATATAAAAATTGATATATGAATAAAATTATTTTTAATTATAATATAAATTAGTGCAGTGAAAGAAAATGATAACGATTATTTTTTATAATTGATAGTAGTTTTCAAACTGAGATATATTAAAAATAATAGATTTTTCGTCTCGGTTCAAAATCAAAGTAAAAAATGGTGGGTTTTTTTATCTCGATTCACCAAATGCTCAAAACAATAAAGAAAAAAATTGATTTTTAATCGTGATTATACAAAGAATTGTTGTCATATAGTAAGTCATATTTTAAATAAATATTTAATTTTAATGATACGTGTGACAGTAGTTCTAACAATGACTATAAATTATTAAAATTAAATATTTATTTAAAATATGAAATACTGTATTACAGCGGTTAGGATCAAAACTGATGCTATAAATTTTTTCTGTTTCGGTTTTATCTACAATTACTCTTAAAGTCTATGTTTATTTTAATAATGATTTTGTTTTTGTAATATTCCTTATTACAGAAACAGATATGCAAATAAGACTTATGAATTAAAAACAATGTTTACTATTAAACTAATATTTCACTGTTAAGTGAAACAAAGGATTTTTTTTTTTAAGAATAAAAGATAACATATGAGAAATGAAAACACAAAGGGAATCTAAACCCAATGTAAAATGAACAGAAGCTCTAGAAACTAACACCTAGAAAATATAAACTATGGGATTTGAGAAACACAAGAAGCTAAGTAATTGTAACACGCAACATTAAAATATATGGTAGCAGTAGTTCAAATTAATCAAAATAACAGAATATTTCATTTTGATTCTTTGCTCCATAATACTTTATCCCTTTCTTGTTATCTTTGTGACTACCTTCTAGCTGGCAAGAAAGGAATCACAAAACCCACTTTGGTTGCCATATTTAAAAATCAAATGCTACTTTTTTTATGCTAATTTAAAACTCGTTTGTTCTTCACTTCATTTGTTGGGACTAATTTATAACCCTAAAAAATATTACCTTTATCACATATCAACTAATGCTAACATTTTAATACTCAATTAATCATATAACTTAGTATTATCTCTTTTTCTTCTATTCATAAAACAAATTACCGTTATTGTTGTGTAGAGGAATAGGTTCTTTCTATGATAATAAATAAAGTCAACTTCTTGTACATTAAGATTGAATTTAACCTTGTATTTTGTGTGGTAATTCAGTAAAATCTCGTCCTATAATAGAGAACTGTAGCAAAATTAATTGAGTTAGATTTAGATGTTAAGAACATTATATATATATATATATATATATATATATATGATTTTGGATTTTTTTAATTAGTCTTATTTTATTATGATTATTTTTTATTATTGAAAACATTTATTATTATCTATTTTTACACTTATTTTAAAAACATTATTTTTTTTGTTTATTTTGAAACTTATGTTATTATTTAAATGACTATTACTAATTAACTTCAAGTTTTAAACTAGATATGTTCTCTCTCTCTCTCTCTCTCTCTCTCTCTCTCTATATATATATATATATATATATATATATAGTTATAATTTGTAATTTCACAATAGTTTTATCATTTTAACGATTATATTTATACAACACAATTTACTTACATAAAATTATAAATTAATTAAATATTCAAACTGATTTGTTTGACACGTGTAATAAACATTCTGTGTAATAAACATTCAAATACAATTAAACAAAAGCACTATAAAAGAAAAATAATAATAATATTTTTTAGCCTGACTGAAAATTGTCTTCCTTAAACGAAAACTGAGTTAGTGTCTCATTTTTTCTTGAGAAAAAAACAAAATTATTTTCAAAGGTTTTATCAAAAACTAATTTAACAAATATAACTCATACACATACAAAATATGATTAATAAAGTTCAAAATTTATTCAAACACATCTTTACTCATTTCAATTTAATCTTAATAATTCAAATTTAGTATATACTTCATTCACATCAAACTCAAATTAATATAAGAAAAAAATTATAGGAATTGACAATATTTATCATAACCATGTTTAAAACTCAATTTAACAAATTATATACATGCGTACAATATAATCACCAAATCAATTTCTAAATATGAATATTCAAAATAAACATATATTAATAAAAAACTTAAATGAAAATAAATTTCAAACATTGAAACAACTTTAAATCAAAAACACCGCACTTGCACACAAACTAAAATCTTGTGACAATATAAGTAATCTGTTTTAAGGTTCTATAAAAAAAATTCAAATAGTTTTTTATGTTTATCTTCAAATAAATTTTCAAAATTCAACAATAAGACTATTTCAAAATTTAAGAACTTAATCAAATTATCTAAACATAACAAAATTTTGTATATTTTAAACGAAGTTAAGATAATCACTTTTTTTAATTTGCTCCACCAAGTTTAATAACAAAATCATAAAATAAAAAAGAAAGAGAGAAAAAACAAAGAATCATTAAAATAAATATAGACTTGTTTTTATTGGAAATTTGATCCAAAATTATCACTAGTTAATGAGTGTATATTTATAATCTCACTTGGTATTTAATCTAATTTTAATTGATTTTTTTTGTTTAAAAGATTGACTTAATTGAAAATTGTGATAATTAGACTTATTGAGCTTGTAATATAAAAATGTCTTTTGAATAACGTATTTTTAAGTATCATAATGTTTGTTGATGCAACTAAAACAAAGTTTTTGTAAAAGTAAACTTCACGTCCAAAAACAAGGTCAAAAGTAACAAATTTTGGAGAAAAAAAAATATACAAAGAGTTAATTAAACCTCTAGTTCTGCTTTACATACACTCTTTTTTAAAAGGGTCACACTCACAAAGTTAGACCAATAAAAAAAAGTCAGCCCAAGTTTTATACAAAGAGACAGACATGAGATAAAAAAAGTGAGCTTAGAAATCCTTTTGGACCTATTCACGTTTTGCGCTCTATTCTTTTCTATTTTTATATTATTTCTATATTTTATAGAGTCTTAAGTTTTTTTGGAATTGATTCCCCTCTAATTTATTTGTAGATTATGTTATAATGAAATAATTTCTTTGTTCATTTTATTATGGTTTTGGTTTATATTTTATCTATGTTTTTTTGTCTCTAAATTAAGTAAATAATAATAATTTTTACATTATAACTAATTAGAAAAGCGTATTAATTTATATACATAGATCAAATGAGATTAATTTTTTACTTTGTAAAAAGACAAGTGAATAGACATAATAAAATTTGATTGAAATTGTATTTTAATAAACTTTACCATAAATAATCTAAAAAGTGATAAACTTTATTATGAATATAAAAAGTTTTTAGACTTAAATTTAGACGGTAATGTAATGTGGTTAAAAATAAGAATAAAAAAAATCAATTGAGACTTTACGTTGAGTTGAAAATTTATGATAATAATTAACTTAATAATAAATTTTAAATGATCAAAGATGAATTCAATTTGAATAAGTATTAGAATCCACCTATTTTATTATTATTATTTTTATCAAATTTATCTTTTTTTGAATATTTAGTTTTTCTCTTTCATTTATTATTTTACTATCTAATTTTTTATTTATTTTGTTTAACTTAATACTCTTATATTATTTTTATTTAATTTGAATCATACTCTTATAAAACTAACTCGTTAAAATCAATTACATCTTCGTTGAGAAATAATTTTGAGTTATTTTATTTATACTAATATTTTTTATAACTATTTTAGTATTACTGGAATTATTGAATTGTTAAAATGTAGAAAAATTAATTTGATGGCATAAGGTTATCACTATTTCCTTCATTATGATAAAAGAGTTCAACAGAAGGTTTGAAGGAAAAAAATTTAAAATAAGAGATAAATGAATGGGAAAATTAAAAGAAGGGTCTATCCGACTTTACGTCAAAAGCAATGGATTTTACCACGTGCCTTTGCAACTGATAAAAAAAAAGAAAAAGTTTCTTTAACCGTTGTTTCAAATATTTTTTTAAAATAAATTCAAAACAATGAAATGATGAGACGTATCCTATTATAAAAAAATTATTAAAAAGTGTTGTTAAAATATGAGGATAAAAAAAAATTTATATTATTTTTAAATTATAGATAATTGTGAATGTATGTATTTCTGAGACAAAATTTAGATAATTAATTACTAAATATGATAATTTAATATGTGACATCCCAAAATATCATATGCACATATAATATAATAGGATTCAACTATTATAATATGTAAAAGCAGTTGAGAGATAGAGATAACAGTATTAAATATGTATACAGTCATCCAAAATATAGAGGAAATTAAAACAAAATAAATCTTTAGTACAAGTTTCCAAAGTTCTCCAAAATACAAGACTGAATGGAGATTCAAGGGGACCTAAAGAGTATGTCCAAAATACGGATCATAATAAATAGTGCTAAGAGTCTTTCAAAATAAGATCATCTAAACTAGAAGCTAATAGAAATCCTAAGCACTAGGGGTTGGGTCTTCCTCAACTCCCAAAGCTTGCTCCAAAAGTACATCATTGCCTACTGCTCACATCCAAAGGATTGAATGATCATCGCAAGGGGGGAAGACAAACACATGCAACACATACAAATGCAAGGGTGAGCTAGGTCTCAAACAATCATACAATTCATTTCAAATCCATCTAGCATTTCCGAGAATATCCATACACACATAAACATGTCAGTCATCATAAATATAAGCATTTATTTCATAAAACTCATCAACACAAGCATCCTATCATGTTAAGACTTCTAGACACGTCCGGACATAGAATGTATGTAGAGCTGGGGCGGGTTGTGCACTTGTGGTGGCCTCTACTGCTTTGCAAAGCCATTGCCGAGGGGTTTCACCCGACCACACACAAGGCTAGTCCTTTACCGTGGAATAGACCTCCAGTGATAGCGCCTACCCTAGGACCTCCCACTACTCTCACCACACGCGTCAATCCTCTCTAAGTGAGAATGAGAGACCGTTAGAGTGTTAGGGATAACCCCCCATATGAAAGCCTCTTACATTCATTCTAAACACTATAAGGATCTCACCTAGAGATCTTACTTTTAGACTATTTACATCACTTTGATTAAATCATAATCCTCTTTGAATTATCAACGTACCATAGTTGTTACATTCAACACCAATCATAACCTTCATATGTACATACTTTCAATTTACTAACATTCCAACAATCATACATCAAAGTACAATAAACAATTCAACAATGCATTAAAATTCAATTAAAACATAAGCATGAAAGTAACTAGGGTAATCTAAACCTTGAAACCAGAGAGGTCCACAACATAATTGTGAATAATTTCACAACCTGTGGATTAGTCTTGAGAGAAAAAAAATTGAAAACCAGCAAGTTCAACAACTAAGTTGTGGCTTTTTCCACAACCTGTGGATTTACTTTAGGAACTGCGAATTTGAAAACAGAGAAGTCCACAAGCAGATTGTGGATTTTTCCATGGGTTGTGGAATCGTGCAGAGCATATACTAACCTCTCATAGATACACTTTAAATCTCAACTTGGACACTTTCCCCCACGTTCTATTGACTCTTAGGTCTCCTATGCACCAAACTACATTGGAAAACACTCTCCTAACTCAGATTTGCTACCTCAATCCAATTTGATACTTTAAACCATTTAAAATCAATTAAACTCAATTATATACCTTTTAACACAATTTTTCTGCAACTAACAGCTTGAACAAGTTTTATTCCACTTACTAAGGCTGCCCCAACAGCCCATTCCTACCCAGAACCCCTAACCCTCAATTTCGCTACCTCACTTCCTCTCAAATGACCTAGAATCTCTACCTAAACACTTGGCTTTTGATCAAATTAACAATATAACAAAATTTTCCACCTTAACCAGTTCCATCATGTCCAATCCAGGCTATTTAACACATCCACATTTAGTCCATGGCATCACAATATAGTTTCACAGATTCACGCTTTCAACAGTTCATAACATGCAACTTAAGTTACCAAAAACTTAACTTAAGCACAAACAACATACCATTTCAGAATACAACACACATACACATCGTACAAGCAAATCAAGGAAACATAGCTAGCTCCCCTTACCTCTAGTGTGGACGACCAACTCAAGGAAAAACCCTAAGCCACTTGCTTTGAACCCCAAAGTGTGAGGATCACCTATAAATCATCAATTGATGATGGAAAACAAATTTTAGAACCAAGTGGAAACTAGATTGTGGAAGAAAACGAAATGGGTTGCTTGTAGCAAGAAATTGCATGTTTACAACCCTAGGGAAAAATGGAGAAAGGGGTTTTCTTACCCGTTGGAGGAAACGGAAAATCAATCGGTACAAACGTAGTTCTTGGAGTCCTGAATGTTTAGGTAGCTTCAATTTGAGAAACAAACGGTTAGATTTTGAGTTATGGTAGATGGAAAGTAGAGGAATGAAGGGAAGAAGAAGAGTGAGATGTGTGTTTGGTGGTGAACAAAAATGAAAGAGGAATGAGCTGAAACTTAAAATTGAAGTGTTTTATTAAAATTTTATTTTTAAAACTTTACCCAATGCATGGCTGCCACGTGTACACACCTTTGACTTTAATTTTTACAAGGCCTTACATAATATATATATATATATATATATATATATATATATATATATGCAAATACGTCAAGTTTTATCTTTCATAAAATATCATTAATTAATATGTTTTTAACATTTATAATTTTTTTAAATGTGAAGTTGGACTAAAAAAAACATTTTAAATGAGATGTAGAAATTGATGTGTAATATATGAAATTGATATATTTTTAATATAGGATTTATTATTAAAATAAAAAATTTAATAAATCTAGGGAACATTTTCAAAATTCTTTCATCAGTTTAACATGAATGACAAATCAACATTTATTATCTAAAGCATATGATTAGATCCTTTATATATATATATATATATATATATATATTATTTTTATTTTTTTTCTTTAACATTTTTTTTCAACATATTTACAACAAACACCAAAATTTATATACTTTAAAAAGGAATTTTAAAGTATTGACTACCTCCCATTTCTTCCTTATAAAATATGTATGGATGTCACATAATCCCTTTCTCGTCTCTCTCACTCTTCTCTCCTTTAATAACTCTTTTTCTTATTTCTCTATTTTTCTTATCTCTCAATTTTTACATTAAATATTCATATTTTTCAGAATTTGATTGCAATTAACAGTAGTTGACAAATAAATAAACATACTTTGTGATCAAATTTTCAAATAGACAAGTTTCAATTTATTCCATAACTTTATTTTTCTCTTTCTTTTTCATATCATTTTATTATTAAGGCAGGATCAATTAGAAGAAGTGTTTCTCTCAATTCCTTTTATCATATACTAAATTTTGTTATGTTTAGATATGTTATTTTAGGTTTGTAAGTTTTGAATAACATTAGTGTTTCGATTTTGAAATTTTATTTTGAGAGTAGTCATTGTATTATAGATAAGGAAAATTAATTTAATTCTCGTTAATTTAATCATTTGAATTATTTGAATAATGACGTGTTCTTGAATATTGATGTTAATTTGACATGTGTTGTTGATGTGATTTTTGTGGTAATTGTACTATTGTGGACATTATTATTTATGAGATATATTAATTAAGTCAATTAGTTATATTTGAAGTAAATTTTGAATTAAATGTTGTGTTTTTAACGTGAGGAAATGAGAAAAACATCTAAATAGAACCAGTTTGAACTACTAGTGTTTTATGTTGAGATTTCTTAGTTATACAAACTTGTTGGAAGAGTAAAACTCTCGCTAAGTGAAAATATTTTATAAAAACTTCATAGAACTCAAGATCGTTGAATTTTTGGCAAGTAAAATATTGTTGGGTAAGCTTCTCAAGTGTTTGGAGTCATTGAGTGAGCTTTATTCTTGCTCAGATAAGCTATCTTTATAAAAGCTCACAATGGTCATTTTTTGGTTGAACTAATTTTCGTTGGATGAGTCAATAATTCACTTATTATTAGAGACCTTTGGTTGAGAGAATTTTAACATGTGCTTAATTTAGAGAGTCAAATGTTGATTGAGTGAGAGAGTACTTTATAAACTCCGAAAACAATGAGTTTTTAAATATTTTTAAATGCTAAAATAGGTTTATATTTCACTATTTTGTTAATTTTTATTATTATATTGCATTTGGATATTATATTAATGTAATGGGAGATTTATTTGCATTTAAATTAAATACAGTATATATGATTGATGATATATTTGTTGTATAGATGAACTAAATTGATTATGGAGATTATTATTGAGATTGATTGATTTAATCTGAATTTGAGGTTATACATTTAGGATTATATGTGAACTATTGTTAGAGTTGTCAATTAAGTATTGATACCTATATTGTAACAAAGATCTTCTTAGTTTATTAATGATATAAGTCACATAGACTAAGATACCAGGTGATGAGAAGTAAATGAAGTGTTACCAATAAGGAGTATTGGTAAATCTTGAAGAAAATTGTTTTGATGATGCTGTAAGAAGTTTTACTTGACGAAGATATTAGAATTATTTAAAAGAACTTTGTAGAATTTAAATGTAGTAGGAATGTCTTTAAATTATGTAAAACTTGTATTATTTTAGAAAATGACTGAGATAATCGATTATCAGTTCAAATAATCGATTATCACAAGTTTGTTTTTGAAAAATTATTTTGAAAAATCCATAACGGACTTGGATAATCGATTATCACTTACAATAATCGATTATTACTGGCAGTTGGGACTTGACCTTTGATATTCATAGCAGCTGAATATATATTGGGTTTCTGTGAAGTTCAGAAGCAACCTTTGTGAACAGAAGCTTAGCAAAATACTATTTGTCAGAGGAAGTTCTCAGAAGCTATAGTTCAAAGTTCCCCTGCCTTATCTCGTGAACAGGAGAGGCTCGCGTTTCGTGTGTCGATAGTCGGAGCAAGCTCTCTTCGAGTTAGCAAGGTGCTCTGCCTGGTCTCGTGAATAGGAGAAGCTCGCGAATCGTTGGTCGATTGCCGGAGCAGTTCTCTTCGAGTTGGAAGAGTGTTCTTCTTCCGGTTCGTTCGTCGAAGGAAGGTTTATTTATCTGTTTTTTATTCACTATTATTGTAATTTGTGAAACATCTTTTTAGTGGAACTGTTAATCACTTCTTATAGTGATTAACGACTGGACGTAGATTCTGTTGAATCGAACCAGTATAAAAATACTTGTGTGAATTTTCTTATCCCTACACTCATTACGTTTTAACGCATATCAACTGTTCGATAAATTTTCTGAAAGAAAATTAATTTTCTAAAACGGACCATTTTAATTTAAATAGTGACCGAACACGTTTTCCGCTTACTCTAAGTTTTATTCCGCTGCGCTTTACTCTTCAAACCATACCATTCCTGGTACCAACAATTGGTATCAGAGCTTGTTTGATAGTCTTTCAAAATTTGCGAAAATGGCCGGTCACAACCAAAACCTTGTATATGCCGAGGGTGCTTCTATTAACAGACCACCACTTTTTACTGGTGATAACTATGCGTTCTGGAAAGTCAGAATGGAAATTTTTATGGGGTCTGTTGACAGAGGCATCTGGGAAGCTGTACAAAATGGTCCTTATATTCCTAAGAGCACAATTGATGGTGTAGAAGTAGAAAAACCATACTTTAATTGGACTGCTGAAGAAAATAGACGAGCTCAATTTGATATTAAAGCTCGCAATATTATATCATCTGCTGTTGTACTTGATGAATTCTATAGAATTTCAGTGTTTAAGACAGCACAAGAAATGTGGGAAGTCCTCAGAGTCACACATGAAGGAACAGAGGACGTGAAACGTGCAATGAAGAACACTCTCATTCAGGAGTATGAGATGTTCAGAATGCAACCTGGAGAAACAATTTCTGATGTCCAAAAGCGCTTCACTCACATAGTGAACCACTTGACTGGGTTGGGTAAGACTTTTGATAATGATGAATTAAATGTGAAAATTTTAAAATCATTAGACAGGTCTTGGCAACCAAAGGTAACTGCCATCTCGGAGTCTCAAAACCTCACTCAGATGTCGATGCCAATTCTGTTTGGAAAGCTTCGTGAGCATGAGCTAGAGTTGAGGAAACTAACTGCTGAAGAGGATCAAGGCAAGAGAAAGACACTAGCTTTCAAGTCAGAGATCTCTAAAGGAAAGAGCTCTAAAAGGATTGAAGATGATGATTCTGATGATGAGGAGAACATGAGCCTTATGATAAAGAAGTTTGCCAAGTTTATGAAGGCAAAAGGAAAAGACAAATTCTGCAAAGAAAGGAAAGAAAATCAAGAATCATCTTTAAGTGTAAAATGCTTTGGTTGTGGAGAAAGAGGACACATGAAATCTGAATGCCCAAAGAACAGGAAAAGTGAGGAAAAGAAGGAAAGAAAATTTCAAAAGAAAAAGAAAGCTTACCTAGCTTGGGAAGACAATGCTTCCAGTTCAACAAGCTCAAGTGATTCAGATGAGGAAGCTAATATTTGTCTAATGGATGACTCAGAAGATACTGAAAGTCAAGTAAGTGATTCTAGCTTTGAATCTAGTGAATTAGACTTACAAAAAGCTTTCTTTGAACTAATGAATGAATCTGAAAAACTTGATGCTGCACATAAAAAGCTAAAGAAAGAGCACAATGAATTGAAATTGAAATATGATAAATTGCTTGATGATGAAGTTGTATTAAGAAATAAAGTTAGTACTTTACAAACAAAATTATCTGATGCAAACACTACTGTTGAACCTGTTGAATGCTTGTCTTGTAAGAGTCATATGTTTGATATTGACATACTTGAAAGCCTACTTGCAAAGACAACCAAGACAACCCCGAATGTAAAAACAAACTTTAAAAGAAGCAATATTAGAAATAGGAACTTGCATCAAAGCAAAAAGTCTAAAACTAGAAGAACTCATAGAGTTTGGGTTGAAAAAGAGACTTTTGTTAAAAATAAAGTAAATGATGTTTGTTGTTTTTACCGTATGAAACATGGTCATACATCAAACAAATGCAACATTAAACATTTTGGTATTCCAAATGGTAAATATGCATGGATTAAAATTGTGAAATGATTTACACTTGCATGAACTAACCCCAAGGACCCATAATTAGATTGGGGACCTAAAACTCTTGCTAATTTGTTTTGCAAGAACCTACTAAGTCAAAGAAGTCATTGTGGTATCTTGACAGTGGTTGCTCAAGACACATGACCGGTGACAAGAAAAGGTTCATCCACCTTGAGAAGAAAAAGCAAGGATTTGTGACTTATGGGGACAATAACAAGGGTAAAATCATGGGTACCAGAGACATTGGAGGGGGAAACACATTGATCATAAAAGATGTCCTGTATGTTGAAGGCCTCAAGCACAACCTCTTAAGCATAAGTTAGTTGTGTGACAAAGGTCTAAAGGTAATCTTTGAAAGTGATAAGTGTACTGTTTACTTTAAAGATTCTGCTGTTATTGCTTTGCAAGGTGTTAGGCATAATAATATATATTTGATTGATATTGAGAGTGCATCTAGTCATAGTATAACATGCTTAGTTGCTAAAGAAGAAAATCCTTGGCTATGGAATAAAAAAGCTGCACATATTCATATGCAACATTTAAATAAGTTAATTTCTAAGGATCTTGTGATTGGTTTACCTAAACTGAAATTTGAGAAAGACAAATTATGCATTGCATGTCAAAAAGGTAAACAAACAAAATCTTCATTTTCATCCAAAAGCATAATTTCAACATCAAAACCTTTAGAACTTATGCATATGGACTTGTTTGGTCCATCTAGAATTAAAAGTTTTGGTGGAAATTACTATGCTCTTGTAATTGTTGATGATTACACTAGATTCACTTGGACCTTCTTCTTAACTTTGAAAAGTGAAGCTTTCAAAGCCTTTAAATCTTTTGCTAAACGTATTCAAAATGAAAAAGATTTGAAAATTAAAACATTGAGAAGTGATCACGGTGGGGAATTTGAAAATGAATCTTTTGAAAAATTTTGTGAAGAACATGACATTGCACATAACTTTTCTGCACCTAGAACTCTTCAACAAAATGGTGTTGTTGAAAGGAAAAATAGATCATTAGAAGAATTAGCTAGAACCCTTATGAATGAATCTAATGTGCCAAAATATTTTTGGGCTGATGTAGTCAGTACTTCTTGTTATGTGTTAAATAGGATGCTTATTAGGCCAATTCTGAAATTAACTCCATATGAACTGTTGAATGGTAGAAAACCAAATGTATCTCATTTGAAAATATTTGGATGCAAATGTTTTGTCTTAAATAATGGTAAAAATAATCTTGGAAAATTTGATGCAAAATCTGATGAAGCAATTTTCCTAGGATACTCTTTGACTAGCAAAGCATATAGAGTATTCAATAGAAGAACCTTGATAATTGAAGAATCAATGCATGTTGTCTTTGATGAAATTATGGACCTTGAGGTAAACCCTCTTTAGTCAAATAAACCAATTGCAGGAGATAAGGATTATTTGAGGGAAGCTCTTGAAGAGATGTACCTAAACGAGAACTATCCTCCGGAACTTCAAGAAACACCTCAAGCCGTTGATCCTAAAAGTTTTCAACAACCAAGAGGACTATCTTTGGACAACATCATAGGAGATATATCAAAAGGGGTAACTACTAGACACAAGCTTAATAATTTCTGTTTAACAGTAGCTTTTGTGTCTCAGATAGAACCCAAGAACATTAAGGAAGCTCTTCAAGATGATAAGTGGTGCGTTGTATGCAAGAAGAGCTAAACCAATTTGAAAGGAATGAAGTCTGGGAACTTATTCCAAAGGAAGATAATTATCAAGTCATAGGAACCAAATGGGTTTTTAGGAACAAGCTTGATGAGGACGGAAACATCACAAAGAACAAAGCAAGGCTAGTTGCAAAGGGCTACTGTCAAGAGGAAGGTATAGATTATGATGAAACATATGCACCAGTGGCCAGGTTAGAAGCAATTAGATTATTACTTGCATATGCATCTTTGATGAAATTTAAATTATATCAAATGGATGTGAAAAGTGCGTTTCTGAATGGTTTTATAAAAGAAGAGGTGTATGTTAGTCAATCTCCTGACTTTGAGGATTTCAAATATCCTGATCATATTTATAAGTTAAAAAAGGCTTTGTATGGTCTTAAACAGGCACCTAGGTCTTGGTATGAAAGACTTAGTACCTTTCTAATTGATAATAACTTTTCTAGAGGTAAGGTTGATTCAACCTTATTTATAAAGAAAGTAGGAAAACACATCCTGATTGTGCAAGTTTATGTAGATGATATTATATTTGGGTCAACTGATGACTCTTTGTGTGAAGAATTTGCAAAAATAATGCAAGGTGAGTTTGAGATGTCTATGATGGGTGAGCTGAATTTCTTTTTAGGACTACAAATAAAGCAAATGAATGGAGGTACTTTTATCTCTCAAACAAAATATTGTAGGGAAATTCTTAAAAAATTTGGCATGAATACTTGCAAAGAAGCTAGTACACCTATGGCCACTTCTTGCTATTTAGATAAGGATGAATCTGGAAAAGAAGTAAATGAAACTATGTTTAGAGGTATGATAGGATCTTTGTTGTACCTAACTGCTAGTAGACCAGATATTATGCAAAGTGTATGCGTATGTGCTAGGTATCAAGCCAATCCTAAAGAATCTCATTTGACTGTTGTCAAGAGAATCTTAAAATACCTTAAAGGAACCACTTCTTTTGGACTTTGGTATCCCTCTGATGCTTCACCTAGTCTAATAGGTTATTCTGATGCAGATTATGGTGGTTGTAAAATTGATAGGAAAAGTACTAGTGGAACCTGTCATTTTCTGGGTTGTTCTTTGGTGTCCTGGCACTCAAAGAAACAAGCATGTGTAGCCTTGTCTACCACTGAAGCTGAATACATTGCTGCTGGCAATTGTTGTGCCCAAATTCTGTGGATGAAACAACAACTGGAAGACTTTGATATTTTCCTTGATAATATTCCATTAAAATGTGATAATACTGGTGTTATCAATCTGACTAACAACCCCATAATGCACTCAAGAACTAAACACATTGAGATTAGACATCATTTCTTAAGAGATCATATTCAAAAGGGGGATTGTCAAATTGAATATGTTGATACCTTACATCAATTAGCTGATATTTTCACCAAAGCACTACCTAAGGATAGATTTTTTGAGCTTAGAAGAGAGTTAGGAGTGTCAGACATGTCTTAGCATCAACGCTTATGAAAAGTTTTGCATTTTCGTAAAGTTAACGCTTCATAATCGATTATCAAAAGGATATAATCATTATTCAAACTTGAAACTCAAATCTGAGAAATTTTTGAACAGATAATCGACTATCATCAAGCATAATCGATTATCATGCAATGTCTGGGCAGTGACTTTTGAGCAGATAATCGATTGGAGCGTCCCTTAACGGCCATAAACGGCTAGTTTTTCCATTTTTCCTATAAAAAGCCTCCCACAATCGATTGTTAGTCACTCTTTTACACCTTTACTCTGCTAAAATCAAATCTAGAGCTAAGATTCTCTCCATTTATCCTTATTTTCTCAAAGTCTCTCTACCTCAAATCTTTTCATGGCAGATTCAAGAAGACATCGCCGTAGAGCTGCTGGCGAATCCTCTTCCTCTCAACCACGTCTTGCAACCATCGATGGTTGGATTTCAGATCAAGGAAAACATGCGGACTATGTTAATTCCTGGCAAGAGAGAAGAATCATGGCGGTAAAGTATATTCGCCTTGACTTTTTTCGTTTCTATGGATTTCAATTTCCAGATATGTTTGCTGGTCAAGGACTCACGAATCTGGTGGAGCAAAAAGGTTGCATTTATCCCGATCTCATAAGAGTCTTCTACTTCAACTTGAGATATAGAGATGGGATTATATCCACTAAAGTTAAGGGTGTCCGCATAATTTTAGATGATGATGTGTGGATAAATGTTGCCCAACTTACCATCTGGGATGATGCTGTAAACGTCCATCTAGGACTTGAAGATTTCAATAGGTTGATGACTTTCCAATCCTTCTTGCGTCATCCTGAACAACAGACAAATCGAAGGCAATTGCTAGTTGGGGGTTTCAAGGTTGAAGAACGCATGATTCACTACTTGATCGTCTGGATACTGTATCCTAGAGCAACCAACCATGCTCAATGCTCTGAGCAGGATCTGCTTCTTCTGTATGGGATTTTAAATCACATACACATCGATTGGCCTACTCTCATTGCTGACACAATGGTAAAAGCCAAGAAATCTCATTCCTATCAATTTCCCTATGCTCTTCTTATTTCTAGGATTTTGGAGTACAAAGGTGTAAATGTTGAAGGAGAACTTGTCCAAGCCATTCAAGTTGTTGGCTCGGAAATTGGAGATACTACCTTTCGTTAGATGAGATTCATTACCAGAGGAAGAGTTCTCATCCATAAAGATGATGACCATCCTGATGAAGATGAAGATGATGACATCGATACTCATATGGCAGAACCAGTTAGTGTTGCTGCTCCTTCTGATGCTGGTCCTTCTACCATGCCCTCATCCTCCACGATATCTATGGAAGAACATTTTGCTAGATTATCTAAGCAATTGGAGGATGTGAGTCTAGCACAAAGAACACACTTTGAGGAGATTTATGAGTGGCAGCAATCTATTGATGAGTATATGGTTGATCAATTTCTTGATCTTGATGTTCGTCTATCTAACATCGAGAATCACCTTCACATTCAACCTCCCGAGAGATCCCCAAGTCCTGAATTTTAGAAATAGGATTTTATGTTTGTATGCTTTGTTGATTGGTTGTTGTTCTTTCATCCATGATAAATTTCTGTCCTTTATGTTTCTTATTATGATGTAATCCTTCTTTCATCAATGAAAATGATCTCTTGATTATATGCATACCTTGTTTAATTGAGGGGGAGATCATATTTAGGGGGAGTTCTTTATATTAATCTTTTTTGCTTATGATCAAAAAGGGGGAGAAGAATAATATGGGGAGAAGTAAAAATTGATACAGGTATTGCTAACTAGTTTGTTGTTTGTTAGCTTGTATGTCCTGCAGGATAGCCAAAGTTGCTTTTAAAAATTGAATTTTTGATCATCATAAAAAAGGGGGAGATTGTTACCAATAAGGAGTATTGGTAAATCTTGAAAAAATTGTTTTGATGATGCTGCAAGAAGTTTTACTTGACGAAGATATTAGAATTATTTAAAAGAACTTTGTAGAATTTAAATGTAGTAGGAATGTCTTTAAATTATGTAAAACTTGTATTATTTTAGAAAATGTTTTGAAATAATCGATTATGTGAAGCATAATCGATTATCATGAGTATGACTGAGATAATCGATTATCACTTCAAATAATCGATTATCACAAGTTTGTTTTTGAAAAATTATTTTGAAAAATTCATAACGGACTTGGATAATCGATTATCACTTACAATAATCGATTATTACTGGCAGTTGGGACTTGACCTTTGATATTCATAGCAACTGGATATATATTGGGTTTCTGTGAAGTTCAGAAGCAACCTTTGTGAACAGAAGCTTAGCAAAATACTATTTGTCAGAGGAAGTTCTCAGAAGCTATAGTTCAAAGTTCCCTTGCTTGATCTCGTGAACAGGAGAGGCTCGCGTTTCGTGTGTCGATAGGCGGAGCAAGCTCTCTTCTAGTTAGCAAAGTGTTCTTCTTCCGGTTCGTTCGTCGAAGGAAGGTTTATTTATCTGTTTTTTATTCACTATTATTGTAATTTGTGAAACATCTTTTTAGTGGAACTGTTAATCACTTCTTATAATGATTAACGACTGGACGTAGATTCTGTTGAATCGAACCAGTATAAAAATACTTGTGTGAATTTTCTTATCCCTACACTCATTACGTTTTAACGCATATCAACTGTTCGATAAATTTTCTGAAAGAAAATTAATTTTCTAAAACGGACCATTTTAATTTAAATAGTGACCGAACACGCTTTCCGCTTACTCTAAGTTTTATTCCGCTGCGCTTTACTCTTCAAACCATACCATTCCTGGTACCAACATAAAGGAGTTCTCATACACCGTTACATGTGTAAATATGCATATCACATGTATTAAAATATATAGTTACTTAATGATACTCAAAAAATAATATGATTGCTGAAATATTGATAAGATGTTTAATGTTTTGAAATTTGTTGAATTAATATAACAAGTAATATTACTCAAACATGATTGTTTGAATAATAATTGAACATTTAAATAAGAGAAAAACGATATTATCTTTTTCATCTAAAACTAGTATCGCTTAAATAATGTGAGATTTTTTTTTTGTTATAAGAAAGTAAAGTAGCTAAATTGAAAAAGACTCATTTATGACTTGATAGTGCATAAATGTTCATATGTTAATGAGCTATAAAATAATTGGTCTTTTAGTTTTTATACTTTTATTATGTTATTTTATTTTATATAATTAAAATTTGATTGTTTTATATTATTTTTTGCTTTAATTATATATATATATATATATATTATTTTTTTGCATTTGATATTTTTTTTAATACATATGTTTATTTTTATGGTATTTTAGTTAAATTTAAGATATTATTTAAGATTATTAAAATAATTTAATTTCATCATCTATTGTGAAACATAACTATATCAAATCTGGATAACTTGAAAAAAAAAACAAAATAAATGTAGAACATAGAAAACAATCACTTCACAATTATTTGGAAGATAATAAAATAGATAAGAGGAGTATAATAATTTTACAAACATCATCAAGAAAATAAAATAAAATCTGTAAAAAAAATTATATTTTGGATATATATATATATATATATATATATATATATATATATTAATTTATGGGTAAAATAAATATAGTGGAGGCTGGCGGAGGAATACTGAACAGAAAAGCTTTGGCACAGCTGCAATTCACGCTTTGTGCGGTGCACGTGACTGTCGTTCATTCGAAGCACCGTTACTCTTAAAGGACTCACCTTCTTATTCTCAATTAACCCAATTTTCCCAGGTCTGCACTCTTCATTATTCAACAATCATCATCATCTTCTTTATTTCATCACTGCATTTCCAGCCCCAATTTCCTCCCCAAACTTCCAAACTTCGCACCACTGATCCGTGCACGTCACGTTCCCCATCTACCATGGCTCCTCCTGTTTCCTCATCTGAGCGCGTGGACTTGGCCAGGCTCTGTGCCTCCAAGGACTGGTCCAAGGCCATTCGAATCCTGGATTCCCTCATTTCTCACTCCGCAACAGTCCAAGACCTATGGTTTTTGTTTCGTCTCCCTTTTTACCTCATTCATTTATCATTCTTTTCAATGCTCGTTTTGCATGTCTAAGTCTATTTGTGACGTCCCATCTTGTTCCGATTCTCGGTTTCAGCAACCGCGCCTTCTGTTACAGCAAATTGGAGCTTCACAAACACGTCATCAAGGATTGCGATAGAGCACTTCAGCTTGACCCTTCGCTTCTTCAAGCTTACATTCTCAAAGGTTTTCTTATCTTCTCTTCAAATTTGATCCCTCCCTATCTAGGTTTTTCCTCTTTGTTTTATTTTATGTAATCAAATTTATGCTCTTATCTATCCTAATTGCGAGATATTTGGAATTGGTATTCCAACTAGTTAGGTTTGAGTAAAATGTTACCTGTTAGGTAATTTTTACTTGTGTTATTTCGCCTTGGAATTTTACTGTTTCGCCTTTTTGACTTCTTCGGACTAGTTCGCCCTGGCTTTTTCAGATATGCCATTTATTGTAATTAATTAAACAGACGGATAAGATGTTGTTTGTTATATGTCAATTTTCAATGTTATGTGCACATAAACGGGTAATTGAAGAAAATTGATGTGTGCATTACTATGCATGTTAAAGATGATGTGCTTTGCACAAAAGGGACAATATACAGTTTGTGTATGATTTTAGAAAATTGATGTGTATGTGCATGTATTACTGAATTTTATGCATGTTGGCACTTTGCAAAGAGGCCACAGTGTATAGCTTCTGCATAATTTGAGAAAGTTTTTCTTTTTATGTGGATATTATTACTGACTTTTATGCCTGTTGGTGCATTGTATAGAAACAACAATATAGAACTTTTGTTTAACTGAAGAAAGTTGACTAGATTATGTGTGTATTAGAGGTGTGTCCAAATGAACTGATTAGTTTAATAATTGATTATATACTGAAATCAATGTAGTCAAGAGGAAAGGCAATTTTTCTCCAATGATGAATGGGGTTGGTTGTTACATGACGATCTTGTTGGAATTGTTCTATAATGGATTTGGTCATGCTGTTTATGATCATGTTGGAGTTGTTATATAGTGGATCATGCCATTCTTTTACTTCATGGTAAGGTTTGAGTAAAATATTCTCATGCTCAAATATGTCTTATAATTTTTTAACTTAGGGCTGTTTTGTTCGTTTGTCTAGGTTCTGCACTCTGTGTGTTGGGAAGGAAAGAAAATGCTCTATTGGTGTGGGAGCAGGGCTATGAACATGCTCTGCATCAGTCTGCTGACTTGAAACAGATGCTAGAACTTGAAGAGCTTATAGCAACAGCAAGACAAGAAAACAATGCACCGTGTGAAAGTGAAACACACGGGCAATTCGTGCTGCAAACCAAATCCAGTTCTCCAATTAATGGGAACTCAAGTGAAGCTTTTAAGATCCAGGATACTTTGGGCACTATGGCTGAATTATGCAATGATGCTACCAGTGATAGATCTGAGATATGCCTGAAGTCTGCTGATAGTTTCAACTTAAAAAGTGAATCACATGATGAAGATAGAGAGTGTAATAAATGCGATGGCCAAGTGAATGGAAGCCCTGATGTTCTTGATACACTTAGTTATAATTCTGAATCATGTAATGACTCTAGTGATGCTTCAGAATCAAGTGAAAAAGTATCTACCAAAAGTAGTGACTCAGTTAATGTCACTGAAATTTTTAGAAACCCAATTAGTAAGTTTATGTTTTCTGATGAAAGAAAAGGTGAAGCAAGGAAAAATAAGAAGTTTTGCGTTGCTCGGATTTCAAATACAAATTCCATTAGTGTAGATTTTCGACTCTCAAGGGGTATAGCAGAGGTTTGTTTTCATGCTTGTAATTGAATAAAACAAATTACATAACAGTTTCTGTGCTGTCGTATTTATTTGGTTACATGAAGGATTGATATTATGACACTTTTTCAGGTTAATGAAGGAAAATATGCAAATGCAATATCCATTTTTGACCAGGTGAAACTTTTTCCTTAGTAGTGATTCTCTTGGTTTCATCTTTACGTGCTTTTTCTATCTCTTTCTTTCTTATTAAATGACATACTGTAGCTTTGCACACCTATCATTATGCAGATACTGAAAAAGGACCCAGCTTATCCCGAGGCACTAATAGGAAGAGGTACCGCATATGCATTCCAGAGGGAACTTGATGCTGCTATAGTTGATTTTACAAAGGTACTGAAATAAACACTGTCTAGAAACTGCATATAGAGATATGATATTTCTTCTTTAAATAAGAAGTTCACATGTATTAGGCTATACAATTCAATCCATTGGCTGGTGAGGCATGGAAAAGGAGAGGTCAGGCCAGGGCAGCCTTGGGAGAGTTTGTTGAGGTGAGAATGCAACACTTTCTTTGAACTTAGTAGCTGACTAACATGTTGAATATGGGAAGGGTTGGGGAGCCTTGTGCATCGGGCAACCCTCTTATATAATTTATGAAATTATCAGTTCGTAATACTCTTTGAACATTACCATCTACAGCTGTAGGCTTTGAGTTGAATACTCAACACTTGATTATTTTGGTGGTAAAGCTAAACTGTGGTTATTAAGGATTATGTGTTCTTGAATATTTCAAGATTCAATGTTATTATGTATGACCTATAAGATCTTATGTGATATTGTATAAAATGTCTCAGATGTGAAAATATTGCAAATGAAAAATAAATAAATTAAAGATGTTATTGTGTAGATATTACAATTCTTTGCATTTCCATTCCTTGCACAAGTATGAACCTGTACATGTGACAATTGCTGTTTCCCTTCTCTCTTGATATGATATCAGGCTATTGAAGACTTGACCAAGGCATTAGAGTTTGAACCTGACACAGCAGATATTCTACATGAAAGAGGTAGCTTGTCTTTAGCTAATTTGTTATTTGGATGGCTGATTTCTGCAGGACTTGAATAATTAGGCATGCCTCTATGTTACTCTCGTAATATCTAGAAGTTCAGATAGAAATTGGAATAGTTTTTGCGGCATGGCTGTTGTTCTTACCCTTAATAAATCTTGTGCATGACTGCTGTTTTCACCCTTAACAAATCTTGTGCCAGCATACGTTTCCATTTTTTCAAAAGCAGTTAAAGAGTTAACATTTGGAATTACTAGGTATATTTACATTTCCATTACTGGATCCATGAGTTCGTGGATAACATTATATTAACTAGGGATAGGAGAGAACAACAAATCTTGTGTTGGTGCTTGACCAAAGAACTTGATGCAGTGGACCCTAGGAAAAGGATCTTTATATTCCAAAGAAGCATACCAGTTTTGCTGACACAGCTAGACAACCTGTAAACATGTGTGTAACCCTGTAGATCCAATCCTAAACCTTTTATCAACACCTTGTGATGGGAATGAAAAGAGATGGATAGTTTACGAGAGAAGGAAGAGAGACAATTAACAATAACAGACTAACTGTCTATTACAATTAGTATGGGCGAGAATAGAAGTGTATAAATAGTGGGGGAGTTAGTTAGAAAGGGGTATTTTTGGACAGTTGATTTGTTGACAGGCATAGTCCTGAGGAAAGGGGTTAAGCCCTTGTATTTGTGGTGTACAGACGATTCTTTGTTGAATAATACGTATTCAGATTCTTTTTCTGTCTTTGCTTGCTTGTTTCGTGAGGTGTAGTGAGTTCTTGAATAGGTTTCTTTATCAGAAATCTATCAATTGGTCCGACCTGCCGGATACCAATTGGAGAGGGGTGTTTGACGCTCGTGATGGAGGGAAGAGTGACAGCAGTTGAAGGTCAGTTGGAGGCGGTTGAGATCGCAGTGGCTGAGACGAAGGCCGACACGGTATACTTGCGCCATGAGACGGGGGCCCTCAGGCAGAACTATGAGGCCATGCGACAGGATGTTCAAGTGATCTTGAAGATGTTGGGGGCTCGCAAGCGCGACCCAAACGGAAACCACCAAGGAGGCAGTCAATTGTCGGTGAATGATAACAATGACGGTGGGCACGGCGGAGATGGAGAAAGAAAGGGTGCGGGAAATCCAAAAGGATCAATAAACTGGAGGAAACAGTTGGAATTGCTAGCGTTCGAAGGAGGTGACCCATTAATTTGGATTAGTCGAGCCGAGAAGTTCTTCGAGGTGCAAAAGGTGGATGAGGAAGAGAAATTGCAGTTGGCTCTCATCAGTATGGAAGGGTACATAGCTTACTGGTTTCGATTCTGGAGGGAGAAAACCAAGAACAATTCTTGGGAAGGACTGAAAAGGGCGTTGGTGATCCGTTTCGGCGAAGGAAGTCGAGGGTCAGTTTAAGAGAGGCTAGCTGCAGTAAAGCAGGAGGGTGGGGTGAGTGAATATGTCAGGGATTTCGAAGTGCTCGTGGGGCAAACAACGAAAATTCCAGAGGAGCAACTCTTGGGATATTTCATGGCGGGACTGCGGGAGGAAGTGTGTGACCACTTCAGACCCCATGATCCCCAAGACCTTATGTCCGCCATGCGTGTCGCACTCGACGTGGAGAAGTTGTGCACACATTCGAAGGTTGGAGGAGGTTCGACATTCAAGGTTCAGAGTACATGGGGAGGGGCGACGAAGGTAGTATTGAGGGGCGAACCCAGTTGTGAAATATTAGCCCGTGGAGGGATCGTCGAAAGTACGGGATCTAATAGGAGGGAGACAACCTAGGGCAGTGGGGTTTTAAGGACGAACGTAGAAGGAACGTGAGAAACCTACCTTATTCAAAGTTCTTGAACAGGCGGGAAGAAGGAAAATGTTTCAGGTGCGGCGGGCCTTTTTCTCTAGGGCATCTTTGCCCAAAAATGGGGTTAAGAATGTTGATTCTGGCTGAAGAGGAAGAAGAAGGGGGCGATGAGGCGACAGGGGAGTTGGGAAACGCCCAGATGGAACTATCAGTGGTGTCTGCGGGGGGGTTAACATCTCCAAAAACGCTAAAACTGAGAGGATGCATAGGTGGGAGAGAAGTGCTGGTTTTGATCGACTGTGGCGCTAGCCACAATTTCATATGACGGGAGTTAGTGGAGGAAATGAGATTGGCAGTGACCGATACTGCACCATATCATGTAAGCCTGGGCGATGGATATCGAAAGGAGGCTCGAGGTTGTTGCGAGCAGGCGAGGATAGAGATGGGGGGAGCAGAGGTCGCAAAAAGGTTTTACTTGTTTGAATTAGGAGGGGTGGACGTGATATTGGGTGTTGAATGGTAAGAGAAACTAGGGGAGGTCACCATGGACTGGGGCAAATCAACTATGATGTACTAGCAGCAGGGGGAGAAGGTTTTGATCAGAGGTGACCCAACGCTGGAGAAAAAGGTGGTGGAACCTAGAGCTCTATCCAAGATGAACGAGGTTGAGGCTTGGTTTTTGGTGTGGGAGCTTGGTTCATTGGAGGTGAAGGAGAATGAAGAGTGCCAGGGTTTAACGGAGGGACAGGTCCGAGAGATGGAGATGTTGTTAAGCCGATATAAGGCGGTGTTTGCTGATCCAGCAGGATTGCCTCCTGACTGTGGGATGGTGCATCACATACCTCTCAAGGAGGGCAGGGATCCGGTCAACAGGTACCCTCATGTAATGAAGGGAGAAATAGAGCAGCAGGTTGCGGAAATGCTGAAGATAGGGGTGATACGACCCAACCATAGCCCATACTCGAGCCCTGTCATCCTAGTGAAGAAGAAGGATGGCAGCTGGAGGTTCTGTGTTGATTACCGGGTATTGAACCGTGCCACAATGCCGGATAAGTATCCAATTCCAGTGATTGAGGAGCTTTTGGATGAATTACGAGGGGCGTGTTATTTTTCGAAGGTTGACCTGAAAGCGGGCTACCATCAAATCCGCATGGGGGAGGAAGATATCGAGAAAACGGCTTTTAGAACACATCAAGGGCATTACGAATTTATGGTAATGCCCTTTGGCCTCAGAAACGCCCCTGCTACGTTTCAGAATGCCATGAATGATCTCTTCCGGCCTTATCTGAGGAAGTGCGTCTTGGTGTTCTTCGACGACATATTAGTTTACAGTGAGACATGGGGAGAACACCTAGTACATGTCGAGATGGTGCTATCTACTTTAGAGAAAGATAGATGGATGGCTAATCACAAGAAGTGTGAGTTCGGGTGAACTCAAATTAAATATCTAGGTCATACCATTTCCAAAAAGGGGGTTGAGATGGACTCTGAAAAAGTAAAGGCGGTGATGGAATGGGATAGGCCCAAAACGGTGAAAAGACTAAGGGGCTTTTTGGGACTGACAGGGTATTATCGAAGATTTATTCGAGACTACTAGAAGATTGCCAAGCCCCTCATGGAGCTGTTGAAGAAAGGAGAATTCTTGTGGAATGAAAAAGCGGAAGAAGGTTGGCAGAGTTTGAAGCAAACTATCACGACAGTTTCGGTGCTGTCTTTACCAGACTTCCAACAGCCATTTCACATAGAATGTGACGCCTCTAGTAATGGTGTGGGGGCGGTGTTAACTCAGGGGAAGAGACCCATCGCGTATTTCAGTAAGGCGCTGTCAGCAGGGACGTTGAACAAGTCAATATACGAGAAAGAACTGATGGCTTTGGTTCTAGCATTACAACACTGGAGACCATACTTACTGGGGCAAAAATTCATTGTGCATACAGATCAGAGGAGCCTCCGCTATTTGCTGGAACAACGGATTACGACTCAAAACCAACAAAATTGGATTGCAAAATTGTTGGGATACGACTTTGAGATAGTATATAAGGCTGGGGCGACTAACAGAACAACGGATGCCTTTTCCAGGAAAGATGAAGGAGAGCATGAGGAGAGTTGCGGGTGCTGGCCAGGCCATACTGGCAAGACTTTGGGGAGATCTTGAAAGAAGTGGAGGAGGATGGCACGTTGCGGATAGAGGACATTCGAAAAGATCCAGAATTCATCTTGCGTACACTATAGAGAATGAGAGGCTGCACTATTAAGGGCGGTTGGTATTGTCGGCCACTTCCGCGTGGATACCCAAGTTACTGGACGAGTTTCATGTGACGCAGATGGCATTCTGGAGTCTACAGAACATATAGGAGGGTAGCACAATCTTTGTTCTGGATTGGGATGAAGAAAAGGGTGACCAAATATGTTGGTGCTTGGTTTGTCAATAGCACAAGTATTTGGCTTCTTCACCTCAAGGGGTTCTGCAACCTCTGCCCATACCAAATGCTATTTGGGAAGAGTTAAGTATGGATTTCATTGTAAGATTGCCTAAGTCGCAGGGTTATGATGCCATTCTCCTGGTTGTAGATCGCTTAAGTAAATATGGGCATTTCCTGCCTCTTAAACATCCGTATTCGGCCAGAATGGTGGTGGAGATCTTTATCAGGGAGGTGATAAGGCTGCGTGGCATTCCGAAGTCGATTGTGAGTGATCGGGATCCCCTTTTTCTGAGCAGATTCTGGAAAAAATTATTCAAGGGGCAGGGAACTCAGTTGAAGATGAGTACTGCCTACCATCCAGAGACGGACGACCAAACGAAAGTTCTGAATCGTGTATTGGAAGGTTACCTTAGCTGCTTTTGCTCTGAACAACCAAGGGGATGGAAAACAGTGTTGCCCTGGGCTGAGTATTATTATAATACCAGCTACCAAGGAGCTAGCATGTGTACACTGTTTGAAACTGTTTATGGGCGGCCACCACCTTCGCTACAAAGGTTCATACCAGGTGAGACATTGGTGGAAGCAGTGAGCCAGGAACTACAAACCAGAGATGAGGCTTTAGCACAATTGAAATTCCATTTGGAAAGAGCGCAAGAGTTAATGGTCAACCAGGCAAATAAGAGGAGGAGGCAGGCGGATGCAACAGTGGGAGATTGGGTCTTCTTGAAGATAAGACCTCACCGCCAATCTTCAATGCCTACTAGCCTTCATCCAAAGTTGGCAGCTAGGTATTTTGGTCCGTTCCAGGTGATTCAGCAAGTAGGGGAAGTCGCTTATAAGCTCCAATTACCTGAGACTGCACGCATTCATCCTGTCTTTCATGTGTCACAACTAAAGAAGGCAATAGGGGATCAATGGGTGGAGAAAGAACTACCTCAGGATTTGCAGGTTTAAGAACCGACGTTTTGGCCAGTTAGAGTTTTGGATAGGAGAGTGATTTAGAACGAAGAAGGGGATGTGCCACAGCTGTTAATTGAATCGCAAGATGGGGGACAAGATGGAGCTACCTAGGAAGAAGAAGTCACTATCCGGGAACAATATCCGGATTTCAACCTTGGGGACAAGGTTGGACTTCGTGCAGAGGGCAATGATGGGAATGAAAAGAGATGGATAGTTTACGAGAGAAGAAAGAGAGACAATTAACAATAACAGACTAACTGTCTATTACAGTTAGTATGGGCGGGAATAGAAGTGTATAAATAGTGGGGGAGTTAGTTAGAAAGGGGTATAATAGTAGCTCTGACCTGCTTCCCCTTTTACAACTGACACCCCCACACCCTTAACTCCTAAACCCAATCTATCCTATCATCCTAGATCCTAACAAGAGTAGTATAATAGTAATAACAAAATTCAGATATCATACACCTTGTCTTTGAAAATCGTGTATATGTCTAGTATTTGTGTATGATATAAATTATGTCTATTGTTTACTAGACTTCACAGCAGTGTCCATCCTGCTATCCCACTTTAGAGGTTTTAGGCTTGGCCACTGCGTGCTGCTATCCAAGATTGAATACTTAACATAAAAATAGGCTATAGTTTTGAAAATCTCTAACAAATCAAGATATTATAACATTAAAATAGGGAGATATTTTGTTTCTGAAACTATTGTTTGAACTTCTGTATATATTCTACCAAATTGATTGGTGAAATAATCTAGTGAATCCTCAATTTTTAGACTAATTAACATATCTTTACATTATTTTCAATGCAGGAATTGTAAATTTCAAATTTAAAGAGTTTGATGCAGCTGTTGAAGACCTTTCAGCTTGTGTGAAGCTAGATAAGGATAATACATCGGCCTACACATACTTGGTGAGCCTTAAGTGTTAATGCTTGAATCCTCATTGATTTGACATTGTTTTCTGGATCTGTTGTATGGAAGGTCTTTTCAATTCAGTATTTCACTGAACAAATTGAGTTAACAGGGTTTAGCATTATCTTCAATTGGCGAATATAAGAAAGCTGAGGAAGCTCATCTTAAGTCACTTCAACTCGACAAAAATTTCCTTGAAGCATGGGCTCATCTGACTCAGGTGTCTATTCAATGATGCCCATACTGATAGTTTGATCATAATAAAGAAATGAATGTATTGCATACTTCCAATGTGTTTAGTTGTATGCTAGAGTCTGTATGCTATCTGTACTTATATCCAGCTTCACTACTTTCATCCGTGCTATTTTTGTCAACCTGTAGTGTAATCCAATCTACTGATTCAACTTGCTTGATGTATCCATTTTATATCAGATCAGTTCTTATCTACATTTTTTAAATTCAATTACAGGCTTAATCATCTGGTAGGCCACACTTTTTTATAGCTTTTTATATATATAGGCTTAAAATATATTCTGTTAGATGATTTTATATGCTAATTCGGTCTGAAATATGACACATTTTTTACCAAAGATCAGCAGTAATAGGCTAGTAGCTCTGGTCTTAGTATGTATTTAACTATTTTATCAAAGATCTGGCTGCCATATGTAAATATCTATTGAGCATGATGCATCTTTTCTTCCTAATTATCAGTTATTAGCTTTAAGCTATTCTGTTAGATGATGTTAATTGTAGTGTGGTTCTGAATGTGTGGTTTTTGTGCAGTTCTATCAAGATTTAGCAATGCCAACCAAAGCTCAGGAATGTCTAAGTAATATGCTACAAATTGATGTGAGGTAATTGTCATGAATTATTTCTGTTGTCATTTAATGTACTTTGTGCCTATTCTCTTTACTCGAAGCTGAATGCTTTTACATATTGATGTTAGGTTTGCAAGAGCTTACCATTTGCGTGGTCTTCTATTCCATGCAATGGGTGAACACAGGTATTTCTGCTGCCTCGCTGCTGATCAATTGAAGAAGTTGAATATTTATTTAAAGTGGCTGCGTTTACTTTCATGAATCTTTAGGATTTGGTCCCTAAACGCTAGTTTAAGATGTATTGGCATTCTCTGACAATTAAGGAGACATATTTGGGTGGTAGATATACTGGTTTTAAGTACTAAGGGGGGATCATGCAGGAACTTGGATTACTTACTGTTGTTAATAACGACTGTTGTACTTGAAAGGAATCTTATAAGAAGGTTCATTTTGTATATTTTGTAAATTTAGGTTAGGATTTGAGAAGGAGCACTTTGAGGAAGATTTGTGGTGATTGTGATACTCCTATATTTGTAAACTAATATCATATAATTGTCTTATCTCTATTACTAAATTCTTATTCCAAAACTTTGTCGATAGCTACTGCTATTATTGTCTGCAAATCTAGGATTCTAGAGTGATAAATTGTATATGAATTATTGGATGCTTGGTATACTGTTAAAAGTATAAAATTTGTTGGGTTTGGATTTGAAATGGCACCTAACGTCCATGTAAGTTGCTTTCAATGTTTCACTCCCATTATTGGTGTTAAATTTTGTAGTTTGGTACTCTGTTCTCTTACTTGATTATACTTTAACTTGGGTTTGGATGTGACAGGAAGGCTATCAAGGATTTGACAATGGGGTTGAGCATTGATGGCAGCAATGTCGAATGTTTGTATTTACGAGGTTCCTGCTACCATGCTGTTGGACAATTCAAAGAAGCTGTATGAATTCTCTTAATTTAAATTTAGGATGCGTTGTTCGATTGTCACACACTACAATGTTTCTTAACTGCTCAGGTCAAGGATTATGATTCTGCGTTGGATTTGGAACTGGATTCAATGGACAAGTTTGTGCTCCAGTGCCTTGCCTTTTATCAGGTTTGTTTTATTAATTGTAACTCATCTGTTTTTTGTTCTCCCTCTTAATCCTATTTTATTGATAAAATAAGAACATACATAATTTTCCTTCTATGCTATAAGATCTACTAACATGTCATAGCAAACATTAATATAGAGCAGGAGAGATAGTCATAGTAAACGGGAGAAAGAGAGATATTATAAGCTCAACATTATAAAAATGCTAGCATGTTAATTTGAAAATGTGGATTTCTGTTGGCATGTTTTGAAATAGGTCTGTTCGCTTCTGCTTTAGTTCCTTGTGTCACTTTGTTATGACATACTAGTAGATCTTGCCCTTCCTTGATTCAGCTCCATACAGCATTGGGGGCTCTGTGAATTGACATGGTATTTATTAAGTTCCATTCATTAATTAAGAACCTAGTTCAATGGTGTGGCTGAATATTTTTTATTCTTATTGCAGAAAGAGATTGCGCTGTACACAGCCTCAAAATTTAATAGTGATTTTTGCTGGTTTGATATTGATGGGGACATTGATGCACTTTTTAAGGTAAATTTTATGAAGACAATTCTACTTTCCTTGGTATTGTAATCTTTCTTCATTCAAAGGCGTCTTGATTTGAAAACCCTATTAATCTGATTATGGTCATGTGTGTAGAGTAGGCCACTTACCTGTAAAACAGGAAGAATAAGAGAAAATATAAGTTTTTCCATAAGCATGCCTATCGGAATTTTAGGCCCCAACTCAATCTCCAAAACCTGTTTGTAAGGTTAGGACCACAGTTCCATAGTTTTCCGTACAATGTGGTATGGGTACCGCATGCAACCTTGCAAAGTATTGGTACCTATGCATGGTCTGTATGTTTCGGTAAATAAATATTATCACCAATATCTTTTTTTCATTTGGTAAAAATTATAAATTGCTTACATATTGTAGATATTACTATAGATATGTTATTCTGTTGGCCTTTAATAATTTATACTACTATTTTATGTTGCTAACCTTTAAGAGTTTGACCTTATTTAATTCTGTTGACCTTTAATAATTGGTATTGTTTTTTAAGCTGACCTTTAACATTTTAAAACTATTTACTGCATTTTTATCAAGAAAAATGGTGCACAACTGTACAACACTATCCTCCAACTACAAGTCAGCAACTTCAGTAAAATAAAAAATAAATTCAGCTTTCTTTTTAACCCCATCATTGTCTTTTCTTTGGTTTGCCTCTAACCACTGCTTTGCCTTACTTTCCACATTCCCTTAGTGCTCACAATTATTTCCATTCTTACATTCTTCATCTTCCATTGTTGTATAACACTTTTCACTGCCAAAGTGAACGTCTTTCCCATTGTTCGCATTCCATTGTTGTATTAGGGCATACCAGTTTGTAAATGAACCATGAATTGTTACACAAACAAATTTACAGTTTTCTACTCTTTGAACAAATTATGTGACATGGTCTGTTAGGATATATGATGATAGGATAGATGGGTTTAGAAGTAAGCGTGTGGGGGTGTCGGTTGAAAAGGGGGAAGTGGGTCACTGCCGCTATAAATAGAGCTACTGTAATGCTAAAGGGGATCATCGAATATACTTTGTGTAAAGCCAGGCATTAAGCTTGTAGAGAGGGGTTATGCCCTCAGCCACGGAGGTTATGCTCCCAACTCATTTCTTGTAAAAAGGATTTCTTTCACAGTGAATAATAGACAAACCCCATTCTTTCTCTACTGTTTCTATCTTTTGAGTGCGTTCTTGTTAGGTTTCCAACCCAGGAACCTAACAAATTGGTCCGACTTCATTTAGATCGTCTCTCTAGTCAATGCGGGACTAGACTACCACTCGAGGTTGTAATTAAAGCACACAAAGAATGACTTCAATTAAGGTGGCTTTCCAACATTTTCCTTCACAGCTAGCATGGCAACTTTGATACCATTTAAAAATGAGTTCAATATTTAACTCAATCTTACAAAACTATAAGAATTGCCGGGCTTTATAAGCTATATTAAAGTGACATATCTATCTACTTGATGTGGGACTAAACCTCTGACCTTGAGATTCTGAGGCAGTCTAGGGGTGATTGCAGTTAGGCAAGTTACCAACAAAAACAACTAGGTTTTCAACCACAATGTGCTTATCCATGTTAAAGCATGCGTTGAGGTTCCATATTTTATTATCAGTATTCTTATCTTCAATTTTCTTATATTCAGGAATACTGGTGCAAGAAATTGCACCCAAAGAATGTTTGTGAAAAAGTTTTTAGGCAACCTCCTTTACGTGAGTCTTTAAGAAAGGGAAAGCTTAAAAAGCAAGAGTTTACCATTACCAAGCAGAAGGCTGCTCTTCTACTTGCTTCAGATTCCATTGGCATGAAAATCCAGTATGCTTGTCCGGGATTTCTCCCTAATAGACGTCAGGTAAAGCTATATCTTCTTCGATGTACCTTATCTACCTGTGATCATTTTCCTGTTGTTTTAAGAAATCCCTTAGCTGTTGGGGTGCACTTTAATTCTGACAGTTTTTCATGTGCAATAGTGTACTTGTACCTTTCTTTGCTCTGAGACCTAGAAAAGGATTTTGTTGCATCCAAAAAATTTTATAACTCTTGTTCATATATTGTAATTGTAGAATCAAATTGCTAGAGTTGGAAACATGTTATACTATTTCCATTTACTTCCTGGTGTCTAATATAGGGGATTCTATTTCATTTATTTAGAGACAAAGAAATACTAGGGCATAACGATTGAATAAGATTAAAAAGTCCGTAAAGTTAAGGAATTTCAGTTTTCTGATTTTACACTGCAACTAACTTTAAACAAATCAACCTTCCTTTCTTGAAATTTTCTACCAAATAGAACTTTTTATTTTAGTTGTATTTCCCATAGTAAGAATATGCAGTTTTTTGTAGAATCATATAATTTGTTAGCTTTCAATTAGTTTAAAATCATAGATATGTGCTAGTGTCATATATTTTTCCCTTATAATTTTCATACATTCACTTTAAAGCGACATTCATCCACTGAACATTTGTGGTTTTTTGCTCATTTTTGTTGATAATATCATCTTATTAACCTTTCTAAATCTGTATATTAATATTTCGTAATAGCATCGAATGGCTGGACTTGCCGCCATTGAAATTGCACAAAAGGTCTCCAAAGCTTGGCGTTCCCTGCGTGCTGAATGGAAATACTCAAATAAAGGAAACTCAAAGAATGGGAAAAGGGCCAGGAGAAGGGAAAGAATTAACATGACCAGTCAAAATAGAGGAGGTGCTGGTTGTAGTACAAGCAGTGCCCCATTAACATCTTCAAATGGAATTGTAGATGAAAGATCATCCAGCCGAAAATTGTCATGGCACGATGTTTACTCATTAGCTGTTAGGTGGAGACAGATTTCTGAGCCTTGTGACCCTGTTGTATGGGTGAACAAGTTAAGGTATCCCTTCTTTGTGCTAACTATTTTATTAGCTCACATTAATATAATTGCTGCTCATGTTTTAAATACTGTAGTCATAGAGGAATGACCAAACTATCATCTTTCATGGCCAACTAACTTTACAGAAATTCTATATATTTTAAAACCTCCACACTAATTGTAAGTTAATACTGCTAATGTAAAATTGTAAATATTTGTAAGGTCATGTTCATATTTTAAACCCAACTCCGCAGACTTGAGGTAGTATTCTTACATCACATGTTTTCAGTGTAGACAACTCCTGCTCCTATATAAAATTAATAGCAAACAATTGAAAAAAAGACTATAACATGACTAGGGAAGGAAGAGAAGGAGGGTGTAAATTTACAGCAAACCAAATTAATCTCAAACATAAGTTAACAAAATTTTATGCATACTAGATTGCCGATAATCCTTAACCTCTACTGATTTTATCTGTTTAGTCTGAAATGGGTAAAGTGAAAGTGTGGAGCTCCTCCTCTTACAGGATAACGAACCATATCCTCTTTGATACTAAGCAGTGGACATGTCTCCCCACCTCAAAGTGATTATAAAAGAATTTGGTTATCTGGACTTTTTGTTTGTCCTTTTTATTTCATTGTTACATTTTGTGCATGTTTGTTAAGTTCTTCTCTTTTGCAACGATTTTTGTAGTTATTATTTATTGTGGTTTTAGATTTGGTTGACTTAATATTTTGAGAGAATTTTTACATGATTTTATCTCACTTATGTATGTATTATATATGTGAAGGGAAGAATACAGATACAAAAAGAGAGGATAGGGTACAATTTTGACGCTTCTAGATACATTAAAAGACAACTTTATGAAAGTCTTGAAGCTAGAGCATACAAATTGTGACCCCAAAAGATTTGGTTAAAATGTCTGGAAGTTGACCAGTGTAATTGATAAATTCAATACAAATCTCCTTAGACAAAAATAATGGACCAGCGACCACAGTTGAAATAATGGTAGCCAGCCATTGGCAGACGACAGATTGTTGTGAATAAACACAGTGGGTGAATACAAACTTTGATGGGACTAAAGTGCTATCGTTCGTACTCCGATACCAACTTAAGATTTTGTGAGAAATTCTTGGTGAGAGTACATCTCACCAATGTATGTATTATAAATATTTAAAAGTACATGGTACAGCCATGACCCTTCGAGATACATAAAAAAATAGTTCTATAGATGCTGAACAACAGAGGTAAAATATTATTTTAACAGTTTGAGAGATAGATAGATAGATGCCATGGAATTTTTGTTTGCTCTAAGCTTATGTTTTTTGCTTAGACTTCAACAAAAACTGGTTCATTTTATTATTCCATTAAGGACCATAAAAAAGAGATAAAAATGCCCTTACCTTTAAAACTTAGATTACTAAAGTTTTACTCTAAATGAATTTTGAGTGGAATTAGAGTGTCTAATGTATATTCAGCCTTCATATCACTTTAAACTTTAAGTACTTTCACTTGTGGGATTGCTTTCCTAAGATTGATTTTACATGTATTCAAAATTTGCAATCTAAGAGGTCATGTTCTTTTATTATGAAGTATATGCTTCCCTTTATTTGTAACAGTAAGCTCAGAATTATATTGGTCTAGGTTGGATAAAGGCAAAAAATTGCCAGCCTAATCACACTATGATGTAGAATTTAGGTGGTAAGAGAAAGGAATAGAAAGACAGAAAGAAAGAAGTTGAAAGAGAAAAAGGACAGAATAGAGAGGCACTTGATTATCATTTCAGTCTGTATACATTTTTCCTAAAATACAATAGTCCTGTATTTATAGGAAGGTACCAAACCGCTATGAAATAACAGTCCTTTTCTTATTTATTTTGTCATATCACTATTGGTTAATGTGCTTGGTTTTCTCTCGGATTATTATTTCAGAGTTGGACTTCAAACTTGTGTTTTTGAATTTTTTGTTTTGCACTGCAGTGATGAGTTTGCTGCTGGATTTGGTTCTCACACGCCCATGATTCTTGGGCAAGCCAAAGTTGTCCGTTACTTCCCCAATTATGAAAGGTGAAACCTTTCTCCCGTTTTTATTGATTTATTCTATATTAGTAGACTCGTGGGAAAGAGGCTTGGTTGTGTAGTAGTCTAACTTTGAAAATGGTTATTGCTTTTAATGTTACAGAACATTAGAAATTGCAAAGGCTGTGATTAAAGAGAGAACATATGTCCGAAGCAAAACAGATAAGATCATTCATCTTTCTGAAGCTGGGAAATTAGAAGAGGTCAGTTGTTGATTGTTGATTTAGATATGTTGCACCTCTTTCCTTTAACATTGCTTACTATGCAATAGGCCTTCTCATTGACTTTTAGCCCCACAAGGTGTAGCTTTGGAAATATTGTAGTTTTGTTGATGTCAGCAGTAGGCCTCTTATTCGCTTATTTGGATGGGTGGTATACTGAAGTTACTTGTGGGATATGCATAATTTATTTTTTATATATTACATTCTCATTGGACCCGGTTTTTCATGCACTCGGCCACATATAGCAATCAAAGTACTATAGCTCACAGAAACCATCCTTATCATTAGATATGTTGAATGTCTACCTTAGAAAATTGAAATTCCCAAGTTGCATGATAGACTGTGTTTCTTATGCATCAAGGGAGATGGACACATACGGCTGATTGACGAGCTTTTCCGGAAGTTCCTTATAGGAGAGACAAATAAAGGAAAATTGAATTAGCTTCTCCATAAGCTAAAATTAACACATGCATAAACTAATTTATAGAAACTCCAATATAGTTCCTCTAATTTTTTATTTAGCTTGTGGAGAAGTTAAATTATTCGAAGGATTTTTGGAGAAACTCGTTTAAACAGGTCCATAAATATCCCTTTTATAAATATAATTAATGCTCAACGATCTTATTTTCCTCAGTTAGATTTTGCACAAAGAAATGCTTCTAGATTATTCTTTCTTTCTTTTAAATGATATCAAACTTTACTAGCTGATGTTACTTATTTTTCTGTTTATAATATTACGTAGTATATCCTTTTCTGAAACACTTTAATGTTTGATATGCAGATTATGCATGCAAAATCATGCTCTGATCTTTACAGAGTTGTTGGTGAGGATTTTTGGTTGGCTACCTGGTGCAACAGTACTGCAGTTGAAGGGTATGTGTTCACAGTGGTAACACTGTTGTGCGGAAACACAATTTCTTTGACATTTTTTTTTTTTTACATTTTGGATGTTATTGTTTTTTCAGGAAGCAGCTTGAAGGGACTAGGATAACCGTTGTAAAAATGTAAGCTTGATTCAGAAGCTTGTAAAATTTTAATTTTAATGCTTTGAGTTTATTTGGAAACTGAACATGTTTTGCAGGGGGGAGCACGGTTTCGACTTTGCAATCAGAACACCTAGTACACCTGCTAGATGGGAAGATTTTGACGAAGAAATGGCAGTGGCATGGGATGTATGTTCCTCATACCAAACAATTTTTAGTGTATTAATTATCTGACAGTGGTATATATAATGTTTTGTTTTGACATCCTTACCAATGATCTCATCCCCATAAGTATCATTCAATCATCATTAATATTTCGTTGACCATTTTCAACTTTAGAAGTTAGCCAACATATATTTCATTGTTGTCAAGTGTCATCTGAAAATATGTTTTTATATATGGATCAATTTATTAGATGAAATTATAATATTTACCTTGTACTCATCTTGGCTGGTATCAGACTATCTGCAAAGCTTACTGTGGTGAAAATTACGGGTCTACTGATTTCGACAATCTTGAAAACGTGCGAGATGCAATTTTAAGAATGACATATTACTGGTATATTTTTTCTTTCTTTTTTTTTCAAAATGGGTAATTTATCTTCTGATTTTTCTGCAGTTGAAATCGTTTCTTTTAATATAACTGAACTGCTTTTCAGGTATAACTTCATGCCACTGTCTAGGGGATCTGCTGCAGTTGGATTTATTGTTATGCTGGGCTTATTACTTGCTGCGAACATGGAGTTCACAGGAAGCATCCCACAGGGTTTACAGGTTGATTGGGAAGCCATTCTGAACTTAGATCCAAACTCGTTTGTGGATTCCGTTAAAACGTGGCTGTACCCATCTCTGAAGGTGACAACCTCATGGAAAGATTATCATGATGTTGCGTCAACGTTTGCATCAACAGGGTCAGTTATCGCTGCTTTGAGCTTTTCTTCTGATGATTGAACTCCTGTAATTATCATGTCCATGAGAGTTAATTGCATATTAACTTTGACGTGTTAGTTACATTGTAATCATATGTTAAAGATTATACAATAAAGTTATCATGTCATTGGATGAAAAATAACCTCTTCTAACTATTTGTTTTGCTCTCACTGACTGCTTCAATAGAAAGTGATAAAAGGCGAATGCTTTATGTTTGTATTTTACTTATTATACTTTTTTGCAATGTCAGTGGTCTTATCATAATTATTTACATCCATTTATTATTTTCTCCACCCTTCTATTTAGTTCCTGTTTTATCTGCACTATTCCCGTAATGGCTTAAGGTTAGGTTTACGGCCATGATTGAGATATTCTGTCTTTGGAGGTATTTTATTGTTTAGTGCGCAGAAGAAACCAAAGCAGTTTGGTTGGATAAGGCGCATAAATCCAACTTTATTGCAAAAGATCTGTCCATTTTTCAAGAAGTCTTAAAATAATATTTATAAAGGAATATTTTGTGATTAATATCGCCAACTTGATTTATCCTTTTCATGAACTCATAATCATGCCTTGAATTTTTTTCAAGTTTCACACTGCTTTGGTAACATAATTTATGGTGAGCATAATTCCGTATATCACTGTATAGCTAAATTATGTTTTAATTTTTTTAAGAAAATTTAGGTATTCTCAGTTAAGATTTTATTATTATTGTTTTTGTTTAATGAATATTTAAAATTTTTATATTTTTTTGAGTTGATGTTATTTAATATTTTGGTTGATTGAATTGTGATTATTATTATATTTCATCATTATTTTATGTGTCTTCATGCAGTAAAAAAAATATGTTTTTGTTGTTAATATAAAATGATATTAATATTTCATTGAAATATATCAAGGTTGTTCTTAGATTACTTTCTTATCATCATCTAAAATTACTAATGAATTGTTTCTATCACCATATTAATGTGATTATTTATCTAATATATTTTACTTGTTCTTTTATATTAATCTAATACTATTTTATATTAATAATAAAATTTTATATTTTTTAATATATAAAAATGATTAAGCAAGATAATGGATATGATAACAAATGTTATTCAATTATAAAAAACGGTAAGAAAAAAAACTTAGTTAAAAAATATACAAACTTTAAGTATTTATTAGACAATAAAATTTAATTAAAAATATCTAAATTTATAAGAGACTTAATTAACCTATATTTTTGTATTCATTTCTTTTATATATAGCATATGTTTATTTTATTTTAGTTAATTTGTATTTGCATACAATAAACATATTATAAATAACAAAAAAAATTGCATAAATTACCCGTCTCTATTGGTTCAAGTGACAAGGAACTTAATTCCTTTAGATTAAAATTCAGATTTGAATTCAGTAAATGAAAAAAATAAATATTAAAAGAAATTTATCCTTTTAAATAAACTCAAGAGGCTCAATTTACATTAGCTCGAGTCAAATGTGAATTGCAGATAAATAGAATTTAAAACCAAAAAATAAAAGATTATATAAAGAACTTTACTAGGATCAGTTTGTTTTAAAAAAATATCCTAGTTTAAAATAATTTAGTGATTACCTTATTCGAGATATACAAAAATGAGTTTACAATTAAAAAAAAAATATTTTATGTGAAGCTGCTTTAAATAGTTTTTATTGTAATTCGACCTTTTAACTTCAGATTATTTCTTTTAAAAAATTAATAAAAATATAAAAATTGATGGTTTTTTAGAAAAAGTTATTATTTGATATAAAAGTTTAAACAAAATGTTTACATCTCAAATATTAAATTAAACCAAGCGACAAAGTTACATTTATGATTGAAATAATTAAGTAATCTGACAGTAAGCATCTTTACTCTTTTTGGTAGGCATAACTTTAATAATATCTTCTCAATCATTCTTAAAAAATATTTGATTTGTTTTCTTTTCTTCATATATGAATTGATTGAGCTATGCAATGTACATATATTCTGCATCTTCAATGCTGATACGTGGGACAGGTAAAACAACGAACAATATTTCTTCAGCAGCTACCAAACATACCTAATAAAGATAATAAAAACCTATAATTAATTGAAATAACCTACGCAATGGTCCAATTTTAGATTGAAATTTCAGAGACATGACAACACCTCCAACATTTTTAAATGCATATGAACTGTAAAATGCAACAATTATTTTCAAACAACCAACCAATTCGTTGTTTGTTTCCTTCCATAGACAAGGTACAAAGAAAAGAAAGGCTACAGAATAAAATAATGAAGCATGATTCTTTTACTAAAAATGCCAAATTGTTTGTGTATGTCACAAACAAAATTAATTTTATAATCAACTATAATATAACCTCGTGTATGAATTAAGAAGAATATTTTATATTATTTTCATATATAAAAACTAAATAATTATATACTTAATTTAAAAATAAAATATAATTTTAAAAATATATATTTAATTTCTTTTCATTTGTTTTTCTCTTTTCATCATACCATTCAAACAAAGGATAAGTTATAAAACTTACAACAAATCTCACTTTTACATAAGTTATAAGATGGTATGATTTACTATAAAGATCTAGAAAATAGTTAAGAGTAAAAGTAGTCTTTAAAAATAAAGTTTTATTATTTTATCAATAAAAGTTGAGCTTATAAATAAAAATTTCACTTCATTAAATTTTATTTTAAAAGATCATCATTTCTCTAAAACTATTCATTTTTCTTTCTTTGGCTTTTTTTTCCTAAGATTTTGTGAATCTATCCAATAACATAAAGTCTGTGGAGCTTGTTAGAATTGAGCATGCTGAATAATAGTTAAGTTATTTAATTGAGATACTTTGTGAAGATTATGTTGATTGAATTGGAGTTTGAGTAATTAGCTTCTATAATGGTACACTTTAAAATGGATTGATCATCAAGTAAAATTTACAAAAAGGGTAAAAAGTAACAATTGCAGCCAATTAAACAAATTGAGATGCTCACATTCATTAGTTATTAGATAGGGTGTCGGACAGCGGGTTAGAACCATTGGACACCACTTTTACTTGTGAAATCAATGAGTTGTAATAATTGTTGGACAACACCTTAAGAGAGTTGGACATTTAATTGACAATGCGTTTCAATGGTCCAAGGTGCATGGGGCCACACTAGGACCGATGGGTGCTCATTTGATAATGAACCCTAAAAGGATTTGGTGTTGGGCATTGGAAACCTACCACTTACGAGTTCTAAGGACTTATGGTGTTGGGTGCTAAAGAGTGTTTGCTAGGCGCTACTTTGTTTAATATATGAAACTTCATTTTATAGCTCTTATGTGGTTATTAACTAGAAATGGATGGATTATATGTGAAATGTAAGAGGTATAGATTTTGTTAATGTTGTATATAGTTTGAAATAATTATATGGTTTAAATCCTCATTTGGTCCTCGTATTTGTGTGCCAATCTCAATTTGGTCATCATATTTTTTTTGTCTCAATTTGGTCCTATTACTTGTAAAAATGAGACAATTAAGCCATCTCCGTTAAATCATCACAGACGGTGTTAAAATGTGATGACGTGGTGTACACGTAAAATGCTGATGCAACAATGTTATATTACGTGGAATTTTAAAAAAAATGAAGAGTTGAGATGGCACAAAATTTAATTAAAAATGTGTTAGGGATTCAAACTCTTCATCATCCTACATCGTCTTCATCCTTCATGTATTATCGCAACGGTGTCTCTATAAGGTTGTCGACGATAAATTCGGCATCTTTAGCATGTGCACGGCAAAAGGCAAAGAGGTTTTCTACCTTAAAAGAATGTATCACGAGAGAAACAGAATGATGATAAACCAATCTGCAGATTTTACACAGATGGCAAGAGAATTCCAGTTACAGAAATAGGCAAAAGGCTTAACGTCATCCTCCACCCATGATCGAAGCGCAACAGAGCCAATTAAACCCCTCCAACACAACCTCCTAACCTTTCTCCTTGAACCTTCTCACAACACCCAAACCCCAAGCCTCTTCCGATCTCCCCGAAGGCACCAATTGGCACTACAACGAGTTCTTGAACACTGTTAAGAAGAGTAAAGTCGAGCGAGTCAGGTTCAGCAAAGACGGTTCCGCCCTCCAACTAACCGTCGTTGACGGCCGTCGAGCCTCCATCATCGTCCCCAATGACCCCGACCTCATCGACATCCTCGCCATGAACGATGTTGGCATTTCCGTCGTCGAAGCCGAATCATCTAACAGCTTGTTCAAAATCATAGGCAATTTGTTCTTCCCCTTTCTAGCATTCGCTGGGTCATTCTTCCTCTTCCGCAGAGTTTCAAGAAGTCCCCGAAATTGTGGAAGAGCGATCATGAAAAAGAAAGCCCCAAGCTAAAGTTAAAATTGATTGGATTTAACTATTTATCACAATTGGTGGCCCTGCCTAGAGGGCTCCAGGAAGCTACCAAATCGTTACAGGGCTTCTCAAAATTCAAGATGAGAGAACAAATTAGGGTTTTCAAAAAGTCTTCCCCTTTTTTCTTTGTCTGTGACTTTTGATTCCCCTTAGGAGTAATCACCTTAGCAGGAATGTTCCCTTTAACCATTCAATTCCAATTTCAATTTTTTCTTCAAAGATAACAATGTTTTTTGTCTCGTGAATTTTGGGTTTTAATTGGGTTTTATTGTTTTGATATCAGAATGAGTGTGGTGTGATTGCATAATGGAAAACAATGGAGAAGGACTGGAAAAGTTGGAAGATGTCGTAGAAGAGGAAAAAACAAGGAAAGATTGCAGCTTTTGAGCGTTGTAAGAGATGGGAGAGAGAAAGTGGTGAGACAGAAGAAGAAGAAGTTGATTTGAGGTGTGATGTGAGGTGGAGGAGAAGGCATCGACCGCCGTTGACGAGCCTGTGAGTGGAGAACGATGAAGACTCTGAATCCCTAACATTTTCAATTAAATTTTATGCCATGTCATTACTTAAAAAATTTCCATGTAATACACCAGTCATCACAGGCAGACGGCGTTAGTAACAACTTAACGGAGATGGCTTAATTGCCTCATTTTTACAAGTAATAGGACCAAATTGAGACAAAAAAAAATATGATGACCAAATTGAGATTGACATACAAATATGAGGACCAAAGGAGGGTTTAAACCTAATTATATTTTACTTTGGTTTGATATGGAATAAGAAGGCAGTGATTTCTAGGGTGAAAATACTATTATATTTAGTGATGAATATAGTGTAATTACGTCAAAGTTAAAGTGAAATTATCTTGATTCTACTAAGTATTGGTAACATGGTCAAATCTTACAAATGTGAGATTTACTCTGTCATTCTCCTTGGTAGGAGATGTAGCCTTATCATGATATAACTATAATCCTAGATAGGTAAGGGTGAGTATGACAAGTGCGTGGTCTCAAATTTTACTCAATACATTAAGTTTTTCGGAGATTTTGTTAGTTGTATGATGATGTATGAAAGAGATATGAAAATCTTTATATGTGTGAAATTCTTTATGCTTTTAACGATTAAGTATGATGTATGAAATGCTAAAAAGATGAATGGTTCGCATGATTAATTTTAAATTCTAAAGTAGTTTGATTTAAATTCACACTAGCTTATCTTATTTTTTATGTTTGTAGTTTATCTGCTTCCAATGTGAACAAATAATAACACATGTAGAAAAATCAAGAAGCAGTAAAGCAACTAATGATAAATATAGTTGTTATAAAGATATATTTTTTTATTGTATAGATTCCCTATTTATCAAAGAAAATCATATATTTTTATAAATTTAGTTTTTATAAGAATTGTAGATACATATTATATATATATATATATATATAGTCATTTATTAATTTATAATAATTTAGTTATTAGAGTAAATTTGTTAAAATAGAATGTTATAGAATTAATGAGTGAACCTACAAATATTGGAAGTCTTAAAAAATATAAATAAAAAATAAAAAATAAATATGTATTATTATTTTTTAAATTATATTAATGAAATTAAATTAAATTTTAAAGATAATAATTTGATATATATATATATATATATATATATATATATTACTAAGATATTTTTTGAAATTTTATAACAACACTTTGATTTTTTAAATACAATAATATTATTTTTATAAAACTATTGATCCATAAGCATATGAAGTACAATCTAAGCTCATTTATAATGTGGATTAAATGAGGGGAATCATTTAATTTAGCTTACAACTTTTTAAATATAATGTAACCTGTTCTGCAGAATTTGTGAATAGTTCCATTAAAGGAGACGCAGTTTTTAAATTCTTCCTACATTTAGAACGAAATGAATATTTTAATAATTCTTGTCAATATGGATGGATACTAATATTTGTGAAATTAATGTCCACATATTTGTAACCAATTAATATATATATATATATATATATATATATATATGATTCTTATCAAATTTCAAATTTTCTTAATACTTGATTTTAATTTTAACAATAATTACTTTATCTATAAAAGTTATTTGATTTTAATTTAAATATTTTTTAGGATAAAGTAAACAAAGGAAAGTTATTGATAAATTTTTTTTTATAAAAAATGCTTACACTTTACTTGTATAGAATTATATTTTTATTTAAACTTATAGAATTGAAATTATTTTTGAAAAAATATTTTTATTTAAACTTATATTTATAGTGTACCTTATTTAAATATATTGTTTGAAAATACTACTTTTATATATGTACTGATATTTTCCAATAAAATAAACTTATATTTTATTTAGGTTATATTTTAAGGTAAATCTTTTATTTTAGTTTATATTTTAAAAATATTTTTTTAAATAATATTTTTTAATATGTACAAACGTATTAAATTACAAAAATATTCATAACTATTATAAAAATACCCAGTGAGTAGCAAAACATTAGGTACAAATTTTCTTAAAACAAGACCTGAATTGGAATCCTTGTTTCAGAGAATATTAACCTCAATGTTGCATGATTATTCATTGACAAGCATGAGACATTCTGGAATTAAATGTTCCAACATTTTCATAAGAACAACGCCGTAAGGAAAAGATAATAGTATTTTATACAAGTTTTTAATTCAATACAACATAATATAAAAAAAACACATGTAAATACAAAATGAGTTTATTAATACGATGGAGAGAAATAAAAAAAAATGAATTGTATGTGCAACGACTGTAAATAATATAGTTAATGCGTCAACAAAATTGTAAAAGTATAAGAAAAAGAAAAAATAATTATGTACAACGATTATAATAAATAATTCTAAACATCACAAAAAAAATGTTCTTAAGAAATTTTTTCTTATAATTAAATTTTATATTTATAAAAATAAATTATTAAAAAAATAAAATAATGAATGTAAAATGTGTATAAAAATTTATTGGGGTCGAAGTATTTTTTTCATTAACATCACATTTATTTTTCTTTCTCCATAATCTGTTTTAGTAACTAATCTTAGACTGGTGGAAAAATTAGTGACATAATATAACAAGTGAAGGTGTTAAAATATGAGCAAATGATTCTCTAAGTATGCATAATTTAGGTTGAAATTCAAGATTATATTGATTAAGCTGATATTAGATGATTTAAGCACTTGTTCACTTCCCTTTCTTGTGAATGAAGGTTCACTTCCCTTTCTTGTGAATGAAGGCAAAAGTACAGGGCATTGCAATGCAAAAGAAGCATTAAGTATGTTCCATCTCCTCGAAGCTACAACCTTCATATAAATCAATTTGTTGCATCACATTTGCAGTTTGCAGTCACTAATTTTGTACGCTCAATCGCCCTTCTACTCTTTCTTCTCTCCCTTCTTCTTCTTCTACTCAAAGCTTCCTCTACAATATACCAACTCATACCTAAAATGCAAACACCAAAACACTTCCTTAAAGCCTTCAATTTCAATGCCTACTTCTGTCTCTAATAACTCATAATATACTCATGCACTGCACCTCTAAAATGAGAAAGAAAAACATAAGTTTTAATTAGTACTCACCTTTCAGTTTTCTCCTCGATTTCTGACCCAATTCTTTCATTTCTTGTTGTTTGCTATACCACTTTGACTGAGCTGAAGCAAAGAGCCAAGCGGAATTCATTTGCCTGTTGAAAAATCGTGTTGCATAGTATGACATCTTTAACCCCTTTGAGTTCATGAACGTTAAACAATCCATCAAGCTCTCCTTAGCAAGGCCTTTCATGTCATAAGCTTGTGATCTTCTCCACAAACTCTTGCTGTGAGGACGCGCAACACCTGATAGGCACAGTGCTCTTGTGGCATCACTGATGGCACCTTCAGCATCTTTAAGAAGCAAATAACACTGAGCTCTATTACCATGAAGCACAATTCTCTCTTTCCTTAGTTTTAAAGGGCATAAATCTAATGCTTCTGAGTATTTCACCACAGCCTTTTCAATCTCCCCAGTAAAAAATCTCTCACTTCCTTCTTGTTTCAGAACACATGACAAGGCTTCTTTTTCTCTTATTTCCTGCACACTCATCAGTTTCTCTCTCTTCACTCTCTCCACCTTCATATCCCATAATTCTTCCAACCTTCTCCTGGTTTTTTCACTACTCAAATTCAATTCGCGAACCTTGATCTTGTGGTAATCGTGTAAGAGAACCTGCATGATTTTTTTACCAACTTTGTATTTCCCTTTGATATCTCTTAATTCAACCAAATCAGCAAGTGCCGGAGCTGCTATGTCTATCACTTTATACCTTGTAACTGGGTCTATGAGAAGTTGCATAAGACTTTCAATAGCCATGTGCTGCCTTTCATCTGAAGATCTTGACACGTGGCACAAACTCTCTACCACTTCATGCAAATTCGCTATGCTTTCTCTTCCCATTTGTGTGTGACAGAGAGTTTTCAGAAGTCCTATTCCAGAAGGTGAAGAGGGGTTTGATAGTCCCCCCCACATACCACACAAGTCCTTCAAGAATCTCTTCTTACATATTAGCCCGAGAGATCTTTCTCTGCGTGCAAAGCAGTGTAGGAGAAAGAGAGACCAACATTGAAGTTGGCTGGCCCATTCTTCTGCCTTTCTGTTTTCCAATTCAAAGCCTCCAAACCCTCTTGTTAAAAGGTTCCTATGGTACTTCAATCTCTCTGTTTTTTTCAACCCAACAAAATCATCATATACTTTGTCCAGGCACGTGGAAGATATCTTCGTGGCTGCTTCTATGATTTCTACTTCATAGCCTTTAATGGCTTCAAAAGATGCTTTATGGCTGGCTAGATGACCCATTGCTCTGATTGCAACCCTTTGTTCAACCCAACTAATCTTACCCCGAAGAAGCTCAAGCAAAGGCTTAATCACGGAGGACTTAACAGCCTTTTTGGCAAACTTGGGTTTCATCATGGTATAGGAACCAATGATATGTGCCGCGTAGTAGGGTATATAAATGTTCTGGTGCCTAAGAAGCCAACTTCTGTCAGTGACACCTTTACTGATCAGTTTGGCCATGCATGTGAAGATGCCAAGGGAAGGAAATTCAGGGTCGTTTGGTTTAGTCATGGCGATTTTCCAAATCCCACTTAGGACCAAGACATGTTCTTGGTTGTTTCTGAGAGGCATTTTTTTGAAGTATTTAGCTATTCTGGTTCTTCTCACGGAAGGCACCGTTTCAGATAAGATGCAGAAGAAACAAGAACACTTCAAATTATGACCACTGTTGTTGGTTGAAGTTTCTCGGATTCGGAATTCCATGGTTTGTGGAATTCAGATATTGAAGTATTGAGATAATGAAGTCTTAGATGGTATTTTTCCCGTGGGTAATGAAGGATGAGCACACGTTCAAAAAATATTTTATATAGCAGAAATTTTTTGAATTTTAAATGAGAAATGATAAGTTTACACAAGCAAATTTTTTATATTTCACATCAATTATCTTTACTGTTTTTTTTTTATAATACAAAAGTTTATTTTAATAACCATTTTCTTTTTATAATATGTATTAATTGAATGTAAATATATAATTATTACTCATTTTAGACTAATTGAAAATCATTAAATTGGGAATGACCACAATTTACACAAGAAATAAAGATTATATTTAAACTCACCAATTACATTGGATAAAAATGACGTGTTTATCTATTCAATGAAACTATGTTTTATTACTCAATAAAAAGAAAGGAGAAAAAAATTAAGAAAAAATTTGCGTTATTTAATTTGTATTTTTCGCTAAACTTGATTTTAGTTTTTCACAGTTTCAAATTAATTAGTTCTTAAATTTGCATGTAAATTTAGTACTCTCCTCAACTTTATGATATCAAAAAAGTGTCACGGAATATTAAGTTTGAATTTAGAAAGAAAAACTAAAATCACATAATTAAAAATACTAAATATATTTTAACTTTTGAAAAATAAATATTTGTCTTCAGTAAGTGTAATTCATTACGTTTTGGTTAATTTGGATTTTGTTTCCTAAATTGAAATTGATATTTTTAATATTAAAAAAATACTTGTTTTTAGTTTTTTTTTCCTAAATATTATCGGTTAGAAATTTCCCTAGCAAAATGAAGATTTTCAACATCCATTTTCAAATTAATGTAAAAATTTGATCGTCTCACCAACCCGTATAGTGTCATTTAAAATAAATATAAAATTGAGAGATTTCTATGGTACTTTCTAAATTAATCGTATATTTATTTAGAATATATATATATATATATATATATATATATATATATATATATATATATATATATATTGGTTTATTAACTTGTTTCAATCTCGTCTAGTAATAATAAAATAAAAATAGTTTATTTATTTTGATTCAATCACGAATAATTATAATAAGATTGCAATAAAATTTCGCATCATAAAATGTATTTAAATTCTTTCCTACTCAATAAAGTTTTTTCAATATTTAACATTTATTCTTATATTTAACCAGATTTTCATATGTATATAACATATTCCTATATTTTAGACTATAATAAAAATAAATAAGAATGTATTAAAAATAAATTAATCTTTTAACGTAACGAGAGAAACTTGGAAGATGACGAAAAATTAGAGGATGATGACAAAAAAGTGTGGAGAGAAGACGAATAAAGAAAAAGAGATGAGAGGCTAGTGTGCCTAACTTCAATGACATACATCACTTATAGGAGAAATTTATGCAATATTTATTTTTTACATTAATTTATAGACTATGTGATATTGAGATTTTTTTTATCGTCGTCAATCAAACGAATAATTAATATTATAAAAGTAAATATCATATTAATTTTTACATAATTTAGATTGTATTTACTTTTACATCGATTTATAAGTTAGTCAATATAAATATCGTTGTATTACATTTTACACCAATTTATTTAAAAATAATATTATATAAATAATATAAATTAACTTTTCACCATCATAAAATAACTTCTGTCTTAGTTCATTTTACTTTTTGTACTTTAATTTTGTATTCTTACAGTTAATACTTCATATCATATAAGACTATTCATTTTATTGGATAAAGGACTAAAAATGAAAAGTATTTTTAGAAATTATATGACAAAATTTTTTAATTTTAAATTTTTAAAACCAGTAATAAATTCAATTTAAATTTGTGATACTAATAATAATTAAGACGTTGAGATCATCGTCCTAAATATGCACAAAAGCTAAACACTTTGCCATAGTATTTGGATATAGTTATTAAAAATTATTTGTTGTCTAAAAGCAAAATTGGATTATGAATACATTTAGGATTTCACATAGAAAAAAAAAATAATTTCTTCATAAAATAAAATTAACTTATATACACATAAAAAATAAACAGATAAAAAAAAGAAAAAGAAAAAAAAACTTGTAGATGTTCTTGTAGAATCTAATTTTAGTTTAATCTGATTTGTTTTGTTTTCTTGTATATAATTGAATGTTTATTTATTTTTATTTGGGCAGAGTGGTCAGGCTGTAACAAGTTGAGTAGCACATGTTACACAGTTCAAAATGTTTCAAAAGGGCCATCTTTCCCACCAACTCACTGTTTAATCCGTGGGTGGCATGTTGCTTCTTCAAACAACGGATCCAAAGTTCAAGAAAATTCAACATTGCCTCTTTCTCTTTCAATGCTCCATGCAGATTTTCTCAACCTATGCACCATGGAGGAATTTATTAAAACTGGAAAATAATGATACCATACACTTCTATCATAACCTTATTTTAAGGTAATATAGTAACTAAAAAGAATAAACTCTTACCATCATAGAGAAAATGAAAAAGGACAAAATATTGAGATATGAACCTCTGTGTAATCAAATTAGGTTTTACAAAACATTTTCAATTCAAATAAAATGTCTAATCAATTGATGTCTCACTGTAGTCTATTTTTATATTTCAGGCCACAATTTTCATACGTTTTTTACTCACGTTCTTTTAAAGGATTTATATACAAGGATAATGATATTTAGACAACATTTTTTTAACAATATTTGAACATTATTTATGTGTTATTCTGTGATTGATTCAAAATTATTTTATAACTAATAATAATAATCATAAACACCACCATGGATCAATCACAAAATGACACGTAAATGATGTTCAAGTACTGTAAAAAAAATATTTTTTATGTATCATTATCTTATGTATAAATATATCTTTTATATTTTCAAAATAAATTACAAATCTTATTTTGAAAGTTAGTTGGATTGAATTTAAAGTTCAGTCTTTTTACATATAAAAGTTGTGTTATAATATATCAGAATGAAATTTGATGTTTATTAAATTTATTGTTTTACTCAATATTTAACTACTGGTTAATGTCTAGTTTAATGTACTAGATATATATGTTTCAACATGACAAGAAAGTTGTATAAGAAAGTTAATGGCTAATAGAAATATAATATGTAAGTAAGATGAAGCGGTAATTTGGGTCACTTATTAATTGACCATGTACGGTTAGTTGATATCGGTAGATAGCAGTATCTAAACTCTTTCGTCAGAACCCATGATAATATCAATGCATTGAATCAATTTTTATGTTTCTCCTTCATTAATTTCATAAATGACACTGACAATAAGACACGGATCTAGACTTACCTGCAAATGTCACACAAATATTTAACAGATGGTCCTATTAAATAAAGATAAAGGTAAATGCAACAGAGTATACTCATCGTACAATTTCACTACCACCTATGTGGCCCAACAATGGACTCAAATGTTGTCATGTCCCAAGCTTCACCATGAAACATATATTTTTTCCTTGTTGGCTCACTGGTTTCAGTTATGCTGATTGGCAAACTGCAAAACTCTGGGCGTTGAAACCACGGGAAGTTCTCTGTTAGGTGGAAATTGAACTAGCATCAAATGTGGAGTTGGTACATCCTCATCATAACTTCAACACAGCACTTTGGTAGCAGCTACCACTGAGTTTTATTTTCAATGTCTCTCTTTTATTTTATACTAAGTTCTAAAATGAAATAATATTTTATAAACAATATTTATTTTCAATGTCTCTCTTTTATATATATATATATATATATATATATATATATATATTTGTAGTAAATAGAATGCCAGCTTATTTTATATGTCACTCATTTTATGATATTTAATATTGCATAATAGTTCAATTTATTCATATTTGTAATTCATATATAAAAACCTACTGAATCAATCAAGATTTCACCATGAAATGAAGAGCTATTCAAATTATAAAGTCATGATAGTTTCCTATGGAGTCCTTTTATAGAAAATATTTAATTGCAAGACAATAAGATAAGGTAGTGTCAATCAGAGATGTTAATGCTTATGTTAGTCTTGTTATGTTTTAGACAATAATTCTGCGTGAGGATGCTATATATAGTATTAATTGTTGATACTGGCTTGAACAGTTTTTGAAGGTGTCCTTATAAAGGAAACACTCTAACAATCAAGTTAATAATGATATTTCTGGAGTTTCAATATGAATAAGGAAGCTCCATTTATTATTTCCTGGCTTTTAATTAGAGTTGTTGCTATGGCCTGTGTAACGTCCTAATTATATAGAAGAGGAATATATAAATAAGACGTCATCATACATAATATTGAAAAGCAGTTAAGAGTAATTAGGATTACAGTCATCCTTAAACAGTACAGGAATTTAGAATTGGAGTATCATAGTCCTCCTATAAGATCCTAGGAATTTAAAACTTGAAATATAACAAGAGTCTTCAAAATAACTTGAGTTCAAATGGCATAAATCCTAGAGAACTAAGTTGCAGCATCTCTGTTTCCTTCCAAAGCTGTCTCCAAGGAAATCTCATTCTCCTCTGCTCACATCCAAGTGGATGATCATTGCAAAAGAAAAACATACGCAAACATGGCACAAACACAAGCAAGCAAGGGTGAGCTAATTATATAAAAAGCATACAATCAAGAGCATGTACATACAAGAGATTAATTTAAAGCAAACAAGATAAAACATCCATCCTATCATGTTAAATACTAGACTTGACTCGTCCGGACTTTAGAATGATAGTCGAGCTATGGCGGGCCATGCACCCGTGGTGGCTGGTGATACTTGGGCTCCCCCGCCCTGCCACACGCACGAGGTTAGTCCGTTCCGCGCCCTGGAGCATGATGGAAGCCTCCAAGACTAAGACCTCCTGCTACTCCTCACCACATGGTCCAATCCTCTCTACGTGAGAAGAAAGGCCATTGGAGCATCAGGAAGACCCCCAAAACTGAGCTCCTACTTTCATTCTAAAACACTAAGAATCTCACCAAGAGATTCTACATTTGAAACTACCATAAGCAACCATGAAATCATATTTCAGTCTTTCCCAATTCACACACCTTTGAATTATAATCAAACCACATGTTTAAGCCTTAAAGATCAAGTCATATGTAACAGAACATGCTCCACAACCACTTCTAATCATCTCAAATAGATAATATTGTCATGTTACCACCAAACATTAATATATACCAAACAATAATTGATAAAATCATGGATTATATGTGAAAATAATAATAGCATAATAATTGAAAGCTAAAACAAATTTATCACTGCAAATTTAATATAATGAATGGAATGATAATAAAAAAAAAAAGAAAACATTGCACTATTGATTTTTAAAGAGAAAAAGGAAACATTTGCAACATTGTAAACCATTCATTGAAATATATTGAATGAAATAACATCCGCATAATGAGAAAAGGTCCAGCAGTGAATTATTTAGAAATAAAGACAATTATTTAGAAACTATACATTAAATGCAATAGCATAAAAAAAGACACTGTCACCTTATACTTTTGATAAGTTCATAAAAATAATATATATATATATATATATATAAACGTAATATATATAAATATAATATATATATTATAAGTATGTAACGTTAATATATATAAATATAATATATATATATTATAAGTACATAACGTTAATATATATATATATATATATATATTATAAGTACATAACGTTAATATATATGTATATTTATTTATTTATTTATTTTGCTACATAATTAATATTTTATATTATATTAAATGTTATTACAGTGGAGATCTTACCTTTTCCCAATCCTCTTTACACTCCAAAATGGTTCCTATTTGGTAAATTACTTGTCTAATTATCAGTAGAGATCTTACTTTTTCCCAATTGGTCACCGGAGAGGACTCAGATGTCTGAACGCATCAAACTCACCTTCGACGCCAGCACATATGACTAGTCACAACTAACTGAACCAGGTCAGGGCTGCTCTATGATCATGGATGTGCCAACTCAGGTTTTTAAGGTTCCTCTATCCTACCAACAAAGAAAGGCTCTCAACAATTAACAATTAATTTATTTAAATTATCTACCATGTTCTCTTATGCTCTAAATCTAAAATGCCTAATTTTTAATATTTTCACTTCTCATAGTAACCTCAAACAGAACTTGTACACCTATTTAATACCCATATACATGCTATGACAGAACCCTTACTCCAGACCTTCCAACAAGATCAATTTCAGCCAACAAACTCATCCCAATCAAATAATAATCAGCACACACCATTTCCAGAGATTAAACTCATTCAAAACAGATTAAATTCATCACATCACAACATGCACAATTTCACAGTTTTCAATTATAACACCCAATAAAATAAAAGTCATAAAACAGTTTCACAAGAGCACACCAGTTCAACATTCATATGCATATATTTTTATAAAATAAATTCATACAAAAATAATTAGCTCCCCTTACCTCTATGATCTTCACAGTACAACTCAATAGAAAAATTCCCTAACCGTACCTCCACACAGAGGCAACTCCACAGTACCTATAAGCCACCAAAATGGTGTAGAGTAAAGCCTTTAGAGCTTGAAAGGATAAGGAAAAAGAGTAAAACCCTAGGGTGTAGAGAATGAGAAAATTACCTTATCAGCTGAGAAATGCGAAACTAATCGGAGGGATTGGAAACCCTCGACTCTGGGAACGCAGGGGCACCACCTATTTGACAAAGTAACGATGGAAATTTCAGAAAGGGGTACAGAGAAGGTGGAGCAAGGTTAGAGAGAAGGCAGAGAAAATAAGAAATTTGAGTTCTAGAGAGAGAAGGGGGTTTGGCAAATGAAATCTGATTTTCTGAAAAGCCTTCTCTAAGGTCAGATTGTCCCTAGTCTTATGGGCCTGACTACCCCAAAACCATAAGGCCCAGTAGCCTTATTATTTTTTTTTTATTTTTATTTTTTTGGCTTTTACAGCCTGCAATCACATATTTTTTATGTAATCATGCATTAGTGCTTCCGTAATAACGACATTATGGTTGAGACAATGTCGTTTGTAGAATTTATGAAGATAGTTCTTTCTATCGATGTTGTCTTTTTTAAGATGAAGGCCTGGTTTAAGCTGATACTGTGAGGATTCCTAATGATGTTGATTAAATTTTATTTTTAATCATTGGATATCTTAATGTATTTCTTTTTTAAAGCAAGCATTTTTAATACTTCTCCCTTCAAAATGTTTTGTTATTTGTACCTGTCTATGAACTGCGAAGCAAACTTTTATTATTCTCTATTTGAAAATGATTTCTACACTTACTTTAGAAAAGTTTTTTTAGAACATTACATATTCTTCAGCCTCTAAAATTTAGTGCTTCGAATACGATGAAAAAAAAATACTACGAGGGCCTTTTTTAACATATCAAGGATAGTTTTTTTAAGAAAAAAAATTATGGAAATAGACAAATTTTATGATAATTGTGTAAATGGATAATTTGTACTTTTAAAACCCATTTTTTTAATAAAAAAGTATAGTGTTTTGAAATACAAATTCATATATATTTCGTAAAAATTTAAATTTAATCAAATCGTATTTTAAGATATATATATATATATATATATATATATTCGTATGTATTATAGCATAATGATCTTATTTTTATAAATAATGTTTTATAGTTTTTTTTTTTAATTTAGGTATCTAAGAAGTTATGATTGAGAGTTAGTGCAGATTTATCTTTTGAAATTATGCTTTGGTTTTATAGTAATGGAAACATATAAAAAAAATGGTGATATTTTTTGTAATTTTATCGAATTTTTAGGTGTTAGGTTGTTGAAAAACTGAAATCCATATATATTTATATTTTGGTTGCAAAGGAACTGAAATCTAATAGTTTGTAAAATTTTAAAAATTGTTATTTTTTTAAAATTATTTTATTTGAGAGCAGAAATATAGGCTTCAATTCCAAGAATATATGATTTATATACTTTTATTGTTAAGTAACTAAAATTTTAAAATGAATAACTTTTCGGTTTCGGTTATTAGAAAAACTGAAACCTATTAGCTTTTGGGCTTAGGTTTTTCTAATAATTGAAGCCTAATGGTTTACTTAAAATTAATTTCGAAAGTAGTTGTTTTTACAATATCTTGATATTCATATTTTTATATTTACATATAATATTTGACATTAAATAGTTTTATTTTGATGAGTAACTATTTTAATCTTGGTATGTTATAATTATGTCAAGGTTCACATTGAAGTTAATATATGTTAGTATGTTATAATTATGTCAAAGTTTCACATTTGAGTTAATATATGTGAAGAAGAAATATAAATTGTGTTTGGAACTAAAAGTACAAAGTTTCATCATGTCTTAAAAGTTTCATCATGTCTTGGTCTAGCTTTCATAAAACTTCTAGTTATTTTTTATTTCATGTTCTTTAACAATGATTTTTTAAATTTAATAAATAAATAACGCGTAACTTTATTTTTTATGAATTGGGATATAAATTGAATAAATTTAATTAAAAAATGAAAATAAGGATGATATTTCAAAACAACACTTTTAATATTATATAGTTGAATTTTAAAATAATTTATCATGATTTTGTTGAAAATACAACTGAGTCTAAGTTATATTTTTGTAAAAATAAAAAATATATAACAATATTTGTGGGGTTTTAATGTTTTAGGTTTGAGGTAATAATATCTTATATGAATTTGATACTTACTTCTGATTATTATTGAATGTTTTTGAGAAATATATTTCAAAGACCTATAAATAATATTAAAAACTGAAGATTTGGATGCCCACCTCATAACAACTCATAATTTTAAATACTTATACTCAAGGGAAATTACTTTTTAGTCTCTCCTATTAATCCCTCTTAAAAAAAAACCCATAAATTTTAAAGAAAAGTGTATTAGGATAATAGATAATTTTTGGTCGAATCTCAATATATATACGCCATTGATTTATAAATACGGGTAATGATTAATTAAATCACTTTCCAAAAATGGTGAAAATTTAAACAAACTGTTCTTTCAAGAGTGTATATGGAAGGACGTGGTAGAAAGACTAAAAAAATGAATTTTTCCTTATAAGAATAACAAATAAGTTATAAGTAACGACGTATACGTATAGAGAAAAACAATATTAATAAATCATCAACTAAAGTATTAATATCTAAACTACATATTAATCAATATTTAAAAGTATTATCAAATATAGGATCTCATATATAATAAATTCAATAAACTTTGTTATTAAGGATGAGATTTTCAACCGAAAAAGTAACTCACTTGAAAAAGAAAACCTTCCTAAGTCTCTAGGTCATAGAAACAAAGAAAGAAGTAGAACATAAAGTTTTAAAGATTTTAATAAACTATGAAGCATATCAAAATTTTCTTGTATGAAAAGAATGGAATGTGAGCTTGGGATAGTACAATGAATATGATTATCTTGGAGTTAAAGAAACTTATGTACGTGTATATCGCCCACTCGCTATTGGATAATTTTCTTTATGTGTAATGTTTGCCTTAATAGCCAAGAAATGAAAAGTAAGAGAGTGAAGTACAATAATCATAACAAAACAGTGATTAAAGTTTTCAACATTTGATAATTGAGACCTTCACTCTTATACAAAGCTATAAAGTAGTATGTATCATGGCATTGCCTCTTTTATATCTTTTCTCCCTCTCCCTTTTTCTTAATTATTACTCTTACCATCTCCCTATGATTTTCATTCCCCCACTTTCATTGCAAGGACATGTTTTACCTTTAAGAGTAAGAGTTCAACTACATAGTGATAGCTAATATCTGTAAAGAAAAATGTTTCTAAGGTATAAAATAAATACCTTAAAAGGGAAAATAAACGATTATAGACCGTCTGTTCATTTTTCATATTATTTTTACATTTTCTTTTAATGTAAATTTATTTTCATAAATTTTTTTAAATATTTTCGATAATGGTATAGAGGAATAGTTAGAGAGTAGTAAGTATTTTACCAAAAAAAGGGGTATATATTTAAAAAAGTTCCCCTCTCTTTTGGTAATTAAAATGTACATAAATATAGACACAGTTCTGAAGGGGGAAATCTGAAGATTGTACGAAAGTGCCATAACACAAACCCTGCGTGTGACCGTGTCCTACATTGCCACCATGTATTGCAACATCCTCACATTTGCAAGCTTCTATGTCGTAACGTAATTCAACCCTTCTCGTGTTACTGCTGTGATATCGCTTCGATATTAGCGCCTCAAAATCATGCCCTTTTATCACCGTTTCTTCTGTTGTAAGTCAAGTGGTCCTTTTTATATTAAAAACAAAACTCAAGTGGTCCTCTTCACTCTAATTTTATGGATTTCGGCTACTTCCTTCTTCTCGTTGACTTTTACTATGTACTCTTTAAATTTTCGCCAAAAATAAATAAAATGTTTTTCTCATACTAATTAATACTTAATTCTTAATAATTTAGAAACCGTCATTAATTAAAAAATATATTTAATGTGACAAACGTATCTCACTAATGAAAATATTGTCTTCCTTATTTATTAAAAAATTTCGTATTAATGAAATAATAACTTTAATTGTTAACATAATAAAAAAATTAAACATGTTAAGTTAATATATATATATATATATATATATATATATATATACATATATTTATATTTAGTTGGTTGCATTTTCATTGATATTCTCGATTAGAGAAGCCTATTCGCACATTTTAATTGTTTCTCCTCATAAGCATCTTTTCTTTGTCATCCTTTTTTCGTACAAGTCATTCTTTTTATGTAAGTAATCTTTTTTTATACATTTTTCTTTTTGTAAGTATTTATTTCCCTTTGTGTAAGTTTATTTTCTCTTCCCATTAGTTATTTCTTCTCTCAAGTCATGTTTAAATTAGATTTTCTTTTGAAGTTTAAATTTCTCATACATCTTGAATTTTATATCTTTCTAATACGTGTTTTTGTATTGATTCACATTACTTTTCTCCATTCTAGTTTTCAATCTCAAGATCCTCACATCAATCCATTGCTTAAGGTAAATATTGTCTCCAGTTTATCCATTTTAATATGTAGGAGTATAACAGGATCAATTGTGATAAATTTTAGAAAGAAAAATCATGCATGTATCTTCTTTGCTTGCTTGGCAAATTTTAAACTTTCTTAAAGTGTTGTCTTTCTTTAAGAAAATCTATAGTTCCAATTTTAATAGGAGTTAAAATTATTTTAAATTTTTTTGATTTTGTTGCTAATTACAACTGCCATTGAATATTGAGTTATTTTTTAATTAATTTAGAGGAGGTTAAAGCTAACTTTAATAGTTTTAGTAACAACTATTTTAACTATTATTATATCAACATTATAACATCATGATACTTTGATAACACTAAATTTTATGTCGGTGGATTAACTGACAAAAATAATAATAATAACACATTTAACTAACATTAAAATTAATTTTTTAGTAATTATAAAAACGAAATTTATGAAAATATATTAACTTTTGGATTAAAATTTTGATTGAAATTATGAAATAAAATATAAATTAAAATTTATATTATTTCTCCATATCATTAAAGACGATATGGTAAAATTTAATGATTATAATAACTTTCAAAATTTAATTTATTTGTTAAAATGTGTACAATACTTTTATTATCACTTGCTCTAATTATTGTGTGCTTTAAATGAACAGTGTTTACGATCACACGCAAAAGACAGTTTAGAATTCACTTATATATTAATTTGTATTTTTGAGACGGACTAATTAAACATAAATGCCTCAAGTGTCTAGTAATAATAATCGGCCTAAAAGTCGTAGAAAGTAATTATATAATTTTGAAAATTTTAATAATATGATAAAATCATTTTTCAGTATTATAATATTTAACGAATGTGTTACAATTAATAGAAAATAAACGACTAGTATTTGTCACTTTTATGATTTAATGTCTCCTGATAATAAAAAAAGTAATTATGAGAAAAAAATTGAATAAAATTCTTAACAAATATTTATCTAAAAAGAAATGGATTTAAAAATAAAATCAATATTTTTTATATAAGTTACAATTGAGTTATATGTTTAGTTCGTTTTAAAAGTTTATTCACGTAAATTTAAGACTTTGGTATTGTTGCTCCGGGAAGTTTGAATAAACCTGAGTTTTACTTAAAACAGTGTTTCATCAGTTAGAAGTTACTGTAAATTACATCAAAGTCGTGTTTCTATTATCTAAATTACATTTCAGTTGTTTAGTAATGATAATTATGGCTGAAAGTAATATTTCTCATTCATATTTTTATATTACTGATAATTTTTTTAATATATATATAAACTTTTACTGACGTTTATAATTTGGTCACTGTTGCAAAATTATATTAATGATAAAATAAAATTTAGTTAAAATGGTATATAATTGACGAAAATTTCATCATTTGTTACTGAATTTTAGTCACTAAAAGCTATTTTTCACATTACTTAATTTTTAAGGTTTTACAGTGTCGGAAAATATATTTTATTTTTCCTTTGAAAATATTATTTGTTTAACCTTTTTATCGTTCAAACATTTAAAACAGATAAAAAGATCACGAAGTGGTATAATAGCAAAATAAAAATAAGAATAAAATGTTTTTTTTAAAAAAAAAAACTTATTATTTGACTTGTTAAGTTGGGTTTTAGAGTAGGACGGAATCACTATAGTAGAAATAACAAAAAAAGTTAGTAGAAATACATAAATGTTAGTTAGATTTAGGATAAACTTTTGTTGAGTATTTTTAAAGAAAGATTAGTTTATTTATAAATTAAAAAAACAAAAATTACATGAAAATATTCTATTAAGAATAAACTCGTTTAAAATATAAATTTAATTAATTTGAACGGTTGAATTTATAACAGCAGCCTGGAATTGTTTCCAAACTTGAGCATCTGACAAAGGTTTTGTGTTGATTGGTTTAAATGAATCATTTAATGCAAAAATGAAAAGGTTGGATGCGACATAGTAAATCGAACCAACCGCTTTTATTTGGTAAAAGAAGTGAAAACAAACCAAACCAGATCTTGCCGAGTTAATTTTGATCAGCTTTCATTTTCTTTATTTTCCATTAAAATATATATCAACTAGACCGTTCTGCTACACTCCAGATTTGTGATTAAAAAAAGAAACAATATTCTATATTTTGTCTACTTAAAGAAATAACATCTTACATGGTTGGTAAGCATTTTCACGCGGGACCCACAACTTGCCGGTGCTGCTAGTTGTGTTGTGTTCCTAACAATTTGCAGCTTGCAATTCTTTCATTATATTTCGTTCCAAGAAACAAATACAATTATTGAGAGACAAAGATATTAAAAAAATTAATTTTCGAACAAAACCATAATGTGTCGTGAAAATTGTTTTAAAAAATAAAATACGTGGTTAACAATTTGAGAAATTGGTACGTTTTGTAAAAGTTCAAAATTTGAATGTGTAAAAAAATGTAAATGATAAAATTTATAAAATAATATTAATGGTTAAGTAATAAAGGGTGTAATTGGAAAAATAAAATAGTAAGAAAATATTGATGGAAATTTAAAATTTAAATTTGGTGGTAAGTAAGATGAAAGAGGAATGATTAGTTGATAGAAATGGATTGGGCCCACACGTGAAAAGCCCAGCTGTACGAGTGTGAAGATGGTCCCGCAAAGCACCAAATTGAAACAGCAAAGAAAGAATTTGAGAGAAGATTGTGGTAATTGCAAAAGAAGTAAAAGAAAGGCACATTAGCTGAAGGGTCACACCCGCTATGTCCCTATGTCTGTCACATGCGCCTAATCTCCACGTGGGGCCCTTCCAGACTGGATCATGCGCTATGCCATTCTGCTTTCAATCTAAATAATGTTTTCAACAAAGCATAATCCGCTATAACTAAACTCTCCTATCTTCTTTTATTAACTAATATTAAACTCAAAAATATTTATATTTAATACTTATAATCAAACCATTCAATTACTTTTAATATCTTGAAATGGATCTCATTCTCAGAGGAATCAACACTATGAGATAGCATTAATTATAATAATTAATTAAAATTGATAATTGATATCGTAATTAACTTTACATTTTATTATATACGTCCTTCATATCACAATTCTCAATTGTGATTCTCTAATAAACAGTGGTAAATGTACGCAAAATTTATTACCTTGTTTTAAAATTCCTATAAATGTAATTTCCTCTTGTGATTTTAGCCATTTTCTAGTACATGAAATTAGTTAATTCGTAAGTTTATTTGTGATAGGTCCTTAGCATGTAAATATATGATTCAATAATAAACCCGTGAGTCCTAAACTTATTGATCTATATTGCAAGACAGCTTAGTCAGCCTATTTAAAGATTTATTATGAGATGGATCTTCAGATTAAGCATGTATTAAAAAAAATCAAATTATACTAATAATAGGTTGACAAGTGAATTAAAACATTTTAAGGAAGGCGTAGCTTGATTTATTCTCACTCCTTAATATTTCTTTGAAAGCTTTAAGATTAATCATTTTAAGTAATTAATGGAAAGTCTATAGTTTTCCTTAACAGCCACACGTCTTTCTTCAGTTAAAATATATATTTTCTAAAAGACCGTTTTAGGCTGGCAGTGTTGTTGGATTGGAAAAAAATAAATAAAAGAAAAGATTTGAAACGCGGTGTAGAGTGGTACGTCAGACACGTTGATCTAACGGCTAATGGTGGTCCATGATACGAAAACCATCGGTTCCGATGAATAGGCACGTATCCGTTCTGTTCCAACAAAGCCATCGTCATCATCATCAACGTCAAAAAAAACACCAACCTCAATCGATTACGAAAACTAGGTAGGGCCTATATAAACCTTTCGCCACATCTCTCTTCATACTCCATCTCTCTCTCTCTCTCTCTCTCTCTCTCTGTATCTCTCCCTCTCTATCTCTTAAGACACACACACGCACTCACTCCTCACACTGCGATTCACGCCAATGGATCGCAACAGTGTCTTCTCTCTCGCGTTCATCTGCATTGTAATCGCCGGCGTCGGAGGTCAGTCTCCGGCGTCAGCGCCGTCGAGCACACCGGCAACTCCCGCCGCTTCTACTCCTGCTGCAGCCCCTTCCACACCAAAATCACCTGCTCCCGTTGCTTCCCCCAAATCCTCTCCTCCCGCGGCATCACCTAAGGCAGCAACCCCCGCATCGACGCCGGCAGCATCTCCTCCAACCGCTACAGCTCCTGCTCCGGCGACCAAGCCTCCGGCAGCGTCTCCTCCGGCTGCAACTCCAGTGAGCTCCCCACCGGCTCCAGTTCCAGTGAGCTCTCCCCCAGCTCCGGTTCCGGTGAGCTCTCCCCCTGCACCTGTGCCGACAGTTGCTCCCGTAGTGGCGCCCACCACCCCTGTGACTCCGGCTCCGGCTCCGGAAAAGCACAAGAAGACTAAGAAGCACAGTGCTCCGGCACCCTCACCGTCGTTGCTTGGTCCACCTGCTCCACCCACAGGTGCTCCCGGTCCCAGCGAAGATGCTTCTGCCCCTGGACCTGCAACTTCTGCCAACGATGAGGTATGTTTTATCTCTTCCGTGTTCTTTCAACACTGATTTTGTAAAATGTGCATCAGATCTGTGATTTACTATCGTTATAAGTCGAATATTGACCGGTTACAACACCAAAACAGTGGATATAAAAGAAAGATAAACCTTATCTCTTGAATCAAAGCTCTGTTGTTATGTTCGTACAGACACTAGTTCTATAAGATTTTTGAACTTAACTCTTGTTAGGGTTTGACAGTTTTACTACCTTAAAACTAAAAGTGAACTCAGATGTAAGGCATGTATGGTGGGCACGCGCGCCACCATTAACCTGTGTATTTTATTAGGGTAACCTGTTATACATTTCCTTTGCAACAGTTGAGTAAATCTATGATTTACAAATTGTGAATATTTTAACATTATTAACAGTGGGATCTGACATATTTTTACTTTATATTTTCAGAGTGGAGCAGAGACCATCATGTGCTTGAAGAAGATTCTAGGAGGCTTAGCTTTGGGTTGGGCTACCCTTGTTTTGGTCTTCTAGACAGACTTTGTTGCTGTTATTATATTCTTGTATTGTATCATTTATTTCCTTTTTTTTTTTTCTTTTTAATTTTTCCTTTTCTCTCCCACCCTGTTTTGGGTACACATTACATTTATTTACATTGTTACTTGGGACTCTATTATTCGATTGATGTCGTTGTCATTATTGCTGCGTGCTCTTTTCTTTCCTTCCTTCGATAGCTTTTCTGTTAGTAGTGGTGAATCGCCGGATTCTTTACCTGTCTTTCAATTTTAATATAAATTAAAGCTATTATTTTTAATTGTTCTTCTTTGAAATTAAAGCTATTATTTTTAATTGTTCTTCTTTGAAATTTGAACCATACGTTTGGGTTACCACTTTTACCATTAATACCATTAATAGTTAACCGTGTCTGTGTCTGAGTGATAATGAAGACAGTAAAGGAATAAGGTAGAAGAAAACAAGGAAATGTATCCCTTTTTTTTATTTTGAATTCATATTTCACATTTTCTTTGCTTCTACTCAACCAAACGCGTGTCAATGGTCCACTGCTTACTGAATTCCTCATTGCCATTGACTGGTTAGATGAAATGGTAGAACCATATCATAAAACTATTGCACTGGCGCCACCCGTACCCCATCACCAATCCAACTGCGATGATTGCCACACAAACATTATTACTTTTGGAAGGCTAAATAACTATTATTTTGTTAATTTTTTATATGGTTCTAAATCATTTATTTGTAATTATTGATAACGTTGTTTCGATTTTGGTAATGCTCCTTTTATTATTATGCAAACTGTATCTTTCATTTTTAGTTCTTAATAAAATTTTCATATGCTTGGTCTTTAATACTTTCTTTTTTCTATTTTGGTAATTAATAAAGTTTTAATGTTTCATTCCATTCTTATCATTTATTAACATAACACCCCAAATTTCAAAGTATGTGCGTTAAAACTAAAACACTTTAAAATTCTTATAATGCGAAAAACAATATTTCTAAAAACAATATTTATAAAAACTTGTGTGGAATATTGGCTAATTATTTTTACTTGTCACGACACTTAACTTTATTTGCCTAATATTTTAAAAATTGATAACTTGTTAAATATTTACATTTGATGGCAAACATATAGTGGAGACATTTAGTCACTTCCATGACCATTTTTCAAATTCATTTTCACTCACCTTCAATTTTTTTAATAATAATTAATTTACTTTCACATCCTCTTAAATGTATCTATTTTCTCTCTCTCAAATCTATAATTTAAAGTGAAGAGAAACTAACTCCAAATTTTCTGTCATTCTCTCTTTTTTTCTTTATCATGTAACTAACATTTCCTTCATCATATATTTCATTTATGTATTTTAAACCATCCATCTACGTGCTATTTTACATAATCCACCAAGTTGTCCAAGTCATTATGACTTTTATTTAATAAAGAGATAAGTCTTATCACTTCTTCATTTTATCTCTTTCTTTATCTTTATTTTTTCTTCATATCCTTTCTTATCTTTTTACATGTAAAATTAGGAGTTTTATTTTTTAAATATTATGTATTTTTTAATAATTAACACACGCACACACATATATACATATACATGTATATACATATATTAATAATTTATTTTGAATAATTAATATATATATATATTTAAATCAACCCTATTATTGTTTTTTCATTATTAATATTTTTATTTTACTTAGTTATAATATTTCTTAAAAATTACTTGAGTTTTTTTAAAACTATATATAGCTAAAATATGAAATATAATTTTTTATGTAAATTTAATCACACAAGTATAAGTACGATTTTCTAACTCTTTTTAAAAAAATAAAAAATAATATATTTATTTAAAAATACGAATATTACGCTGACCCTTACTATGAATTAATTGCATTACCTTTTTTATATTTAAATTCTCCTCTTATTCTTTTATTATTAATAACTCTTTTATTATCAAGAATTAGGATTTAAATCACTAAATTTAATGAATTCAATAAATATATATCACAATTATAATTGTTACTACTAGCCTACCAATGTGATCGTAGAAAGACAATTAATAAAATCATATCAATAATAAAAAGAGTATGAGAGTGAATTCAACATATGTTTTCATCAAACAATACACACAATGCAATAATTATTTCTCCTATTTTAATCCCTAAAAAATGGATCATGATACTTTACATTTAAAATACTTTTAGACTCACTTAACATTCATTATTTTATCTTTTAATTTTGTTTATAAAAATACAAATTTTTTAAAGAGTATTTTACCTCTGAAAATAGGATGCCAAGTGATTCTTTGAGTATAAAAAATCATTTCCCTTAAAAAATATCATATCTCACACTTAACCAATGGATCCTGATCAAACGGTGTAACATTAGGGAGTAACTTAGTATAACAAAGTTTTGACAACACCAGATCTAAATCCGGGTGAACGGGCTTAAACCTTTTGAATCGCTCTAGGGTTTAAGTTTGCCATTCTTATTCCAGTGGAGTTACTTACCATACGACGGAAGGTACATGCGAGAGGTTGGATCCGACACACTCCGGTAATTCCCGTTTCCTGTTTTGTTGACTCGGACTTTCATCTTATCAACTTAATCTATGATTTGAATTTGGATTTGTGGTTGTGTTTGATTGAAAACCTTGGAAGGTGTGTGCCCCTGGTTTCGAATGATGATTTTGGAATTAAATCTGAGAATTTCATTGTGTAACAAAGTTATCGAACTCTCATTAAAAGAATTACCAGTATACAAAGTTCATTTTCATGTTCTGTTCTCTGTTCCTATCTTCAATATCTACCCTCTAAACTCTGTGTTCGCTATCCGTATATGACTTCGGGAAGAGGATTTTTTAGAACCATGTACTGGAATATTTTCAACCTATTTAAGCTTAAACCATGTTTCAGATTTTCTTGAAATTTTGAAATGAAATATTGGATTTTCATACTAGAAGTTGCAAATTCTTGCATGGCTGGGTTGGTTGACTCATTGGTATTTACTTTTTGAAGTTATGATGGACTGGAGGAAATGTTCTATATTTGTATTCTTATTACTCTTGTGGATGAAGAAACCTATTGTTTTTTTAGTTGAAATTTGAAGAGTGATCAGCAAACCAGTGAAGTTCTTTCCACAAGATGGCATTCTCAATTTTCAAATTTATACAGTTGTTCTCTGCCAATTTGATGTTAAAACTTGCCCCTTGATTTCGACACAACATATGGGATTTAATGCAGGGAGCTCATTAGCTGTGATCGGTTTCGTACTGAGTTCCACACAATTTTTCCTTAATTATTTCATATTTTCAAAGAAATAAAATCATATGTTATACTGCATACATAAATCAAGTTTGACTATTTTAGATTCTTTTACCACATTATCATGGTTTTGAGCACTTTGATAAAGTAGTTGAATAAAGTAACCCTTTCATGAATGATGCAACTCTTAATTTTATTCTCCCAGTTTACATATGCCTCTCAGTGAGTGAGTTGGAATCTTATTTAATGTTTATGTTTGTTCTGCATTCTTACTTATTAATCATAGGTCTGCATGAGGTTTTGTTTAATCTATATTTTTATCTGTTTTTATTTCTTTCGATTTTTAATTATTTAGGCAAGCTAGCCCGCCAATTTGCAAAACACTAGGGGTTAATATATTTAACCCATTTCCAAAAGAAGTTGGGCCAACCCATCTTGTCCCCCTTTTTGTGACTTCGTTGGTCAAAGTGAGCTAATATGCTTTGCCAATGTTAATTGCAGCTAATTTGCCTTCATTTCCTTGAGACGCTCACATTTGCAGAAGATTGTCATTCCTCTTAGTTTCATTTTGGCAATTTGCGAAATTGAACTTGCATATGGCTTTGCGAGGGGTTTGGCAACTTAACAAGCTGGTTGTCAGCTATTGCAACTGGGGTGGAAGTAGCAGAGGTATAAGGTACATATACATTCTTACTGTGTTTTCATGTAATGAATTTATGTCTATATTCATATTCATGTTATTGGGAGCAATAAGTTTTTATTTGTTGGGTATCTGGGTTTATATGTTTTCTAAGTTATTACAAAGCTCTTTATTTGTTTATAACATTGCAAATTTGCAAAAATATGAGGCCATATTGGGAGTTTTGAAACGATGTAGTGGAATAGTTCATAAATCTTTTATCGTCTTGACTTTTATACACAATATGCAATTTAATGAGTGGATAAATGAATAAATATTCCTTCCAGGACTGAACAATTGAGATTGCGGACAGTCTTACATAATAGCTAGCTTATCTTCTAATAACTGGTTTTTAATTAGATTATTGTTCTTTGGAATACATATTGTGTTGCCCTTGTTTGATCACATTTCTCCTTTGACTGCAGGCTTAATCTTTGTTCTTCGATTTTGGTTACTAGTAAAATTCAAGTCTGGAAACATAGATGCCTACTTAATAACTGAACTTTATGTTGAACTTCAATTTCACCTCAGACTGGGAAAATTTATGAATTACAAACTACAATTTGTTCTTGTTTTTATTGGTGCTTTTACAGATATCTAAGAGTTTTTGTTTTTTGTGCCTTATTGGCTTCGACTTCATGCCAATAATAGCCCTTTTAACAACCAAGTTATTGAAAATTTTCAATCAACTGTGCTTCTTGATAACCTCAATTCTTCATTTGATGGCCTTGCACTATTCCTGGTATTGAAGGCCAGGAACCAAAGTGTTAAAGATAATATTTTCTCCTGCTTTGAACAATGTATTCTCAATTTAGTTTTAAATATTTGATAGGGCATTTATGGAGTCTCATTTGCCAGCATTTAAGGAGAAGAATCCTCAATTAGAGGTGGTTACTGAGCTAATTCGTGGTCAGCATCCACATCTGAAGGGATTTTACAGTAAGATTCCTGTGCTCTTTTGTAGCTTTGTTACTAGTTTTTCTTAGTTGTAATGGATGATTCTCTTATGCGATGTCGAATACTGAATGCTGGGTGGTAAAAGGAAAGGAGAAATTTTAGCTCTATTATTACAACGGATGAGTGGACAAACTTCGCAGGATTAATGCATTGGAGAGAAAGATAGATAGCATCTATAGTTAAAAGAAGATTCAAACCTGCCTTAATACATTTTTGTTGTGATTGATGATTAACTTATGAAATGCAGAGAACAAGAATCAGCGTGTGATATGTGTGAAGAATATGGATCCAGAAGACATACATTTGCACGCAACTAGGCTAAGGAATGCGTTGGGAAGGAAGGTGGTGAAATTGAGGACAAGACACGTAACTAAACACCCTAGTGTGCAAGGTACTTGGACAACTGCTCTGGAATATTAAGATAGAAAACTGGCCGTGTGAGAAAGTTCCTCTACTTAAGGTGATTTAATCAATTTGTGATCCAATGGGTATAAGTTCTCACATCCGGCACAATTTTTTCTTAAGTTCCTTTTCTGTATCAAGACATTTTTCTTTTCTTTTTCTGGTTTGTATTGTTTGCTTCCCAACCATGAAGCTAATGAGAACTTATAAATAAATAAACGAATCTTTTCGTTTCGAAATTTACCAGCTTAATTCTGTGCTTTTTAAGTTGGTTTTGAAATGCTCATAATTTGGGTCTTGAATAATCTTGATTGGCATCTCTTAAGATTCTGAATCTTAAGATTCTTTTTTTGGAAATGACCGTGAAGGCTATGCTTATGACCCTTTTGGCAAGACTATAGTGGATCTAGTAATAAGGATAGGTGAAAGGAACATATTTGGTATTTGCCCCAGTAGCATTGCACAAAAATATTGGAACCACGAAGAAGTCTATTATTATGATCAAGATGATATCATGTAAAGCTAGCCACAATACAATGATTTTACTTGAGCAAATGTGAAGGATATAAAAACAGTGTATATCTTGCACTGTTGTGTTTCTCACGTAAATATATAGGATAGAAAAGGAGGCAAGACACTTGCCTAAAACCCTATACATAAAGTTGGGTACATATAAAACAAAATAACATTGTATTTCAACATACTCATTAAGTTGGAAGATATAAAACATACGTATCAAACTTGAAGCATATAAACTCAATCTTAAGTCCTCTTAGAGATTTAGTCATAGAATGTATCTGAACTGATCATTATTAGAGTTAATAAACTCATTAATAAGATCTTTGGACAATAACTCCTCTGTAACAAAATTACTACGAACAACTTCTCTTCATCACAATACAACTTTATCTATTAATTTTCACAAAATCAACTCTTAATAGAGTTGTTTAATCCACACAAGTTTACATGTAACTAGAGTAATGAATTTATACTCACCTTCAAGTTTACATGTAACTAGAGTCATGAATTTATACTCACCTTCCGCATTAGATAGAATAACATCACTTTGTTTTATACTTTTCCAAAATATAAGATTCCTTCTAACTTAGGTATATATAATATCTTATGGTGGATCTCTTGTTAATGGGATAAGGTTAACTGCAAAACCAACGACAAGTGTACCGGTTGCAGCGTAACAAATGATAAATATCGTTCTCTCTCAAGGGACTTGTGCAACACATGACAACTCTTCCTTCCATAACTCAATTAGACATCAAAGTGTATAAAAAACACAAGAAACTCTTTTTGGTATTTTTATCAAACAATTGGTGTGCAAAGAATTTAACATAGAGTATTTACAATTTGTTAAGACTAGAATTCATCCATTTCATTCTCATGCATTCACAAACATCTCAATTCCATCCAATAGGTGTTCAATTTCAGTTCTAAGTTCAATTCATATTTCTCAATACATCAAGAACCACAATTCATGCATGAGTGATCAATCCAAAGCAAGCATTAAGCATAAAAATTGAATACTAACATGAATTAGAAAAACATATAACATTAACATCACAAAATACATAAGAATTCCATGTTTTACAACTAATCTCAACAAATAGGAAAAACCCTCCATGGTGGAGAACTTAGGGTTCTACAAAATTGAAGAGATATGGAAGAAATTGGAACCAAAGTGAAGATGCACAACCTTTCCCAAGGTTCTTGGCAGTTGCTCCATGCTCCATTTGCGCCTCCCATTCGCTTCTCCATCTCCAATTTGTGACCCATCTTCTTTCTCAACCCAAAAGGGGTAAAATCACCATTGATGAAGCTTGAAGACTCAAAGAGAAGTGGGAGAGCTTCCCAACACCCCAAACAGCCTCCAAGGGCCTCTCCCAATCTTTCTAGGTGAAGAATGAAGTGTAGGAAAAGAAGAATCCCCAAAAAATCGCGAGACCCATATTTAAATAACCCATTTTGACACATCAGTGAAAGTCGCGCCCAGCCCCCTTCCGGGGTGCCCAGGTCCCAAGTTTTGTGTGAATCTGCGAATTGAATGGCGCCCAACCCCCTTCTGGGGCGCCCAAGCATGAGATTTGTAGTGAACTGCAAATTAAATGGGGCTCAGCCCCCTTTTGGGGCGCCTAAGCGTGAGATTTGCAGTGAACTGCGAATTAAATGGCGCTCAGCCCCCTTCTGAGGGGCCCGGGCCTGATTTTTCTGCACTGCATCTTTTTCTCTTTCTCTGCAAATCTGCTTGCTCCAAAGGCGTCCAACATGAGTATTTGCTTCAAATTGATCTTTTCTTGTCCCAAAACATGTTCCCTTGAGTTCTTGCTTGTTTTTCTCCACTAGAATTGCTTCTTATTCATTTATTTCACACACTCAAACAAAAATATTATAGGTACAAACAAGCATATACTAAATAAAGCATAAGAAACTAGAAAACACACTAAACTTGAGGATAAAACAAGGTAAAAGCTATGAAGGAGTTGATTTGTTCACAAAATATACACACACAAACACGTTAAATCAACCGTTATCAATAATCATCCCAATCTGCATCATAATACATAAATGTAAGTATTTCCCATGTTATCATACAATAATCTTTGATTCAGATTCTCTTTTACATATATGAGAATGTGAAAAAACTACATTCTAATGATCAATGTGATGGTTCTACATAAATTAACTCAACTCCCATTAGATAAGAAGGATCAAGTTTGGTTATGGTAAGATAAATTGATTTTTCTACCAACCTTCTACATTTTTCTAGGTTTGAGAAAAATTAATCTTGATCTTTCATTAACTTAAGATTTGAGTCCATGGGACTATCAATTGATTGCAATTTGTTAGACTTGTCTTCTCCAAAATATCAATAAAACATTTTTTTTATGAAATGATCACAACTTCATTTGATTGTGCTAGTTCAATACTAGCATATATTTTTTATTATGAACAATTTTATAATTGAATAATTTTAGGGATATCATTCCATGTAATGGAACATAAGATAAAAATACTTCATAGAAGAAGCATAATGATAAAGTACTAAATATTTGTCTTACTTCATTTCAGTCCAAAAATGTGATAATATAACTAAATTTACTAAATCAAACTCGAAGTAATTCAATAATAATGTAATTTACAAACTAAATCATACTTATTCAAAGTAGCAGACCTAGAAGGTTGATTAATGTAAATTTTCTCTAAATCACTATGAAGAAAGACATTCTTAATGTCAAGCGGCTGAAGAAACCAATGACGAATGACAACCATAATAAGAAAAAGACGAACAATGATAATCTTTGTCATAGAAGAAAAAATATCATAATAGTTGAGATCATAAATCTAAATGTATCCCTTATTTACTAAATGAGCTTTGAGACAATCTATTTCACTAATAGGACCAACCTTAAGAGCATATACCCATTTGCAACACATATTAGGAGGAAGAGGGACAAGTTCTCAAGTATCACTTTTTTTAAGTGTATGCATTTCATCAATCATAATATGTTTCCATTCAGGTTGATCAAATGTCTCATAGACATTGTTAGAAATAATAATAGTGGACAAGGAGAAAACAAAAAAGAAATATGAAGGAGACAAATATTAATAACTTCAAAAATTATAAACAAGATATGAATTACGAGTAAATCAACATTTTCTAAGTACAATAGACCAAGTATAATTCTAGTCAAGAGGCAATAAGGATGAAGATCCATATTTTGATAATATAAGGGTGAATGATTTGAGATACGAATATCTCCTAGCAAGGATGAAAGAATGATTTGTGTTTAACATGGAAATGTGAGAAGAGGTACTAGAATAATGTTACTTATATTTTGAGCTTGAATGTGAGAGGAAGAAGAAATAATCATTAAAATCACATAGAGACAATAAAGACATGTTAAACAGATAAAGATGTTTTACTCAAAACAAGAAAAAAAGGTTATCCTCAAAGTAATATCAACAAATATATAATACCTTCTAGTTAAGAAGGAATAACATTTATACTCTTCGGAAATTCAAAAATATCTTAAGAAAATACATTACATAGTTTCTATTTTATGTAAATATATAAAATACAATAGGAGGCAAGACACTTGCCAAAAATCTTAACCCTAAAGTTGAATACATATAGAAGAGAATATTAGTAAAATAACATTACATTTCAACAATTTCCTTATTAATTGGTCAATCTTTCCTAAGGAAGGAATTGTTCTTCAATTGTTAGCTTCCTAGAACATTTCAGTTAGCGCATATGATTTTCTTAAGTAGTTTCTATCTTCAATAAACTAACTTTTGAAGGAATGTATCACCTGAAATGTTTTACTCGATGCGTTAAATTTCTTCAACTTAAAGAAAAAAATGTCTCATATAGGAAATTGTTTCTTAGAATAAAAGCATGAATAGGAAAACCATGTAAAGCAAAACAAATTTATTGAATAAAGTTTATTTATTTAAAATATAATCAAGTAAAAGTGAAAAATAAGGTATGAGTGTTTTAAGGTTTTTTGAAATTTTTTGCTATTATGATAAGACCGTTTGTGTTTCTTAAAAATGATATTACACTATGAAGATTACAAAAACTATTACTATAATAAAAAAAATATTTAAGAAACTCTTGAAAAAAAATCCACGTTAAAAATATAGTTACTTCACAAAACAACACGGTGAAATTTAAATGTTGAAAAGATAAACTCAATTATAAATCAACATTGAAACTAAATAAAAGAAAATAATAATGGTAAAAAAATAAAGAATTAAAGAAAGTTTAGGAAATAGCTTGAAGGCAAGGAATAATTTTTTATTTCCTTTACGGTGTGATGCACAATTGGATCATCCGATAACAAAATTGAGTCAAAATAAAGGGATTGTTTTAAGAAATACTCCTTTTTTTTTTCTATTCATGCTATGAATTTTTTTTCTTACCGAACAGACATAAAATGTGGTCAAATTTTACACGGATGATCCTCTTGGTTTAAGCGAAGGCGGGAGAATACTAAAACCGAATATAACAAAAATAGATTATAAAAGAAAGTCATTTTTTTGCTGAGCTTTTTGAAAATTTCGTGCTGTCCCTATGCTGAACTTTCAAATGTAAATTCAACGTAAAGACACTCATGCAACTAATTCTTAATTGTCTGTCTAAATTGAGTGTTTTACTCAACTATTTGTGATTTAAATAATTGATGATTATACTCAGATTTAAAAAAAATATATTGTATTACTTACAGGGCTTATTTAAAAACTGTTTTTATGGTTGATTTTTCATAGCTTTTCTTTTTATGCATACTATTTTCAAGATATATGTAGTGTCTCAAACAGGTAGCTTTTTTTTTGTCATACTTTTTATGCATAGCATGCATACAAGATCATGAAATGCCATTTTTTCCAAATAACAGCTTCAGTTGTATCTTCCAAATATCCACTTTTGGTAGATGAGTAAGCATTGTGTTCACCTATAAACTTGTTAAAAGAAATACAAGAATGAAGTAGACTAAATGTATATTTGAATTAAAGTAGGGATTCACCCTCAACAATTTTTTAATTCATTAGGAACATTCGAATTTATAATCATGGATTCGTAAAACTGGTTTCTAAATTTTAATCTTGAGTCTAATTTCTTTGACAGTATTCCCAGTCGAGAATAGCAGAAACTAAAAATAAGAACATAACTCAGTCAAAAGCAACAGCTTCAACGAAATGTAGAAATTGCTATTACACAGTATATGAAAGTGTATTTCAACCTTATGACGCCACCCTTTGATTCACCTGTATTTTACAATATTCACACAAACAAAATTGCTTTTACAGATGATGACATATCTAGAGAAATTTCTATGTACCTCTCTATCAGGGGGTTGAATGATCACTGGATATCGTGGTGACAACCTGATTTATTTGAAAAAAGAAACCTTCATCAGTTGAGTGAATATGGTTAGCATAAATTGCTATCTTGATAATAGTTGACTATGCCACTCACCTAATGACACTATCAAGTAAGATATTAAAAAGCAGTAGCATGAGCTTTAGCTCATAATGGCTGGAGTTCTTGCTCGGTAACAGCCGCATCCACTGGCTGGTATGAGTGCAAGTTTTGCTGTCTTTTTCTCCATATTAAGAACGTTCCTGATATTAACAGTCCTACAAGTAATGCAAACAGAAAAGCTAAACCCAGGACCCAGAAGTATTGCTGCCACCAATTCCTGCATCATTACAGGCAAGCGTTTATAAATATCTGAAGCGGTTATATATATTGAGAAGGCGAATTCAATAACGAGAAATTTTAGATAGGCACTGCCAAGCAGGGCCGTTCAGTTCAATATTATAAAAATAAAAATTATCTACAAATGCAAGGTTGTGTGGATCATACTACAAAATTTACACACAATGCCATTGCACCCGCCAATTAAATGCCAACTAAATGGAATGTTAACCGAGAATTTCTGCTCAACAAGTGTGTGCCGGAGACACGTCTGCCCTTTATATGGCAAAAAAAAAGAGCAATATCACCAAGACCAGTAAGGCAGCAAATTCTATAGCAACGGAGAGAATTGCTAAAGTTAGCTTTCCAACGGAAGAGGATATTCTATTCTATAAATGGTATCCCAAATCTACCCAAGGCAGAAGAGAAGACATCATTCTCAGAAAGGTCAAAGAACAAGCATTTTTAAATAAAGCCTAGCCCTAATCATAAATTAATAAAAAACTGAGACTGAGATGTTGGGACTTTCTACAGAATAACGTGTTATCTAATTCCAGGGGCATGGAGATAATCCACTTCAAAGCTTCTTTATCTCATTAATTTGCTCAATATACTAAAAAATTATAATTTTTTAAAAAACATAAGATTAAAGCCAGATTAATGTTCGAAATCTCAACTGTGCATTGAAAAATGCAACAATATGCAGACACCGGGACCGTAAACCCCAAACAGGCCCAAAAAACACAATTTACAAATACATAAAGTAGTTATAACCCATATACAAACATATGGGGCAAACTCAGAAAGTGTGAGGCGAGGAGCTCATCTTTAAATGAAGAGAAAAATAAATTATCCGATGTGTTAAATTTAAAACGTGTACAGAGTTCCTTAATATTTTATATTTCTAAGTACTGTTTAGACTCTTTTGAAGTGTTGCTTCATAGCTGTCCACCCTTATATCCGAAACCTTTTCTCCTGGCTATCTCTTTTATCAAACTTGTAGTATTTTCGTAAAAGTATCTTTGAAACCTACTGTACTAATTAGAAGAAAAAGATTAAAGGGCTGTACCATGCCCATGATTAGAGGTTATTTAAAATCCAAAACGATTTTTTCCACAGCTTCAAATTGAGAAAGCAATTTGTTCAATCTAGAATCAATGCTACGGGTAGCAAATATATCAGACATGCACAATAAAAAGCAAGGGTTACACTGAATTAATACACGAAAAAACAAACACAACAAATACAGACGATATGCAACGGATAACATTCCCAATTTAGGGCTTTTTTCCTTTAAAGAAAAACCTTACTTTGATGGATGCGCAACACTCCAATCAATCAACTCATAATTTCCAAAGGTGTCAGGAAGTTGAATGCGATGTTCAGCAAGTCGGGAAATTATATTCTGTATAGAAAATCACCATCAAATGGGAAGTCTTCATAAAATGGGAGCAAAAATGTCAACTTACCGTGGCAGTAGTGTTAGAAATATAATGAGCATATGGTTTTGGGGTTATGGCCCATTTACTGAGGGAATCATTTCCAAAAGACGTAAAATTCAGCAAGTGGACCTGTAAACATCCCTCAAAGTTAAAAAAAAAAACACACGTTAGCATAGTATCTTGACGGAAAATGTATAGTTCGCTTGGGAACTTCAGAAAGTTATCACCACAAATTTTGAGAGCCTTAAGCTTGGGACCTCTACCAAAATCCCACCTCCCTAAACTAGCTGTACCATGTACACGTATATTTTCAATCAAACACATTTTAACTTTATCAAAATTGTTAATTGAACTTGAATGTATTAAGCGCAGCAGTATTCATGCCATGTAGTAATAATTTTCTAACCTGGGAAATGTTAACATTTAACTCATGAGCAAAGAGTCTAGCCAATTCTGTAATGTGAGGCTTCATATCCACATAACTGATGTTAAAGGAAATTAACATTGTTATTTTTGCAATTTTGAGTTCACCTGTACATTTGGGTTTATTAAAGTACATTCGTCATGAATGAGTCCACACATCAAAAGAAATTGCACTGATTATTGAAACATTAAAAGCACGATGAAAAATGTTAAGAAATACACAAAGCCTGATATAACCTATATTAGCAGATGATATCTCTATATACTTTTAAACGCATTTGAAGACTAGCAGCTCATAATACCTGGAGGAGCTTCATTCTGCAACGAAGATGGAGCAACTGAAGGCTCTAATGCTTCAGTTGGAGGGCTTGCTTCTGAATTTGGAGGTAATGGTGATGGGGCAACGGATTCCTGTAATCTTTCCCATAAGTCGGTACAGTTTGTTTTCCAGAAACCAATCTTTTCCTGCTCACGATCATACATTACAAGAGTGTTTCGAACGACAATACCTATGTGAACAAAAATGACGAGAATTATCACTAAAGAATTGCTGAAACCTATACCACAGAAGCTAGCCATATAATACAAAATTAGAGAGGGAAAAAGATTTCACATGAAGTATAAAAGCGTGAAATAGATAAAGTTTCAAAACCCAAATAAGTTACCTCCTAACAGAGTAGTAGGGTCTTTTCCATTTTGGAAAATCCCCAGACAATATGCTCCTCGCACTTTTGAATGCTTCATAAAGAATGGCCCCATGAAAAGTAGGGATTATGGAATCATTAACATTTAATAACAATTGCACCAGCCTGTAAACACAGCTAAAGCTACTAATAGTCTTGTATGACTAACCCGGAACATGTAGTTTTCAGGTGTCAATGAATATTTATCACCGTTTCCAAATACCATATCAACCACTGGAAAACTTTTAGAGAGTTCGGAGGCATCACTGAAATACAAGCAAACCCAAGCTGTAATGTAAACTGCAATTAAAGAGTAATGTGAACTCTTATCGTAACAGACATACATTCCAGCACCCGAAAAACATATATCATTATAATTTGGATCTGGACCACTGATTTGCTTGAGAAATTGAAGTTCCTTTAATATCTGCAAGTCAAATAAGTATAATCAGATTCATCAAGTCTATAAAATACAATTTTGCTGCCAAACTTTGCCTTGAAAAAAAACACTTACAACCACATACTATGATATTCAAAAGAAGAAAATTGTTGATGATTCTTAAAACCTTTAAAACTTATTCAGAAAAGGTTAAACAGTATCAGTATTGGCATCCCATTTGCTAGAAAGAAGTCAAGGGTTACTATTCAAAATCCTGACACTAAAATCTGTACCAAATACTTGAGAAACCATCCAAACTCAATGAGATCTCCATACAGATATACATGCAATGGTTTTCATAAAGAAAGGGGAAGAGGGGGGGGGGGGGGAGGGGGGGGGGGGCAGAACCACAAAATGACTTAACTGTCAAATCAGATAAATTCCCGAGAAATTCCTAAAAAATATCAAGAAAATTAGTGTTGATGTTCAAGTCTTTCAACTCCATTAATCACCTAGCAATGCCAGAATATGTTGAGAAGCAATATTATGATTCACCACCAACAGCTTCAGCATGTAGAGGTTGTTCCTTTTCATGCAACAGAGAAGTCCAAGCTTCCTCAAAATATTTCAAGATAACTCTTACAGTATTTGTGCTTGGCGATTATTAAGAGGTCTCACATTGGTTGGGAACATGGCCTAAATACTCTTTATAAAACGTAAACAATCTTCCCCATTTGAACTAAATTAAATAACCCTCCTCCAATACCATAAACTTCACAACACTCCAAATGTCAATGACGGGATAGAGGGGGATAGAGGGGTATTACGATGGCCCACAGGGAAGAAACATTGCCAAAATACTCTTACAAGACACCTGGAGTTGAGAATCCACCCCGTCCCCCTGTCAAGCTAGCTTATCAAGTTTAGTTTGATTCATCCATTTCTAACAGCCCAGCTTTTACTAAAACCTTATCTAATTATATATGCCTAATAACATGAAAGTCAAAAATTAGAAAATGAGAGGTGAAACTATAAAATGAAACTCCAACTTCATACGAAAATATTTATAAAGGAACTTACTGCATCTTTAAATGCAAGAAATGCTGCTTCTGGCAGGTAAGCATAAGTTGTACCGCTATCCAGGACAGTTCCATGTTTCCCATCAAAAGTATTTGCATTTAGAGGCAGTTGCTTCCCCGCAACATGTATCTCCTTCAAATCAATATTGTAATATGGACTGTCGCCACCCCGAAACTAGAGTAAATGTGTGAGATTAATAAAATGCATTTGTTAAGAAAATGCATCACATCTCGTATCCACAAGATGAGAATTTTGTAACACACCTGCGCACAGGATCTGAATATGCAAAGACCATGTCTGATGGGGGAGATATGCCACCGAGAACCATTGCACCCCCTCCAACATCCATTCCACCATAGCATAGTGAGAATGAATCGCTTATTACATTTTTGTTCACAAGTTGATCCATAATACTAAGATCTCCACGACCCAAACCCATGATGCCATCAGCATGTTGACTATAAAGATCACCAGTCTCAACATTTTCACAGCCAAAAACTGCACGCTGTGGAGCAAGGTCACTCTGATTTCCAAAGGATACGACATCCTCGCCAAGGACACCACTGCTTGTACTCATTTCAGCATATTGTCTCTCATACACACACTGCATCCTCTCACCGTCACAATTGCAATCCATTGTACATTTGACAGGTTCATAGGTGCTAGATGAATCAGGCTGAAACTTTGGATCCTGTCAAGATAAAATGGGATACACAAGTTCAGTCTACATGAGACAAAGTTGATGGACTTTCATAGAAACAATAAATTTAAAACAGTTATTCTTTTGTCTTCTTGGGTTCTGTTAAAACAAAATTGGACACGCAAATCCAATCCACTATCATTTAAGATAAATTGGATTGGTAACAACTTAAACATGTATAGGTACAACAAGTTTTAAACAATGTGATTCTTTAATCTCTTTATCGTACCAGAAAATGATGGCATTCAGAAACACAATGGAAGCACAATTATTCTACTGCATTAATAGGGATGAAAATCATCAGTTAGAGCAATCTCTGCACGACCATGCATGACCTACTACTTCCAGATGATGATATAAGAATTTTTGTTGGCCTGGGCTAGTTATATGAAAATACAACAACCAAGTTTTTCTGAATCCTAAATTTGAAGGCTAATATTGAATGAAAGCCTCCAAATAGGTTTCTATAGCCCTACAAAATCAAGGTCTCAAACAGACACCAAATCCCAATCATAAACCAAACGAGCATATTAAAGAGTGGTGATAAACAGAACACTCATTTTATCAAAGATCCCAATAAAAGCCACCTGTGTCTTTATTATTATTTTTTGTTTGTTCCATTTTTAATCACTTATGACTCAGAAAAAGAAAATAGGAGTGCTGGGACAGTGCTAGGTGTTCATTTATCTCTTTCCTATTTAAAAACTAACAAACATAAAAGCGTTATCATGTTAACCTAAGTAGGTATTTTCAAAGATCTAATCATAACCAATAACTCCGGTAACAAACAGACAAAGGCAAACGAAGCTGTAAGCCCACATATGTTGTTGCCTTATTTCCCAGCCTTACATACTACCCCGAGGGTCTCGGTGCAATACGTAAAAATAGAAAAGTAGAAAATGAAAGAATGATACGAATGCATTTTATAATCAGTATCTAGACTTCTACTTTATCCAAATATGCCATCAATCTACACTCCCCCATTTGACTCATTTCCGTTTTAACTCTCACCAAGATCATGCTGACTGGTAGCGCATTACACTTACAAAAGCCTACACCACAGGCACATTATCCTAAAGCAATTCTTTCATATAATTAAATTTAAGATTTCCATTTGCAGTATTTCGGTATCCAGAATAGCTAAGGCATGGATGTGTCAGGAAAAGAAAAAAAAAACAGATAACCAACATTATCACCCATCACAAACATTATTATGTACGCAAATTGAAAAGAAGAAAAATTAAAAAACACAATGAAGCATTACCTGGTGCCTGCCACACTGTTCGCAAGACGAGCATGGAACATACGTAACAGTGCTACCCGTATCAACAATAAGCGCAAATATCTGCGCAGGAGTCCCGATCCAAAGCCGCGTCGTGTAGTACCTGAAATCATTCAATTCTTCAATTACCGAGTTCTCCAAATAAAAACAAAAGCGAAGAAGAAGGAGTGCGAGAAACGACTACGTAAAAGGTTTACCCGTTGAGGAGGAGATCGTCGTGGAGTCTCATACGTGCATTAGGATGGCGCTTGGACTCGGATCCGTAAAGCTGGCGACGGGGATCGAGCGCTGACGTGGTGGAATTGGGTGAGGAGAGGTACAGGGGAAGGACCATAGCAGTGCGAGCGCCGTTGTGGCGGTTTCGGAGGAATGCGGAGTCACCGGCAATGAGTTGGAGGAATGTGGAGAAGGTGATAAACGTAATGAGGATGAAATGAGTGAATGCCCGTGCCATGAGTTGCTGACTCGGGCTCATCGAGCGAGTCACGATCCGAGTTATGGTTGTTCCTGCGGTAACGGACCGAAAGGAGCGAAAGAGAGGAATGAAGAATGGTGGGGAGTCTGTGTCTCTCTGAATTGGAGAAAGGAGGGAAGTGAAGAAAGCTTCTCTCAAGAAAAGGTTGAGATATTCATATTCATTCATTTCTATTTCCGTTATACTTTTATATATTTTAATTTTAGGATTTTACTTTTTTTGGTTTATTTTATTTATTTGCCCTTTTTTTAATTATCTTCATTTCAGTTGACAACATTAAAATTTTTACCTTTAATTTACTTATAAAAACCAATAATTTTACTCTATACAGTAATTTATAATTAAATATCAGGGTAAAAAAGTCAATAAATAAAATCAAACCTTTACTGAACACTCAAAGGTATTTTTAACTAGTAATCTCCTAATTTCTCTCTCTCGATGATAAAAACTACTATGGTTAAATTGAGATTTAAGAAATGTTGAAGAAAAAATTAAAATAATTGATAAAAACATGACCAAATATTTGATAGCTAGTAATTACTTATTAATATTTCATATACCTGTTAAGTTAAATTATTTATTGTTGGTTTAAACATTTATAAAAAGAAATCCAACCTAACTTCTTGATTTGTTTTATATTTGAAGTAAACATCAATTGACGTTTTCAAAAAGTGGAAATTCACTCCTTTTGTTGAGTGTGTTTCAAGCCAAGAAGTATAAAAAAATAAATCTGCTGGAGCTAGATGAATTCCCGAAGAAACAAGCCACAACTTGTATGTCCTTTTTCCGATTTAAAAGCCAAACTATACTTTCGCATTATTTAGTGCCAGACGAAATTCGAGGCATTGGTTACGTACATGGCAAGAGAGAGAAAATTGGCGCACTACTCAAAACACTCTTTCTAATTATAAACCAACTCGTCACGTTTCAATGTCGCATGATATAAAATCAATTACCAAAAAAATTGTCCAACTACAAAATCACCCAGCAAAGAAATTCAATTTTGTCGTTTTGTTGAAAAATATTTTCGAGTAACAAGCTCCACTTCCTGCTAATTTGGTCGTCTCATCCACCATGTGTGACCGTATACTGATCTAACTGGGGAAAAAATTTCCAAGTATTTTCCCTTAAACCACATATAAGGCATAGGTTTATGCTACGGCTTGTTTGGTTCCCAAAATATCAATATAATGGATACTTGATTCAACATAAGTTACCATTGGGTGATAACGTAGTACACCAGCCCTTTGGCATCATTAGAAGCTAAAGAAATCACAAAAAAAGGTACATTTTAAATGTCGGGATAGAATCAGTACAGGTGAGTTTGATTTTCCATTAACAAAAACTCTGAGCATGCGAACAAAAACTAACTAGTTGCTTGCTGACACATATATGAGGCCCTGTCGCAAATTCTCAATGGAAAACGGGTAACATATACTAATGAGTGGGTCGCTCTCATGTCTGTAAGTCTTACCACTAATTCTTGGATGTAATATGTCACATGTATGGCTGGTGCGAGGATTGCAAACTAGTACCCATATAACGACCATAGTTAGAAGGAGGTACATTAGCTGGCCCAGAGTATATAGATTGGCCTGGAACTTGGTAATCGTATGTGATTGTACCAGTATGAGGATACCTATCGGGATTTCCTGCATATGGAGCCCTAACATGGGGAACCTGCCTACCCAAAGCAACAGTTGAGGCCGCAGTAACACCAGATGAATGGAGTGAAAAGTATCTCTCATTAGGTCTTTGCCTCTTTGATTGAGGTCGTTTGCTAAACTCTCCACTTCTCTTTTTGTCCCCCTTTGATTTCTCTAGTTGAAGAACCCTTTTCTTAAGTGTATCAAGTGGGTAGTCAGATTCAAGCTTGTATTCCTCAATACACTTGATTACAGCTCTCAGTGCTGCAAGCTCTTGTGCATTGGCATCATTCTGCAAGTAAATGATGATGCACATATAACAATACAAGCAATGCAGAATAAGAAAAATCAATGAGGACATAACTCAATCAGAATCCGAGTCAAGCAACAAAGCATACCTTTGCACTAGCAATATCACGCACATTTCCAGTCTTCACTTGTGAATTTCTCCTCCTATTCTTGAGGTATCCCTTCAGAAGGGGCACAGGGGGGAAGCTTTCTTGAAGCTGGAAGGCATGAATAAAATGTACAGCTGCTATTTGTTTCCCATTGTTGATTAACGTTTCTACAACAACTGCATTAACAATGAAGATTAGAAGATTAGAATAATCAACATCTGATCATCATATTTACTCTGGGCATGAAAAATCCTTTGTTCCGCGTGTCTACTCTATGTCAAACAATCTAGCTATACTGACCCCTAAAGAAAACTGCTTATCTAGCATATGGATGATATCTGAAAGGGCAATCCTTCATTGCAGACATCACAGGTCAGTTTATTAAAAGAACACCAACCTGGAATTTTTTGAATTAACCCAATAGAGCGGCAGAGCTCAGGAGCCTGCCTAAGCTGAGCAACTGCAAGTACAAGCTTGCAGAGTTCTTCTTCATCAAACTCTGAAGCAATCCTAAAAGTTGAAATAAGCTGCAAGAATGCCTTTGCTTCCAATGAATTTCCATTGGCAGCACCAATATCTGCTCTAGCTAACTTGGGCCTCCACTCATCAGCAATTGCTTTGGCTTGCTGTTTGGTTTCAGGGTTCAGAAAGTGATCTGCACCTGGGTTAGCCCTTGCCAATAAGGTGGCCATGGCTTCCAAAATTATAATGTAGTATTTGCACATGCCCTGTTGGGCAGCACCCGTTTTATCTTTTAGTTGGGAAGTTTCATTGGTGGGACAAAACCCCACCAGTGAATCCAGCACTAATCGTGCAGGGTCAGTTGCATTTGCTAATGCAACAGAAATTTCTTCATGAATAACAGACAATTTTTTTTTATTCTCCACAATATAATTCAGAAGACCTTTTGCATCCATTTGTTCACAAAATTGTGTCAGCTCTGGATGTGGCCTAACCTCAACAGCCACACTTTCATACTTTTCAGCTGATTCATGAGGAAAATCATCCTCTGAGGAATGTGTATCGCCAAGAGAGCTGCTTACCTTGTTATCTTTGTTCTCCCCATCATACACAGACTCCAGAGCTGCATTCCGGTGATTAGCATGAGCCTCTACAATGGACGCTACAGCAGCATCTTTAAGCGCCTGCAACCGATCTAAGAGGTCTTGCTCTTCTGAAGCAACAGCAGCCTTCCTCTCTTCAAGTAGTGTATCCACTTCTAATTGTTTCGCTTCATACTCCTTCTCCTTAGCTTTCAATTCTTCAAGTTTCTTACCCAATTCTGTCTCAAGGTCGTTGAAATGTTGCTTAATTTCAACCCACTGAATCTTATTCTCAGACTCCCCTTTTTGAGCTTCCAATTCAAGAAATGCCTCAGCAAGCTGCTCTATCATAGACTGTACATTAATTTCCTCGCCCGGCTCCTTGACACCCATATTCACGCGGAGCAAACAGCACTTCAAGAACAGATCAATTTAATGGTCAAAAACTATTACAAACAATAGTAATAATATAAGAACGACAATAAACAGCAGTTTCTTGAATGGGGCAGATTAAAGACCGCATAATCATGTCCCAATCCGAACTAAACATGAATCTGGGTTATTAAAGACCGCTCTTTTCATAATTCTCGACGTAAGGGTACCTACCATCTCCCTCTTCACACCCGCACCGACCGTTAACCTAAACCAAATAAGTTTTGCATATCAAAATGGCCATAATTTAGTTTATCAGGTGCATTCAGACAATTTGTTAATGTTATGCTTACGTATATGCTTTCCACTTGTTAATGGAATAGGACAAACTTCAGACGGTTCAAAAGAAATAATAATGGTAATTTATTACTTTTAAGGTTTTGAATCGATGTCACGATAATACTAAGGACACAACACAGCGCATTTGCAGTTCCTTGACATTCATAAACGAAAATATCAAATATTTACCTAAAGAAAATATTGAATCCGTTCCTTTTCAAGCAGAACTTTGAAATCTATCTACTACGGAATGAAAATGGAAAAAAGAAATCAAACGTTCAGTTAAAAATACATAAGAAACAGGGGTGATTTAGGTAATTAGAAATACCTTACGTTTTGATGCGAGAAACTCGTTGTAATGCGAAACGAACAGTGTGTTTGAGCGAGCTTTCGTTTAAACCCTAATTAGAAATTTCGCAGCGTCCTGAGTCGAAGCTTGGAAGTTGAAAAATTAAGCACAATTCCGATAAATCAGAGATTCAAAAACTTACTCAGAGGCACTAGGTGGGGAAGAAGAACCAAAAGGACACAGACGGAAAGAAAGAAAAGTAGAAAACAGGGATAGGGTACGGAAATGGGGTTCAACAGTCGAATATTTTAGTTCGAAGTGTAAAAAATAATTGAATGTGACATACTATTATGTTTTGTATTTTTTTTTTGTATAAAATAATATATTGGCTACTTAAAGTGGAAAATTGTTTTTAATCTATAAAATAAAAATATTAAGAATAATTAAATACTTTTTTCACGTTTTTTCTTTCACTTCAAACAATTGTTTTGTATTTTTTCTTTCTTATTACCTGATTTTTCACATTCAACAAAAAAAAAAGCCATTAAGGTCTCGAAAATGTAATATTTATTGTCTAACAATTTAATTTAATTAGTAAAAACGTGTATATAATCTAAAATTATATATTTAAGCTCAGCATAGATAGCTTTCAATAGTTGGGAACAGGATATTCCACACAAAAACTTTGTACTTGAACCAACACCTTCAAGCAAGAAGAGACAAATTAGATGAACCAATTTTATTCAAATTGTAACTCTCTCCAATATAGTGTGATTTTGACCAAGTTTCAACCTTGCTAGACAATTGACATCTAATTGTTTCATTTTCCTAATATTATAATTAAAAATAATTTAATTGTTGTGTGTTGTCAAGTTAATTTATTGTTTATTTTCCATCAATAAAAACTCGTGATTGATATGAATTTTAAAATAATGATCAGAAAATTAAAATTTTGCCATTAATTAATATTTTCATATTTAAATAATACAAAATTATTATTGATATATTTTTAAAAAAATAATTGTGATAAAAAAGAACAAATTAATACTTTTTCAGATAAAGATATAAATTACTTTGTATGTTGACTATTATGATTCGCATTAAACCTTGCTAATAAAGAGATGTTTTTCATTAATATAATTTGGAAGAGATTACTAATATTATATCCTCCGGGGTTCTTAATGGATGTTAATCATACATATAACAATGAAAAGATTATAATTTTTAGTAATATCATAGTTAAAAATAATATTTTTCTTCGAGCGGATAAATAGATGCTATAAAATATTGAAAATATTAATAATAAATAGTTTAAAACTAAAGCACTTCATAATTACCTTTGGGTGTTTTTAAATTAATAGCTTTTATATACATATAGTATTTATATAGAAAAATAATATCACAATTAAAATGAAAAATGGATTAAATATAATGCTTTTTAAAATATATATATATATATATATATATATATATATATATATATATAATGAAAAAATTATTAATTTTAATATTTGACGGTCTCGTCATACTTAAATTATTTGATATTTTATGGTTTGTATCTTATAGTTTTAGATTTTTTTGTTATAATAAATTTACTTATTCTTCCATTTGTGATGAATATTTTATTTTATTATTTAATCAGATTTTAACTTCCCATCACAATCAACTTACAATTACTTAAACTGTGAAAAAAAATTAAGAGATTTTTTTCAATGATGAAAATTTTTATCCGTGATTATTTTTCTCAATTTTACCCATTAAAATGTATAAGTAAAATGATTATAGTATAAAAACATAGGCATAACACGGGTAGGATTCTAATATTCACTCAAAACAATCTCTTAGTGTCCTTCAATGCTATTTTCTATTTGTTTGGGTAATTTGTTTTCCATTTCATCATGACAAGGGATATACTAAAGGTGTTTTAATCTTAAAGTTATTTATGGGGTTAATCAATTAATTAATTAATATTATAATTAATGTGTTGAAAAAGTTTTAATAATTAAATTTTTTATTTGTATTTATAATTTTTCCATAATTTTTTATTAGGTTTAACCTAATTACAGTTTAATTTTATTTAAACTTGATTACTCATCTCTTTATATTAATTAGATAATTAGTTTATTCTGATCGTAACCAATCAATTCCCTTCATGTTTGGATGATCAATCATGTTATTTTGATTGGTATGCACTAACCAATATATATAATACATAGACCCCGAACCATGAGCTTGAGTTAAGACCACAAGTGAAAATAGTTTATTATTGCTCGACTCAACCTTGAAAATATGATCATTGGTGATGGATGGTTGTGTCGTCCTATGAACTATGTCTATGCTTCATGGACCCTTACATGCATTCGGCTCGTCCTTGAAAATAAGACCGTTGGAGATGGGCGGGTGTGTTGCCTCGTAAATTGCATTGTTAGATCTGACACCACATGTGAACTTCTTCAAAGTCTTGCTAACAAAAAAAACAGACCAATTATGTCAATTCCCCACTGCACAAATGGTGAGGGGGAGACAATGTTGTGAAGTTCAAAAGAAGGCTCCTTGATGTCATTTTCATGCTCTTGGCATCTATTACATCTTTCGACAAATTTATTACAATCGGCCTCGATCGTCGGCCAAAAGTAGCATGCTCACAGTACTCGTGCCTTCATAGCTCGCCGATCGATGTGTATACCGCAGACATCATTGTGTAACTTATCCATCACATACTAAGTTTCTTCTTGGACAAACACTTGAGGAGGGGCATCAAAAATTCTATATTGTAGAGGTCACGTTGATCGTAACAAAACAAGTGGTCCTCCTAGCATCTGTCGATTTGATTGACTGATCGTCCTCCTAGTTCTTTAATAGGGCATAAATTTTTATTCTCCAATCATTTGGATCAGTCATGGAGGTTCTCATACATTTGTTGATCATGGGCTTCGTTAACACTTGTTTTATTACGATTTTTAACTACCTTTTTTCTTTTCCTTCTACTAGATTGGATAACATGTTTGCTTGAATGTTCCCCATTCAAAGACTATGCTTAATGGTGGCTTCTTCGAATTTCTTCATCAGTTATGTCACCTTGTGTTAGTACTGGTAAAACAAGTCATTTTTGACTTGATAGCTTCCCTGTACTTGGTCAACCACTAGTTGTGAGTCGGTCTTGAATTTCAGCCTTTGTGCTCCCAAATCTGTCAGTTTTGCTGCTAGGGTATTGTACTTGGCTTGGTTGTTAGACACCTTAAACTTGAAAACCAGGGAGTGTTCCAAGCACACCCATTTGACCCTTCCAAAGCTATGTTTATTCCTCCTCCCATTTGTCTAACAACCTGTCCATGTACATGGTCCAACATTGGTTGATTTGTTCACTTTGAGAACCCAACAGTTCATATGTGAAGTCAGAGAGGTGTTGGCCTTTAATAAAGCCTCTCAATTCAAACTTGAGATCAAACTCTAACAGCTCCAACAACCATGCAATCATTCTCTTTACCAGATCAAGCGTTTTGAGTATTTTGCGATGGGATTGTTGGTTCGTACGACCACTTGATGACTTTAAAAATAGGGTATGAGTCATCGGGCAACAATTAGCAATGCTAGAATGACTTTCTCGATCAGTTGATACTGAATCTCGATGTCTTATAGTACTTAACTCATGAAGTATATTGGTCTTTGCTCGAGGTTTTCCTGTGTGAGTTTTGCACAAATGGTCTCATCCGATACTGACAAATACAACTGCACCTTTTCATTGTTTATCATTCGAGACATTATGGGAGAGTTGGTGAGGACTGCTTTGACTTCCTTAAATGTCACTTGACTTTGTTCGTCTCATCTCATTGTCGTATTCTTCCTCATGACCTTCAGAATTGGCTTTATCTTTTCAATCAACCATGGTGAAAATTTGAAAAATGAGGTGAGCTTACCAACTAGCCTCTAAACTTCCTTGTGATTTTTGGGCCTCTTATGTTGAGATTTTTCTTTGCCCCCACACGATTTCTTGTCCGTCCCTTCTTTTCTCCTCCAAATATTTTTGCACACTTTTACTTGCGAAAGTCCCTCATATATTCCATCTGCATGTACTTGGCCTCTCTCCCCCTTATCTCATCCATGTTATAAGCAGGCTTCATACATAAGTTGTCAACGAATGGTTCCAGTCATAATGTTGTAATTAAGTGGTGTACGGCCACATCTGGACTGAGGTTTCGGATTTGCAAAGACACCTTTCCGAAGCTCTCCATGAAGGTCCAAAGAGTCTCTTCTTTTTCTTTCCTAACATTGACCAAAGCGATTGATGCCAGGTTATGTGGTCAACTTGTTGCGAATTGAGCTTCAAATCTTGCTCAAATGGTCGCAAAACAATTTATTAAGTTGGTTGGCAGCAACGAGAACCAAGCTTGGGCTTTCTCCTTCTGAGAGTAGAAAAAACCTTGCTCTAAATGACATCCGTCTTTGTGTAAAAGTGCCATTTGGTTCATAACAATCCAAATATGTTCATCCGAATCATTATACGACAAAGAGTCTCAATTATACCATTTATATAAATATTTGTTTCTCACTTTGTACTCTAGTGAGGAACACGTTTCTGATTTTAAATTTCTTTCATTTCCCTTATTTATCGTATCAAGCAACTAAAACATTTTCTCACTTTTTATTTATTTTTTTCTCATTCTTTTCTATCCCTTCTTCTCTAAATAAAAATATAAAGAAACCGTGAGGGTTTTAAATTCTATCACAAGAGGTTTAATGAGATCCTGTAGATTATCTCGATAATAAGTTATTTGGACGATTGATTTATAAAATAATAATATTAAGGCTCTATGATCAAATTGTTACCTTAAAAGATTATATTACCAAGTAGCTTTGATTATTTGGTATAATCTTATTTATCACAGTTCCTGCCGAATAGAATATGAACAAGAGCAAGGAAAAGAAAAAGAAAAGAACTACTTTGATTGCTTGCACATTAAGCTTCGAAGGTTGCCTCAACTAATTAGTGTTCTTCCAAGGCATTTTTACAACAAAATTGGACAGTAACACATTACACTGCTAAAATCTACTCTGCCATCTGCCATAGTTTATAGTTACAGGCAAACAGTAAGGTGCCACCGCCCAATTCATCGACTAGTCATACTAATAACAATTGCGAGAAAATGGACCACACTTCCTATTCTGCATATTTAAAGATTGATCACTTAACTCTCTGAATGAGCAATTTGGCTTTGGTCATATTATGCTTTGCCAAGGTAAAAAGCAACGGCCCTCCATATAAGGTATAGTAAGAATGCAACATATGCAGCAGTTATTGAACCCACTACAGCGCCAAACAAGGGACCATTAACTTCGGAGGAAAAGAATTCCGTCAAAAGATAGCCATTAATCACTATCACCAGAGCAGCCACAAGCCATGATGTAATCTGCATCCATGTCATAAGTCAATTCAGTACTTAATCAGAACAGACTATGAACATAATTTGGGACAGAAACCAAATAAATGCATTCAAGATCCACAGAAAATCCTTTAAAAGCCAAAAAGCTTTGAGAAAGTTCAATGGAGAAAACGCACATCATCAATTCACCAGATCCAAAAGAGCAATGAAAGGAAAGAAGCAAAATTTTAAAACGTATATTTTGTCTACTATACCTAAAGTTATATTATCAAATTGTATGTCAACCTATCTACCTTCCCAGGTAATACAACACAGACAGATATTATCTTCTTACATTAATAAATGCAAATCAGTATCAAATAGGGCATCTGTTTCTCCAAATTGTTACAGACAGAATTCAAGTGGGAATATAAGCATATACAGACAGCAATCTCGTGCAAAATGAATTGAGTTGGCATCATAAAGTCCAATATCACATACATAAACTAATAGTAGCATCACATAAGTGACCAGTGAGATTAAAATGCAGATTGAATGACAATATATATACCTTGAGAACATAGCCAATTCTGAAAGTGCCCATTATCTGCTCCTTTGACACCAGATAAAGCAAGGGAATAAGTGCAAAGGGGATTTGAACTGACTGAAGAACATTGAGCCACTCATTCAGAACATCTAACGATCCCTCGGAGGTGTCAAATAAAAGAGCAACTATCATGGTTGGGATTATTGCACAACTTCGAGTAATCAATGCCCTCATCCACTTCTTTAATCTCAAATTTAGAAAACCTCCCATGATGAATTGTCCAGCATAAGTACCAGTAATAGTGCTACTTTGACCTGCTGCTAATAACCCAATACCCCATATGTATAAAATTGGAAACAGTCCACCCCCATATGTCTCCTCAAGATACTGTCCTGCATTTGCAAGACCAATGTTGTTTGCAAGTTCAGAACCATAAAAACCCTTAGCAAACACTGTTGTGACAAATATATTTATGATAAAGGAGACAACAAGGGCAAGGGTGGACTCTATAGAGTAATAATTAAGAGCTTCTTGAACCCGGCCTTTCTTGCTGCGGTCAACCTGCCTTGACTGAACAAGAGCAGAGTGCAAGAACACATTGTGCGGCATAATAAGGCACCCCACAACTCCAACAGCCTGTTGTATAGTTCTGGAGCTGAGTTTTGGAATCAAAACACCTGCAGTTACAAAATCAAACCCTCCATGAGATTCAAAACAAAAGGGACCTGACACTTTACTTGTAATGACTAATGTGTTAAAATTCCTTACCAAGAAGCAGTTCCTTGCCACTGGGCTTTGCTTCACCAAACATCCACGCGAACGAGATTGCCATCACACCAATGAGAACAGCAAAAAGAGCTTCCAGTGTCCTCACACCATAGTTCTCAAGAAAGAGAAAAATAAAACTACAAAAAGGCAACAAAATATACATGTACCCATGTTTAATTTTGGATTACCCTAAAGGCAGACGTAGTAAAACGTAAACAAAAATGCTATGGGTAGCAGAGAGGTCCAAGCATTTTGGTATAGTTATTTTTTGGGGAAATAAACATACCCAGGTAGAATCTATTCATGATAGTGGCCAATACCTTATATTTCCTAATGTCTGTACAATATCTCCTTAAAAAAAAAAATACAATGATGAGTTCAACTTCGCTTTTGAACTTAAATAGCAATCATATGTATAAACCAACCCCAGCGACAGAATAACCCATAACTTATTATGGCTGGGACACGCCCTATCAACATCTCTGACAACTTAGTGAAGGAAGGAATTTAGGCAAATATCGCAATAAAAAAAATGCGGTAAGTACATAGACATAAATAGTAGTTCTGCAATTTGAAAATTACTATAACACGCACAACACAAACAAATACAACATTGGAGCAATGAAATTACCAATCAAGAGCAGTGATGACGACCCCCGCCCAAAGGGGCACAACCCCACGACTGAGAATCCTGATGGCAATAGCGCTTCCAATAACCTCCTGAATATCAGAGCCAATGAGAGCGAGTTCGGCCATGATCCAAAGCACTATCCGGGCCCACGCAGGGTACTCTTCCCTGCAGAGTTCAGCGAGGTGCTTCCCGGTGGCGACGCCGAGGCGGGCGGAGAGGAGCTGGATCAAGAGGCCCATGGCCGTTGCCCACATCAAAAGCCACAGCAGGGAGTAGCCGGCAATAGCTCCGGCCTGAAGGTCTCCCTCGAGGTTGCCCGGGTCCAGAAACGCTATGCTCATGAGAAAGCCCGGCCCAGTAAAGAGCCATAGCTTCTTCCAGGAGAAAGGAGGCACTCTCCCCCAATTGTCCTCGCTATCGGACTCGTCGATTCCCACGACCACGATCTTCTCCGAGGATTCGTAGGCTGTTTCTTGCAGCTCCTCTTCTTCCTGAAAGGAGTCCGGCAACAATGGCTGCTCTTCCGTGTTCCCAGACATGGCGTTGGAATCTTATCAGTGCAGCGACAAGAGACGTTGACGAATAAAAGTTACCCCTTTTTGGATTATTTTAATGGTAAAGGATGGTGTGAGTGTCACCATGTCACGTGCCATCTCAATCTTGTGATGTGTTTACATGAGGTGGGGGACTTCCTTCGTGAACTTGGCCCATGGTGGGAGTGTGTGCAGCACGCATATGGAATACATCTTTGTGTGCGCGTACCACCACCCTCTACACGTCAGCTTTTCCATAACTGGTTTCCTTCAAAGCACCAAAACATGTTATTTCCTTCCCATTCACAAATTTTTAAGAAGAATTAAGTGAGATCTTCGATGTACAAATGTTGTGTTGTAGCACAATTTAGATCATGAGACCATTTCTATGAATTTATGTTAAGTACGATTTTAAATTGCTGTTACCCTTCTCCATTCCATTCAAATTTCTACAAAATGAGAACCAAATGGATGATAAAATCATACTAAACGAACCATACTTATAAATTGCACTTATGCAGAAACATACAGGTTTTAATTCTTTTTAAGTTTATGTAGAAGTTGTTCCTATAATCATGATTTTAAGTTTTTTTTTTTTAAGTAGAAGATTTTCCTAAGATATGTTTACAGCAAAAAGCATGGCGACGGAGAGAGTAACGACAATGGAGGAAGAAGGGAGCAGAAGCTGACAAACGTTGGCGGGCCTCCAGGATCGTGCAACAGTGATGGTGGTGGAGAACTACTGGATACACGTGCCTTCACACGGGCAGCAGCCTACATATATGAGTGAAACTCTACCTTAAAAGGTTTCTATATTATATAATTTTAAATAAGGATATCAATTGAGAGTTTATATAAATTGATGAAAGTTGAATAAACTCGAATAGGAAACTTATAAGAGTTTATTTTAGATGAAAAAAATTATATAAATAATATTTTAATTTAAATAAGTTTATAAAATTATATAATTTTAAATAAATAAAATTTATAGATAAATTTTTTATAAAAATAAATATTGTAAAATATAAATATTTGGATTATTGTCATTAATTTTGATGTATTTTATAAAATATATAATAAAAAAAAATTGTAGCAGTGGTAACGACTTAGGTTTTATTGTTTAGAAAACAACTTCTTTTATCTATTACAAACCAAAACAGTACTTAGCTCATGACTTTGTTAAAAAATAAAAAATAACTTCACTCAACAGTGAGTGACTGAGTTGAAAGGAGGCGATATCAGTATGCGTGGTAGCGAAAGTGAGATAGACGCAACGGCGAGCGTGAAACAGACATGATGACAACCACAAACAAAGCGCAGATGAAGCGTGAATGGAATGCGATCGAACGTACGCAACGACGACTTGAAGGAGGCGATGACCATGGCCATGGCCATGGAGAGAGACAAAAGGGCGCGAAAGATAGTGACAATTAGGTCATGAAACCCTAAACCCCAAACGACCTTGTTTTTCTTAATTTTCCCCCCTTTCAAACTCACATAATCGCTCTAAACTCGCGATTCTACACGATCCTACCGATTTCACAGTCAATTCTATCGAGTTTACGCAGAAAACGAGTTTACTTCCAAGTTAATTCGGATGTCTAGGAACGTAAACTCGTACGAGTTAACTCAAGAGTTTGATAACCATGATTTTAAAGTTATTTTTACTTTTTAAATCTTACAATTTAAAAATTAAAAGTAATTTTCATCAAAAATAATTTTTAGAAATGGAAGAAATTAAGAAAAAAAGGATTTTTGAATTAGATAATTTAAAAGTTATTTAATTTTTAAATTGTAATTTAAAAATTATTTTTTCTAGTTATATAATTTGAAAGTTTAAAAAATAATTATATAATTCAAAAGCTATTTTTATTTTTTAAATTGTACAACTTCAAAAATAAAATGAACTTTCTTTTATATAAAAGTAAAAGGAAAAAGGAAAAAAACAAAATTAATTAGTTTAGCTTGTCTAAAAATTAGACAGAAAATGAGTTGAGTTATATACACTATTACTTTTGCAATAAAAATAGGATTGAAAGAAGGGTTATTTTAAGCTTCATTTTTGTTTCAGCTAAAATAAGACAAAAATCAATCTCAATTTCTCTTCCCTTGTTATATCTCTAAATAATCAATCACTGACAAACATACCAGAAAAACCAACTTCAATAACATAATCAATACATCTTAAAGGTATTTTCAATAAAATTTCAAATAAAACAACTTCTAAACAATGCAATTGAGTAATTATAGACATTGATTTACTCAAACACTATTATTTATTCATTTCAAATTAGTTTTAACCTATCAACTTAAAATATGCATGGTTAATTTAAACTCATCAATTTCATAAATCATAATAAGAAAATATTCATAATGTAATTCATACTTAACTTGCATAGATCGACATGATAATAATGAGAGTATTTAATTAAAAACATCTAAAATAATCATTAATCAAACAAAATTTAACAATGTTCAAGTTTAAACAGATTTTTCAACCAATCACAATTTCTTTATAGAAAACAAAATCTATAGACTTAGCTACCATACATACACTCATCTATCATATAATTATATCTAAATATAATAGCTTTCATTAACTGCAAAACTAACCTCAAAGCAAAAGAATTTTCTAATGCAAACAATAAAGCTATTATAAATTTAAATACTTAAAAGAAGGTATCCAAACATAGCAGAAATTTAATATATAAAATAATTTTTTCAACTTATTTCACTAATACTAATGACAACAATATATGAAAAGAAAGAAAATAATTATTAAATAAATAAAAACTTATTATGTTTGAAAATTTGAATGCGTAAAAATATTTTCTAATTCTTCTACTACTATAAAAAGTGTGATTAGATTATAAAAAAAAGATGATGTGATAGAAAAAAAAATAGAGAAAAGAGATAAAAGTATTTTACAGAGTGAGAGGGTGAAAGAAAAGAAAAAAAAATGAATGGGGGAGGGCGTATCTCATAACTAACATATCTGGACTTTAATTAGTTATAATTATAATAAAACTACATAATTTAAGCAAAGTAAAAATAATATTAAATAAAATAGTTTAATATGACATAATTATAATAAACTACACGATTTAAGAAATGAAATCATTCTTTCAAATGAAATAGTTTACATTTAACATTAAAGTAAACCAAAAAGTTTCCTATTGAATAGATGAATATGACATAATTATAATAACATCTTTGTTTCCAAAATGAATAAATGATAATATATTAAGTTTTGATTAATATAGTGATTTGAACTCGCATTAAAATATAAGATTGGGCTATGAACACAAAAGTTTGTCTTACAATCAATACTATTGGGTATTGAAGATTCATTTGACATTAGTCTATCCTTCTAGTGCATTACGATAATGGAAAGTGATGTTTTGATACTCGTCTATAGAAAAAACAAAAACACTTGAAGAAACTGCAATTACAGTATGAGATATCTAATTAAGGAAAGGTTTCTAATAAAAAATAAAAGATCATTATAAAAAGTCCATTAAAAAATTATCTTTTAATTTTTCTTATATCAATTTTTATGACTAGATAAGATACTATGCTCAACATATTGATTTTGTTCTTTTATAAATGTAAATTTCAATCACAAATATAAAAATTATTAAATATTTGTTTCTATTTTCATATTATAATGTATATATTCAATATTTTTCAATTTATTTTATTGCTTTAATTATAGAAAATTTTATATTTATTAAAAATATATATATGCATTGAGAATAGAGAAGCATAAATAATGAATCACAATTAAAAATAATATTGAGGAAGATTTACAAAGTAAAATTAATTATTGGTTTTATTTATATGGTTTGAATTGGAGACATTAGATGAATTTGAAAGGATAAAAAGAGGATTATAAAAGGATTTGAAGGAAAAATTTGTAAAGAATGTGATAAATTAAAAACAAATGTTTTAATTGATAAAAATAGATGATTATCAAATTATCATTATGGACTGTATAAGTTTAAATGTAAGTAGTAAAAATAATATTTAAATTAAATTAAATTTTTTCTTTATAATCATAAATTCAAGTTAAAATTGGAAAGATAAAATTAAACTTAAAAGAGAATTGTAGGAATAATAATGTGTATATTATTAATAGAATAGAACTATTCTTAACACTGTAGTTATAACCATAACTAATTTTTATTATTAAAGTTATAAAATGACAGAGATAATATTATTGTTATTAATAAATTTATAACATGATAATTGTCACACTCCATTAATTTTCTTCTTTAGTGGAAAACAGGTGTTTCCTGGAGCTCTCCTATGATAGTGAGAGACAAAGTGACAATTGCATTTAATTTCCCGTCATCGAAAATCGTGTGGCGGCAGGGGGGTGTGAGTTTATAGAAAGTGGAAGACAAGTGGCAAGCAGAGAGTGGATCGAACGATTTTTAGTGGAGACGATATTTATGGTTGAAACTCGAAAATGGTACCACTTTCTGCATGCAAACTCTTCATCTTCAACCTTCAGAAACACCATTTTCTCCTCCTTCTCTCTAGAACTTCGAAACTTCTCTCTAGAATTCTAACCACTTCTTCTCTTTCAACCCTAAACCTCATTCCAAATTGATTGTTCCTGGTGTCAAGCTCTACAGTTTACACTGATCAGATTTTCGTTTGACAACTTGAGTTTTTGAAGACTTAGAAGCTCAGATAGGATTTATCGGGTAAGGGAAGCTTATAAATTTAATTATGATTTTTCTTATGCATGATTTTATGAGTATATGTTTGTGAAGTGTATGGTCTTACTGATTGAAATTTTGCATGCTTGATCTTATGTATGAAATTGGTTTATAAAGTTTTGTAACTTAATAGAAAATACTGAATCTGTAATCGAAGGGTCATTAGGACCGTTCGGTTTTCCTTACTATTAGGACGTTCGGTCTCATACTGAATGATCCATAATTTAAAGTGATCGGTCATAGATCGAGAGCCAGGCTCGAGAAAGTACTCAGTCATAGACTAAGTACTCGGTTCTATATTAATTCTATCTCTTAATTAAAACATTCGGTTTAAGTACTCGGTCTTGAAGAGTACTCGGCCCTAGAAAAGTGTTCGGTCTTGAAGAATACCCGGCCTTGAGAAGTGCTCGGTCATATACTAGCCTTCGGCTAATAAAGTGTTCGGTCTTAGACTAACACTTAACTTATGAAGCATTCGGCTTCAGATCCTTATTATTTGTTGGAAGTACGTTCGGTCATACACTGAGCGTTCGACCTTATACGTTAAAAGTATTCGGTTTTAAAATTTATATTTTATTTATGGAGTGTTCGGTCTTACACTGACACTTAACTTAACCACGGAGTGTTCGGTCTAATACTGACACCCACTTGCCTGAAGGGGACCCTCGTATTCTAAAGCATTCGGCTAACACTATAAAACGTTTGGTCACTTTTGAATCTTCCTTGATACTTGATTTGTTTATCCTTGCTCGGTATTTACTTGATTTTCTTATAATCTTAAGAGTATTCCAAGGAGGAATATCTCATGAAGTGAAGATTGATTTGGTAAAGTATGACTATGGCTAGACTCAGGTTCTGCTCTATCCTGATATTCCGTGATTATGCCTTCTCATGTAGAGGAGGGTAACTCATGCGTGAGAATGGCAAGAGGTCCTTTAGCCTCATGGTATTTCTATACCGAAGTGGTTCCACTGGACTAACCTCAGGTGGCGGTCTGTTGAGTGTACCTCAGCCAGGTCCACCCGGGTGCAAAGAGCGGCGAGCTACATGGTTCATATTGTCCGGACAGTGTCTTGAGGAATTTTGATTATTACGATATTACCGTTCAGTTTATTTCTGGATGTGTTAAATTATGAACTTTTGGTTGAAATATTGGTGTGTGCGATTTGTATGTATGTTTCAAAAGTATATTGAAAATAATTAATTAAACTGCACAAGCTTACCCTTACCTTTTTGTTTTACCCATGTGTCGTTCGGTCTTAACCGTTCGGTTGTTTTCTTCCCTGCAATGATCATCCTTTGAGGTGTGAGCAGAGGGCGATCTCGAAGATACCGTGGAGGATGCTCTGCAAGCCAAGCTACCCATAGACGCCATGCCGGAGGACTGTGCAGGACCGTCCGGTCCTTAGATTAGTCTTTATTTCTGTTTAGTATAGATACTTTTTCTGTGTAAACCGTTCGGTCTTGATTGGTACCCAGACCGTTCGGTCTTGTGTTGTAAATCTTTGTATCTGACTACTGTACTTCGTGCAGTTTTAATTATATATATATACTTCTCGTTTCCTTTCTACTTATGTGCCTTTTCTCCACTGTTCTTTATTATTATTCTTGTTAACTCCTTAAATAAATTATAGCTATTGTTCTATATTTATTGGGATGTTACAATAATGATAATTAATTAGCATTGTGGTGTGTGAGATTGAAGATTTGTTGTGATTGTGGATGGTGGGAGAGGTTGAAGAATGACAAAGGAAGTTAGGGGTTATGATTGAAGGTGAATTTAAGGAATCGTTGATTTTTGAGTTGTGGTGCACAAAAGCAACAACTTCTTCATTAACGGTATGCTCATTTATAACCATGTAATTGATTCCATTGTTACAAATATTCATTATAATCGATTCTAGCCACTAAGAATAATCACAAAATCAATTCCCATCAAACCATAATCAATTTCAACTACTTTATTTCAGGTATGTTGCATAACTAATTTCAAAATAAAGCGAAGGTTATTTTTATCATTGCGTCATTCCTTACGGATAATGATACTTAGACAACATTTTTGTTACAACATTTGAACATCATCTATGTGTCATTCTGTGATTGGTCCACAGTAGTGTTTATGATTATTATTATTATTGATTGTGGAGTAATTTTGGACCAATCACAAAATGACACGTAGATAATGTTCAAATGTTGTTAAAAAAATATTGTTTAAGTATCATTATCCTTCCTCTACAGTACATCCTCCCATGTTTGTTGAATGATATACGTAGATGGGTAAAAGTTTGCTCCTACAAATCCACTAGTCTAAATCTTTGCGAATTAGCATAACTAAACTGGACGTAATCTCGCACATCCATCCTTGCATAATAGAATTCACAATACCAATCACATATACAAACACAACCTTAGTGATGTTGTTTTCTAAGGGTTAAAAAAATACCCAACAATCTATTATTAATATTGGTTTTATCAGAAAATGTCAAATAAGAGATAATTCACTTAATGAGAGTTTGAATCATTGGATATGTCTAAATAACCATCTATAAAAAATAATGGGGCTTGTTCTTACACTTCGTTATTTTCTTCCTACACCTCTAATTTTTTTTTTGCTCCTATTAGTTATATATGAAATAATTTAATATCAACTTGTATCTTTTTCTCCCTGTTTACTTGAAATCTTGTTCATGGAACCCAAACCCTTCCTTGCTTTGACATTATAAAACCAGACATTCACTTTTTGTCATTGAAGCTTCTTTGCTTCTAGGTGACTTCAATAAGCTTTGATTTTCAAGTTCACAAATTGAATCAAGGTATGGGTTTTGATTTGAAGTAGTAAACACTGGGATTATGGGTGGGTGTAATAAGAACCAGATTACATAATCCGAGTTTGCTTTGTGTACACCAAAATATGAAATTGGGAATGATGACCAAATTACGTAATAATTTGGGGCGTTGTAAACTATAACACACAATTCGATGGATTTTTTTAAGGATGTAGTCACCAAATTATAAATCTGGTGGGTATCTATGGATGTGAGAAAAGGTAACTAGATTTATCAATTTGGTAGGCTTTTCTCTGATCAAAAGTTATACATCGGATTGTTCACTTTAGTAGCTTCATTCCTGAAAAGATTTCACCAGATTGATTGTTCCACTTCATGTAACACCCTAAATAATTTTTACGGTATTACGAGTAGCAAAACAAAATTTTAAATTTAACATATAATATTTATACTTAAAACTTCATTTCAATTTAACATAAGTATGATTTTAAACTTACAAATCTTAAAAACAGTCTTCATGATTTAAAAAGTACAAATTTAAACTTACAAATCTTAAACAACATGGTTTTTAGATACAAATTTATTTTTATCTAAAACTCCCTAAAAGTTTTTCCTAGCATGACTCTTGTCTCTATGCATGTTCAACTGCATCTACAACATCATATACTCACGTATAACAACGCGAGTTATACGACCATTGCACAAACAAATAAGAGTAAGCTAACCTTAACATATAATCATTGAACACACTCATCCTATATAATTCAATCATATATCATTATAATTTATACACACGATTATTCTGATGTCATTAATTCATTTTATTATATCTTTTATTTTTCGTAACATACCGCCTTCTGACTCCTCTCAAAGTCATCCTTCTTGTTTACATAAACCTTATAAGTATACTATGCTTACTCCTAAAGTCTTATGGTCAGACCGTTATCTGTCTGCTTCCATAAGCCTTACAAGTATACTATCCTTACTCTCTGAAGCCTTATGATCAGACCGTTCTCTGCTTCCTTCCATAACCTCTTGAGTCACTCTGCTTATGCTCAAAGTCTTATGGTGGAAACCAAATACACTACCCCTAGCTTTACAGTTACGATAATAAAGACTTATAACTCATTTCATAGCTAACAATTCCTCATATTCAATCATCATCACATAATCAACGAATCATATTATCTCATCCATCTAATTCAATCATATCCATTCATTTGATCATAAATTGGTACTAATCCATTTTCATCTTGTAAACACGTCAATATAGAAAAATTATAATAAATAGATCAGTTATATCCATATTAGTTTGTGTTATTTGTAGGTGGTTAAATTTTTTATATTGGAGATGAAAGCTTATTCTTTAGGCTTCAAGGACTCATTTGAAGTAAATAAAAGCTTCAACATGGAATATTTTTCCATTTTTATCACTGGAAGTAAAATGGTTGATGAAGATTATAGTAGACCTTTTACAACTAATGATGTATTTTTCAACACGTGATGAGTTACTTGAGTGGATGCGAGATATTTGTTTTCACCTTGAGTTTGTTGTTATTATGAGAAGAAACCAATTCTAAAAATAAAAAACCAACCAAACCATCGATTTTGAGAAAACCATTTTTTACCTTAAAGGAGGTGACAAAACTTTGGCCAACGAAGACAATGGAGGTGTAGATAAACAAAAACGATGTGGCCTCGAACTCCACTGGACGAAATCACTTGAAGCTATAAAAGAAATCAGTGAAAGAAAGTGAAATGAGAAGAAAAGAATGAAGAGAAGAGGAATAAAGGAGATGAAGGGTTAGGAATGACAGAAAAGTATGAAAGAGGATTTCTACCTCAATCAAAGTCAAAGGCTAATTTTGACATTTCAAAAAATTTAGAAATATAAGAAGAAAACATTAGGTGTGGAAAGAAATCCAAAAATGAATTTTGTTAAGTATTTGAGAGGATTTATAGAAGATAAATAGATAAATATATATATATATATATAATACTATAAGAAAAATCATTGTTATCTATGGCCAAAATCCGTATGTAACTTTAAAAATCTGTATGTAAAATAGTGTTACATACGAACAAAAATTCGTATATAAAATAGTCGTAGGTAAACTTACATACGAATATTTATGTATGTAATTATAAATTACTCTTTAACATACTTAAATTTTTTACACTCATTTAATATTATTTTTTTATTTTTATTTTTTAAATATAAAAATTTATATTTTTATGATATTTTATTATTATATTCTATGTCATATATATATATATATATATATATATATATATATATATATATGAGTCTTTTTGACAATGATCAAAACTTAGGTGTTATATATACCGATCAAAACTTAGGTGTCATGCTTATATTGTATATTAGTAGATATTTTACCGATTTAATTGGATAATCTTTGCTTTGCAACTGAGACTAGGAAGTTGTGGTAGACCTTTTCCTAACTTGATTTGTAGTTTATTTACCTGCACTTAATACTCATGGTTATGTATTGATAGACATTTTAGAATCTAATTAGTAATTTTTTTCTAAAATCATTATAAAGAACCAAAGTTTTTATAAGAAAAACTACCAAAATACGAAAACCATGTTTACATCTTTTTTCTTACCATAAAGAAACCATTATTTATTATTAACTACTAATTATAAAATAAATATGAATTATTAGCATAACCTTATTTGTTTAACTGATCTTTTAAGTACAGCCAAATCAATATTCTGGTAAGGATAGTTAGAATAAATAAATAATAGAAAAAAAAATGAAAAATTATAAACTCCAATCAATCAACTTCAATTATAACTTAAAAAAAACTAATTATAAATACGAGGTTATTAAGTTAAATCAGTATGTATGGATTTTCCTTCTTCATGGGACATTCAAACAAGAAAATCCAAAATTTTCTCTCATTTTCAGGTCAACCGGGCCCATTTTTTCACAATGAACCACATATTTCGGGCCGCTCCAGTCTACATTATTTTCTGGGAAAGCAATAGATAGATGGATTTCTTCATGCACGCCCATGTTTTCCTTCCTGTACACATGCATAACTCTTAATAAAATGACTTAGTTATCCCTTTTGAAAAATTGGTATCTCCATGTTGACTTCTAAATTTACATTACAAATTTATATATATGTATATTTTATATTACAAATTGTATAATTCTAAAAATAATTTATATTCTAAATTGTTTTTTAAATTTGAATTTTGAACTGTCTTTCAAATTATATTTAGATTATATAATCCAAAATTTAAATTTGTATTAGAAATTATATAATTTAAAATTTTATATTTTGAATTATATTGTAACGTGTAAAAGTAATATTTTTGAATTTCAGATTATATAATCTGAAATATTTCCTTATTGTAAAGAGGAGATTATAATTAAAAAAAAATAAAAAATCTTACACTATCTTTTTCTATTAATTTCAAAATATAATTGAAATTTTAAAAAGTATGAAAGTGCATGAAGAAAACATGGGTAGAATTCCCCGTGGATAGTTCTCCAACCCTGGGACGGATCAAGTTTCCTACAGAACATACCAACCCAAATTTTAACTTGGGCTAAGGTATATAACCGAATTTTTAAAAGGGAATTTCAGTTTGCACTCACATATTTTCTCTTGCACTCCTATAAATATGAAAATTTTTATTTTATTATTATTATTTAGTAACAAAATATATATATATATATATATATATATATATATATATATATATTATTGGGGCCACATATTAAAATGTCTTATGTCTAAGATAAAACCAATTTACAAATATTTATAAGGTTTTGACCTATATTTTTGAGAATTAAAAATATAAAATTGATCATACTTGCAAGAATTAAAAATTATAAATGATTAAATTATCTTATAAGTGAGAAGAATCAACTTGCAAACTGAATTAGTCTTACAGATTTCACCTACATTTTACTGAATTAAACTTGGTAGTTGAATTGTATTTATTTTTGGAACCTAAATAAAATGCGCTGCCTATTCAGTTGTTGAGTTGAACCTAACCAATCAAACCAACATATTATATTAATAATAAAATCATTGTTAGTGTTGTTTGGACATAGATTTTTCTTGTTATTGTACTGATCGATAGTTGTCATTTACTAAAACTGATTTAGGTAATTTGTTGGGTTTGTATATTATTTTAAATATTTTATTAATTACTGAAATATAAAATTAAAATTTATCTTTGTTTTGATATATTTTGATTTACAAACTTAAAAATAAATAAATATGATTTTGTTAATTCAATTATGTTAAAAAAATTTAACATATTAAACATATTTTTCAGCTAACATTCAAACGTGTTTAATACATCATAAATATTTAATATAATTAAATTAAAATAATTATTTTAAAAAATTATTAAATTTTTGGAATAAAAATAAATTTTAATTTCACTTAATAATATATTTATCCTTTATTAGTATAGACACTGATTTGACATTGTTTATTTAACTTAATGATTAAATTATTTAGTATAACATTATTTTTATCAGCAATTAGTATAACATTAAACAATTCAATTACAAATCATTTAAAAAATATAGCAAATACAAATCTTTTGTATATCATTCCTATCAAATCCAATAGGGTGACAAGGAACTGATTAGTACTTTTTATTTTGTATATTAGGAGCTAATTAACAGCAAATTATTAGTGTGTGTATGTGTCTATAAAAAGGTAGAAAACTCCCTTAAACTTTTACATTTTATAGTGTTTCCATCTTATTTACTGTATAAAATAATTTAACATATTCCAAATAACATAACTTTGTTTTCTATTTATCAAATAAAAAAAAGTAATGAAAGAAAAAATATTATTTTATGTATTGATAGGATTAGATATTAAGAAAATGTGTTTATTCCAATTTGTAATACGTCGCTGATTTTCACATGAATTTGCAAAACAAAGTATTTGATACTGTAAATCAAATTAAAAAATTCAATATTTTATACATTTTATTTTATTTTATTTTTATACTTTTCACAAATAAATTATATTATACTATCATTATTGAGTAGAATTTACCTATACCTTTTTGTTTCTTAATTTTTTTTTTCTATATGCTTTTGAAAAATGAAAAACAGCATATTTGTTTCATAACTAATAAAGTAGCATAAATATTAGCTTAAAACACGCTTCTATTTCAGCTTATTATTGCAATCTGTCTTAAATGGAAGAAAAAAATATTAGTAGTAATTAGGAAGCCCACCAAATTTATTTTAAAATTAAATACATGTTGTTGGTCAAAGTCAAATGTCAAAATAATTAATTTTCTTACCTGGTCAAACACATCACTGGGAAATACTTGTCTTCGAACTTGGTTCCACAGAATGGATACATAAAATAAATAGTATAGTAAAGAAATGGTTGGATATTACTGTTTTTATAATTTTGATTAATGTCCATGTAATAATATATCAATTATGTTAATTATGGCTGATAAATTAGGACTTAACAATTGAGCAAAAGCATAAATACTTGGAAAACTTGCATAGTCTATAACGACAAAACATGAACGATTCCCATCTTACGTTCTTTCAACGTCATTTCTTAACTTTAAAATGTATACACATTATAAAATCCCTTTTGCACCTTTTTCATTTTTTAGAAAGAAAAAAAAGGGAGACATAAGGACAAACAAAAGCTGAGTTGGTTTGCTCCCTCTTTTTGAGAGAAAGGTGCACCAAAGTGTGAGAATACTTTTCCTTAAACCAAATAATCGGAAGAAAGATTTTATATGCTTATGCAATTATTTAAGACACTATATAGATCAATAAAATAGGAATTTATACATTAACGATCATAAACTTTTATAAGTTGTTTGTTACTAGTTACAAATCAATAGCTATAATTTTCTTTTAATGTCTTATGATAAAATTATAATTTATATTATGATTGTATTAAATTGTTGGGTTGACAGCGAAGGAGATTCAATAATATTTAAATTTGAGTCCAATCATATAAAGGTTTGATATCACTTTCTATCTAAAACTTTAAGACAATAAATTAATAGATTTTCATTTTTATATAATGTTCTATTTTCTCGTTTCTATCCAATATGAAACTTAGACTCATACTTAGAATTGTAACATAAATTGTGTTTGTTATGTTCAACAATGTTATATAAGAGTAAAGTTAAAAATTATACATTTGGGAGAGAAAAATAGTGTTGGGTGAAAATCACATAATGAATTTCCTATGTTGCTACTTATTCTTAACAAAAAGAACTATATGATAGGTGCATATCTAAGTGAAAGCCGGAACGGTTATTTCTAAGAGGTTTATGAAGTTATGAGCTTCATAAACTCTAGTTGTTTCACCATGATTTGATCAGAGACAAACCAAATAAAGAATGCATATGGTTGTAATAAAGGAGTCAAATGAGTTTCTTAGAGGCACGTCACTAGAGGATTAAGAAGAAAAGTCTTAACAAGAACTTTGATCAACTTTTACAAGCCAAATCGACAAAGAAGGTTCTCTGGACAAGGGAACATGCAAAAATAAAATAAAATAAATGATTAAAAAAAAAACTACAAATAAGCCATTGTCCTTGTTTAGAAAGAACAAGAAGAAATTTGATAAGAAAAGTTGACAGTCGATTATTGGCATCTTGATAGTGGGTATGACCAAGCATAATGAGTGATTCATGAGTCATGATGAGACTTTTATAAGAGAAAAATGAAATTTATATATCATAGTTTGTTTGATGTAAAAGTAATAAGAAGGAAGAAAGATAAAAAATATTCATATATTTCCAATGCATTATGTATGTCCCTAAGATGAAGAGTAATTTGCTAAGACTTAACTGCTGAAAAAAAACTATACCATGACAAGGAACATAAAGTGTTGAAGGTTTTTTTATGTCAACAACAGATTGATGTTGAGAGCTCCACTATCTAGCAATAGAACTTTTAAGGTTGGAATTTAGGTGTGTGGACATCAATACTTAATTTAGTGATTATCTCATCAAAGTTTGAATTGACACCAAAAGTATGGTAATTCAATTTCATGATCATGAGCCCTGATGCTCAATAAAATTGTTTGGAAAAAATTGGGTAATTATAGACAAAAAAAAAAACTCTTCAACGAAATTTATTTATGAATTTTAAAATATTTATTACTAACGGTATTTTCATTAGTAAAATATGTAAATAATGTAAATTTTGCTAATAAAATTGAATGTCAAAGTTTTTATTTAAGACTTTGATGATGTTTTGGAGATAAAATTAATTGATAATTAAAGTTTTTGAAACGTGTGCTTATGAATTAAATATGCCCGACTTACGAATAGTGTGTTTCTATGCTAAGGAGCAATTTTGAAGAAAGGAATGCATTCAAGCACGATATGAAGGAAAAATTTGAAAAGAATGACTTGGATAAACTCTCTTATTTTCTTGAAATGCAATTTACGGAAAGTAAAGGCGGAATTTTCATGCATAAAACAAATATATTACTTATGTGTTGAAAATATTTCTTGAAATTTAGTTTCAATTGATATTATAAATACATTTAAGAAATCCGAATGAAATCAAATGATGGACAAAATTCTATATAAACAAATGGTGGGATGTCTATGATATATATATATATATATATACAATACAAGGATTGATATTGTATACAGAGTAGGGTTTGAGAGCAATGTACATGGAGGAACCAAAACAATCTCATTCGCTTGTTGTTTAAAGGTTACTTAGCATGTTAAGGAAACCATTGACTGGACTAATATTTCCAAACAAATTTAGTAGTCCTAATTGGTGTAAAGACAAGACAAGAAAAGCATCATAGGCTGTGCTTTTATGCTTGGAGATAAAGCAGTATGTCATGACTTTGTCTTCATGTGGCTGAGTATATAATTATTATTAGTATGAAATGAATGTTTTTAATGGTGAATAATAACTCAATACTAAATTTGGTCAAAAGTGTAGTAGCACATCCTGACTTTTCAAGAGTTGGATATTAAACCCACTTACTTGGCCAAACAACCTCATTTTTCAAGAGTTGGATATTAAGGACATAATCGGTTGTTAAGCTGCACGGTCTCTTCACGGACGGTCCAATTTTTCTTATTAAAAAGAAAACAGATGTTTGGTTTCAATTTTTATAAACAGAAATTTTACATAGAAGTAGTGTTACAGATAATTCCACGACCAAAAGAAGAGACAAAAAGACAAGCTTCTATCTGACTTTTTGCCATGAAAGTTACATTACATGCACGTGAAATAAATAAAAATACTAAAATGTATGGAAAGCATTCATTTTATTGACTTAAAAAATTGATTTTGTTGAATATATATATATATATATATATAATTTGGAGCAATTAAAAGCGTGCACATAATGGATTCCCTACACGAAAAGACAAAGATGTCTTCGATTATGCCGTTGAAGTTTATTGTGACAGACAGAAATCAAAAGTAAAACACAAACTTTTTTTTTTTTTATTTCATGAAAGACACGTAACATCAAATCAACAGATCCAGACAGTTTCAAGGGTTCCACTGATGAGCCAACAATCACCCATTCCTTTCACTCTCTTTTCCCTCTCACTTGCTTATTTTTTTCATTATTATTATCATTTTTATTAACAATAACATCGCGTATTATTGCATGTACGTACTACGTAGCAACCTTTCAACAACGACGTTCCGGGGTCCAGTGAGGTTCGCCGGGGCTAAAGTGAACGGACTCCACTCTGGAATCCAACAACTCCGTTATGGGAGTGAAGGTCACGCAGCGTGGCACCTTGTACTGGTTAATTGAAGCGCCTCGGGAGATGGCGTAGTCCATAAGCTCTTCGAAAGTTCCGTTCTTCACCACACGAATCTCCAGCGGGCCAATAGAACGGTCCGAGACTCTCCCTTGTCTATACACGGCGTTCAGCGACTCCTCCATAGTCAAACAGCACTTCTCCAGCACGTCGCCAGAGGGAGCGTGGCGCGAGTCCTTCATCAACAGCTCCCAGTAAATCACGTAGTGCCCCGGGATCGACTTCGTGTCTGCGAAGCTCGTGTACTCCACCACGCTCGTGTTGAATTCCTTCAACAGCACCGAGGCGTTCTCCACGGCGTTCTGCAGCTCAGCCTCGTCCGTTTTGTCGGAGTCAATGCTCAGAAGCACGTTCTTTCTCCTCACGAAGTGGAACTGTGGGGCGTTGTTGTGGAACCCCGTCACCTGGAGCACATCGCCCACGCGGTAGCGGCATAGACCAGAGTATCCTGTGAGAACGAGTTCGTAGGATTTACCGACTTCGACGTCGGCAAGGTCGACTAAAGGCGGTGGCGAGTCACGTAACAAGGTGGAAGATGAAGTTGAAGAGGAATCGTCGTGAGGCAAGAACTCGAAGTAACCCATGTTTGGCATGATGGTATATGATACATCAGAGGGGTTGCAGATTGGGTTTAGATTAAGGCCAAAGTAACACTCCGAGGAGGCGTACATGGTGCAAGCGAGAGGTAGGCCTCCGCTGTAATAATCAAGAGTTGGAATATACTGCGCCATGGCACCTGTCACAATCACGTCTAGATACTTCGTGTTTGGCCAGATTCTGGTGATTATGCGTTCCCAGTTTTCTCCAGAACATTCTTTGGTAATGAGATTGGCAAGTTCCGGGTTTGGTTTCAGGATTTGAGCCATGCGTTCCGTGATGGCAGGATCGGAGATTTTTGGGTTTAGGGTTCCGGTGGAGATGTCGTGGGCTAATTGCGCCCAATTGAGCTGGAGGAAGCGGATGGCTCGAAGAAGGCCTGATGCGAAAACGGCACCGACTCTGAGAACCTCATGGCGCATGATGAGGCCGCATAGCATTTGCGTGTACATGCTCTGAAAGGAATCGGGGCAGAGGATTGCTTCATCGGGGCTCGTATACACGTTGTATGGGTCGTGGGGTCTGTTTTTGAATTGCTCGCTCTTGTAGTAGCTGGTCAGCACGGGACGTGCCACTAACCCACTCGGCGTCTTCGTCTCCGCTTTGATGAACAGAAACAGGAGCGCCTTACCCTTGTCCAACCCAGGCACGTATCTGTGTAAGGTAACAATGTATTCACATGAGTTAGTTCGTGACATAAAACACTATATTTACTCATGTCTAAGGAACGGAAACATACTGGCTCATCACTGGCATCAGAAGGCTGTAAAGCAACTGACGACGGTCCATCTCTTCACGAATCGTTGGCATCAATTTTCTCTCCCCAGCAGATGTTCCAGAACTGCAGTTTCGCCCAAGGTTAGTTAATTCATTTCATGTTAAACATTGCCTTAGGAATTGTATATAGTATTAAAGTTAACACATAATGGGAAAAATTTTCAATACAAATATCTATCTTACTCCCATTAAAGTTTGTCGGTAAATCAATACAGTTTACAACCGTGTAATGCAGAGAATTACTAATGTAGGTATGTACGTACCTAGTGAGAAACTCAGAGATTGGGTGAGCGCAGAGGATAGGGGAGCGATCACCGTTAGCAATGCGTTGGATATCATTCTTCAAATCCTCGTACGAAACGACAGGAACCTTGGACTTGAAAGTGTGACGGTCCGTGGCTTCATTGAGCTGAAACCGTTTGAGGTACTCAGTCTGAGCGTTTTGGCTCAGAATCTCTGCAAGAACTTTCTCTTGGACAAGGTCAGTGTTTCGGGTCATTTCCTCAATGAAGCGCAAAGCCTTTGCGTTCTTGTCATCAGAAGTAGGAGGAAGTGCAGGAGGGGATGGAGATAAGTCAGCAGCAATGGCCATGATGTGTAGAGGGATGTGTTTGTGAGTGAGGGAAGAGTAAGTGAAGCTCTAGCTCTTTGGTTGCAACTGAGAAGTTAAGAGAAGATGAGAAGGAGTGGAAGAAGTAGATGAGTGAGGATGGAGAGAAAGTTGAGAGGTATTTATAGAGTTGTGCTGGTAGGGGAAATGAATTAGAAGTGTGAAGCATGTGACACAGTGAACGTCATGGTTGGCGGAAGCAAACAGCGCTTGGAATGACGTTGTAGGAGTTAATGGGGATCCGCGCGACAAAGGATTGTGTGTGTTTCAGATAGTGTAGCTTATTGGGGAGACAGGTGGGCCAGGTATGAAGCATTGTGGCCGACATGTGGGTCCACATATGTGGCCACGTCAGCAAAAGTTTCGTTAGTGTAGTTCTTAGGGGCTAACCATGCGGCCATGGGGTTGTAGGGTGTGTTGGTATCAGAAAGTGATGGCTGCCGGCTGCGCCAGGGACTGTGAGAAGTTTTTACTTACTTCGGAGAAAACTTGGTTCCACCATTTTACAACTTATCACTCCCTATTTTTGCCCTCTAACTGTATCCTCAATTCTTATCACAACAGTTAAATATGAAGGGTGTTTACATTCTCATTTCCAAACAATCTTAGGCTGCTTCTCATTTCAATTTTTAAAAAAGTTACTTTTATTTTCAAAAAAAGCAAAAGAAAAAACATAGATACTATATTCACTCGATTAAATTAGAACACACATACAATAAAAGAGATCAGAAAATGTTTATCAACTGATTCTCTTTTTTTGTTTAATTCTAAAACACTATTCACAACACTTACCTAACACATACAACTATTTTATAAATAAGTTTTGAAAAATGCAAAGGAAATCAAGCCAGGCCTAATTCTCGAAAATGGAGATTATTGTCATCATCTTATTCTTTTGATAAAAGTATATTTCAATACAAATTCATCAATTATATTAGTTTATTCATTAAAATTTATACGAAATAGGTATATCGTAATTAACTCTATTAAATAAATTTATCTAATTTTCAAACATAGCAAGTACAGCTCCCTCGATCTGTGGAAAAGTCGCAACTTGAAGATAAACTTGGTCAACTTTCGCTTCTGATTAATTATTAGGGAAATTTTATCTAACTAAAATTATATACGATAAAAAGAAAAAAGGCTGGAGATAAAATAAATGATATGGTTGAAAGAGATGGAGAGAATGATGAGTTGTAAAGTGTTATACAAATAATATGATTATTATTGAGTATTAAATGAGTTGAAAGGTGACACATAAAACTAAAGTGTTGACCGTTCTATTCAATTTTGATTTTTCCTGAATTATTTTTAATTGCATATAATTAAATTTTATTTAACCTTAAATTCATAATGTTAACGGGTCAAAATCCCTTTAAATAATACGTGTATCTAATATATTTAGTAACATTGTTTATTACTTGTGGCTTGATAATAAATAAGATTTTTATCCAACATCTTAAATTTTTTTTTTCAGTTAGCATATCTAAATAAAAAATTAATTTTACCATGTTATTTAAAAAATGCATATAAATGAATTTTTAAATAATATTTTCATAACTAATCTACACCATAATTCCAAACTATTAAGTGTATAATTAAAATCCTTTCGTATTTATATGTTTAAATTAATTTTTAAGTCCTTATATAGTTGTATTGGCTTTCCAGTTGAGTCCTTGTAGTTTAAATCACTTTAAAAAGTCCTTATAATATAAAACTTTTTAACGAATAAGTAAGTAAAGGGTAATTGCGTTATGTGCGAATAACAAAAATTTGTACCAAAACTACATATTTTTCAATTGAGGACATAAAATTATATATTTTGGAGTGAGTCCCTAATAAAAAAATTATTCTATTTAATATTCAAAATCTTTAAAAAATATAAAAAAATGTTACCCATAATAGGAGAAAGTTTTTAATAAGATTCAATTAAAAATAGCTAAATTGATAAAAGATTTCAAACTTAGTTAATAAATATTTAGTTAAAAATACTTACGTTTCTAATTTTATCGGTATTGTCATATATTTTAGGATTTTTATTATTATTAAACGTAATTAGGTGACGATAATATATAAATGAATGGTGATTCCAAAGTCATAATCGAGGAAGAAAGGTGCGTTACGGTGATAGCATGGCAAGATAAGATATATGAATTGTTATTGCAACTTTTTTATTTGACTAGGTTTGGATTTGAGGTTTTGTTTGATTCTTCGTGTCTACGTGAACGAGATAATTCTAAATTCAAAGGGTAGGTAAAGGGTTGATTTAAGTTTTTTTATTATGACAGTTACGTTGTGATTCCTTGTTTTCAGCCTCCTATATATATATATATATATATATATATATATATATATTTAATTTTAATAAAAGAATTGTCCTACTCTATTACCGAGCTACTAATTTATTTTGGCCATGCTTTCAAAGTTATTTGTTTTGTTTCTTAGATAAATTCACGTTCAATTTTTTAACCCAATTAATATTTTGTTTAAATAAATTGACAAAAATATATAATATTGACATATTTTTTTTGTAAACTCAAATATTTTGATAGATTTTTGTTTTTGAATTTTACATTTTAATTCATGGACCGATACTTTTGTTGGTACAAAATTCGTATTTAAAATTTATCTGCAAATTACAAAAGTAGAGAAAGAGAAAAAGAAAAAAGTCACAAACATTTTATCGACAAATGTTACCTATTAATCTTTATTAACAAACATTTATCATTAGATTCCTGACCATCTCAACTTATCGATGAATTTTTAGATTTGTCGATAATTATCGACAACTACTTTAGTAACAAATTTCTATTCGTGGTAGTGCGTTGATAAATACAATTTATTAATGGATTTTTACTATTAATGATAGATTGTGTTATTTGCTATAATATCCAATTTACTGTTTAATTTTTTTAAGAAAACTTGTTACCACCCAAAAGAACGGATTATTGAGTATAATAATTAGGCGAAGTTGCAATAAGTGGTTAAGTTAATTTCCAGGATTTTTGAGGAATGAAATTATAATTTAGTCTATTTAGATTGGTTTTATGTTATCACTCAAATAGAAACGAATAAACGAGTGTTTTGACAAGCAAATACGCATCAGAACATTTAAATTTGTTGTTTTCGGTGTTTATACACTGTGTATAACTTAATACCTGACTTGAGTTCTGGGGAAATTACGAAGCTGTCTATCTCGCAATCTTATTATAAAATACTAAAGATTCTTTTGTAAACTAATTTGAAGGATACGTATTCTATTGGAGTCTGGAGTTTAAAGAGTGAAGAAGTTTGATACCCAATTTCAACTCGGAAGGTACACAACTCTGAATTGTCAAGTTCAATGAACAAAGATATTTGATATCCGATCTTGATCAAGAGGATACATTACACCGTCAATTTCAACAAGTAAAAGTGTTTGATAATTTTTGGAGTAGCCGGTATTGTAAACTAATCTAACTATTTATTATTCTTGCTTTCTGCACTTTGTACAGAGAAATTCTTGTATCCATGGTTGCGTTGCGAATGTGAATCATGCTATATATTCTCTCTTTTCTTTTTATTGGTATTCTGATTGCAGTGAAGACTTTAAGAGGAAAGAGGAATCGAAAATTTAATTATTCTTTTCTTCTTTATCTAAACTGACACAAAACATGACAGTACTGTAAAGCATGCGTGCACAGTAGGAAAAAGGAAATGCAATCGTTTTCGCAGTCGCTATCGCGATGGAAAACATTGAATTGATAAGCCTCACAAAGTTGATAAAAAAGCACGTTCATTGAATAGAGGCGTAAATGCCAGAACTTGGGTCCAATTATCTCTCCATTGCCAAAGTCAGCAGGAACAACTAAAACAAATCATTTTACCTTTGACACTCTCAGTTACATATATATCTTGTTGGTTACAGGCATAGCAAAACGGTGTTACAGATATAGAAGTTAATGAATGATACAAGATGAAAAATTTAAAAAGCAGATGAATTAATTTGTGTGAAAAAATTTCGAAAGTGACTTCAACTTTTCTAAAATTAACAACTTCCATATATAGTGAAGGAAGAGAGAACAAAAGAAAATTTATTGGTATTACTGTTTTGCATAGATTCAATCACGTTTTACCATTTCTTGGTCACTTTGGTTATGATCAAAGACCTTTTCAAACTATGGAATGCTTGAGTTGTTTCAGCAATATTTATCTTTTTATCCCAAACACGATTCTGATGCTTTGTTAAGCCAAGGCAGTGGACTGTCAAGATCGTATTAAATGGTAACGATACACAAAACTAAAATTAAATTAGAACAGTAGCCTTCATTTTTTGACCAAAGTAATCTCACGCTACGTGACATGAATGATTAGGTATTAGTGGAAAGAAAAATGATTTCACATTGACAGCAAAATGCTTCGCAATTCAAAGATTTTGAGTGTGCAATGATACGAAATTGATGCCAGCTATACTATCAAGCGTATTTGATGACCGACAAAAATCAGTTACCAATTATCATAATATTTACAACGGCGAAACCTCTAAAAGCTTCGCAGAAGCTTTGACAAGTTCAAATTGTTTTCCGAGGATATATACCAGATAAGAGACCGAGAACAGATAAAATTCGATCGACAATAAACATAAAAAAAGCATTTTTAATCCATCAATCCCACAGAGTTTCCACTTGGGAAAACTTCCTGTCGCCAAATGCTAGAACATATGGACGTGACAAGACACAAATTTGCAAAGCCAAAGCAATTGATCAAGCCTAAATATCATGGTTGACTACCACATCAAGCCCATAAATCATCTTTGAATACGTTTCTTCATTGTATTGGATTGACTATTCCACGCGGACATTAATTCAATGTTATGGTTGTACACTTTGTCAACCATTGTAGTTATATTGACTCATGTTTGAGTTGCAGATAACCCATCTGAATGGATTCTGGATTTTACTTCCAACCACCGTCCATTCGAGTCCAGTCTAACAATTTAGGAAGGGACAAGATGCTGACAACTAAAACAAGCAAAATGTTGTCGTTGTAATTACTGTCTTAAAAGCATATTAGGCAGGTTTTTCACTGGAATTCAATCACAGATTTACTTCTCTAACTTCTATACCGAACTCTTGCATTTAAGGTACAAAGATACTGAATTCTCACAAATTGTTTTTGTCCGCAATAATATATATATATATATATAATATATATAAATACTAGTATCTTTAATATAAAAACTATAGAAAATTATTATCATACGACAATTATATAACCACAAATTTTATGTGGAGGGACAGCGGTGGCCCAAGTAACAGTGACCGAAGATGTATGAATATAATTGAATAAAGTATAATTCACAGAATAAATCCTTACTTTGTTATTTGTTAGTGAGTAAATTTTTGAGTTAAGCAGTCGATAAGTTTGCGAAACACTGGAAATGCAGTGAACAGTAGAGAAATAAGAAACAAAAAAGGTAGTACAAAAAGCACAAACCACAGTTACCTTGGTTGTATAATTGTGACGTGATGGATTACACGTACATACAACTCTGCTGTACGTGGTCCTCACACCCGTTAGTGGGTACCAGCAAGCAATATCTTTCAGGTCCGTGACACAATAATAGTGTATGCTTTTCCAAACAAAAACTAACCTTGTCACAGTCTCAAGAAAAAAAAAAAGAGAAAAACAAATTTGTATGACCTGTATTCCAATTAATGGAGGAAGACAACGAAAACAACATCATGTAAATGAAAATATTCCTAAAATATTAAAATTATATTTTTCAAATTTACTTTTTTAATAATATATAAGTGAAATTCAAACCTTATTTTACAAGTTGGAATTGAGTTAGATTTAAACTCATTTTTTAATATAATATTATAAGTGTGTTAAAATATTATATGAGAGCTTTAAACTCACTTTCTAATATAGATCGATTTGGTGAGATTGAGTTAGACTTAATACCACTCGCACGTTATCATATGTTAAAAGAAATCCCACTCTTTCAGTTTTATAACAATGATTATTTTTTCTATCTCAAGAAACATATTTTTTCTTAAAATGTCACTTGATGATCTAAACCTGTCGAGATTCAAAGGATACAGTTTTGTTACGACGGTTTCAACCACTCATTTGCTTATCTGCGTGACACACGTTTGAGAATCTGTCTTCTTTCCTTTCAATTTGTCTAGATACAAAGTCTGGCTATGGAAAATTTGCAGCCAGGATTATCATGCGTATGTAATGATTATGGTATATGTACTATTAGTATAGAATAAGAAGAAAGAGGATCAGAAGTATACTGCACTAATTAAATTAGCCTTAATTATGTTGTTAGTTGTTACTCAGTAACTGAATTCAATGTTTAGCATCCCTTATTCAAAAATTCTAAACTTACCAATTACACCCAAGTTGATGCTTAAAATATATTTCCTACTGCCCATAACACTTCTGGCTGTGATGTCCAGCAAAAAAAAAAGAGAAGTAATAATTTCATCAAGGAATATGTTTTTTATTTTTTAAATTTAAGTAAAAACTAAAATTAATTTCTTTATAACTTTAGACCAATTTAATCTATTATTTAATGTTGTGTTTTTTAACTAATATTAAAGCGAAAATGTGTCAAAGGAGATAAACAATTTAGATATGAAAGGCATTTGAAATTTTAAATAAATTAATAAAATTTGGTAAAAATGATTAAATTTACATATTTTCTAAAATTGAAAAATTAAATTGAGTCAAAAATTTGAAAATAAATTAATTCTAATCTTTAAAAAAATTAGGGAATAAAAATATAATTAATTCTTTAATAAATATATTTGTTAGTGATTTAGGCATTGTAAGACCTGTTTTTTTAGGTTTTGGAGAAAATAATTTAAATTAAATGATGAATGAATACACCAATTTTAATGTTAGCATAACATTTCATTCTTATTTTTATATAAATTATCTTTTTGAAATTATATTTTTTATTTTATTATCTCAAAGTTTATGAGATAGATTTTTTTTTAGAGTTCGCTATTTTGCATGTAATAGAGTTTAGTTCAAGATTTTTTATCAAAAAATTGTATTTCTTTCTTCGTATAATTTAAACTTCTTCTTTTCTGCGATATTTTACATTCCAAAATTTGGCAAGTTAAGAATTATGATTTTTTTTTTCAAACTGAATTACAAGAAATTATACAAACATTTCATTTTGCATACTTTTTGAGTCACCCTTGTCTTATATAAAAAAGTTATCTTTTAGAGGTAACGGAAAATATTGTTGAAATAAAAACCTAATGTAGGATTTGTTATATGGAAATTTCTAAAATTTAAATGCATTTATCAAACAATTGTTTAAATGAGGATACAATGTTTTGTTAATAAAACACATAATCCAAACAACTAGGTGAAGAAAGATAATTAGTGCTTAAAGTGTAATTAAGTGTTACATTTAAAAAAAAAAATCATTAAACATAAACTTAATTTTAGAGAAAAAATAATTAGTTACGTGACTAATTTAGATATTAATTTATAAATAAAAAATTATTAATATCTAAGTCTATATTATAAATACAAAATTATATTTATTTGTAAATTAGAAATTAAATTATTCTTTAATAGGTTTTAGCTACTAAGATATTAGTGTTTAAATTAGTATCTATAAAATTAGACACTAATTTAAAGAATAATTTTTTGATAAAATTAGACACTGATTTATAAACCAATTATAATTTTATATTTATAATAGAGATTATTTTAGATAGGAATAGTTTTTATTTATACACAGATATTTAAATTATTTATTATTATAACGATTAATTGCTTGTAATTTTCTTGCAATATTAGAAATGTATTGAAATAAGTTATAGGAAAAGAAATTGAAATTTACAAAAAGTTATGGTGTTACTTATTTTACATATATCATTTGAACGTTAAGTTCATTACTTGAACAATCCAAATATATAATTGCATTTGATTTTAAGATACATTGTGATTGCTTAAGTGTTCATTTCATTATAAAAATATCACTATACATTTTTCATATTTAATTTTTACAAAAAAAGACATAAAATTGAAATAAACATATTTTATGTTAGTTTTTAAAATGGTAAATAATAATAATAATATATTATGTTTTTGTAAATTCATATGTATTTAAATATAATATATTTTATGAGTATATATGTACATGGCTTTAAATATTTGTTCATATAATGAAGGATGTTACTTGTTGGATGAAACTTGTACATGATTGAATCCTAAGACTATTTGCTATAGTTGGCATTATTAATATTTTCTTTTTCGGTTTAAAGAAAATAATTACGTCAATAACTTGATGTTTGTTGAAAATAAATAAATTAGAATAAAAATATTTACATTTTTACACAGCTAGTCATACGAATTTAAATAAATGAATGACAAATCGATAAATTACATCAAAGAAGGAAAGGATCAATTTTCTATATAATTGAATATAACCAGTTTTATTAAAAGAAACATGAAAGTATCAAAATTTATATGTAAGAGAAAAAAAAATTATATGTAAAATATTTGGATATAATTGATTTTAAATTTTCACTTTTGACAAAAAAAATTCATTAAAGTAACATTCAATATCTATAAGATGGAAGAAGAGTTCTTAAATATCTACAAAAAAATATGTTTCATACCCTCGTACCATTAAAAATTCAATAGAATTTAATTAAAACCTTAAAGTGAGATTAGAGAAAAAATTAGATGATATTTTATAATTTATATTGCGTATAAGATACACCACAAAATAGTATAGATCTCAAACTAAGAAGTTGTATTAAAGATGCTAAAAGTCAATTAGGGTTGGATTAATTCTTTATCTTTATCCAATTGTAAAATAAATGTTTAGGCTGCATAAAAATATAAAAATAGATAATGAAAACAGACTACAAGCAGAGAATACAAGTGATTTGCTCATAAGAGCATATTTAAGACTAAGCTCTTTAATCGTTTGGAATATATTAACTTTAGAGAAACTTATTGCTTATTTTACTTCGAAAAAGCGAGTTAATAAAGTGATTACTGTTTACAAAATAAACTAAGCTGATACTAAATTCGAGATACAAAACAATTCCCGAATAATTTATACTAAAACCAATATTTAATGATCATGATTTTTTTCTTTGTCAGAACTGTTAATGATTTATAATAATTATCTATATCTTTTCTGCGAAGAAAATGAAATTATTTATCTTTTTTTCACAATCAGAAAATATTTTTAAGGATTATTTTTTAGTTGGGGAATATATTGAATTCACTAAAAAAATATTCAAAATTCATGTTCTTATCTTTTATATATTCTTTAAATAAATATGGATCGCGAACATATTTTTCCACTGTGTGGTAAATTTTCTTTCTACACATATATAAGGAAAAAAAAAAGCTTACTTTTTCTTCATTTAATACATTTTTTTTAATAATAGCATGTTAGTTCATATAGTCAACTTTGTATATTAAGTCATCTTTATTATACATTAATTGTGAATTAACTGAATGTACGTTACAAGGGTAGTGATTGAAGTGAAAAGTCAATGTCATCATAAGAATTGATTTAAAACTACTAAAGTGAAATCAAAGTTATTATTATTATTATTATTGTATTTATGCAATCGTAAATTTATATTATTTATTCAAGTAATAATTATAATTTATTTATTTAACAAATTAGATTTGTTTTACTTTGAAAAAAAAAATAGAGTGATTTTCACAGTTATTTTTATCACAAATAGAAAATTTTAGTGAAAGAAAAATAGTTAACCGTTGTCTTAACATAATATATCTTTGAATACTTTATACTATTAAAAGAAATAGTTTATGATAAGTTGATTTAATAAAATATTTCAAAATTTTGGATAAAGCGTGAATATCATTAAAGAAATATAATTTACGATGTTAGGGTTTGAAATTTAATATTATCCAACTTTATCCTAGCATTGGGAAATGATTTCAATTTTATATGTATAAATGAAAAATATGAAGATATAAAATTAAACTAAAAATTATTTTTTAATAATTAACGTCTCTTTCACTAATAATTTTATTTTTATCACTTAATTTTCTAAACAAAAATATGAAAATAAAATTCTCTAACAGCTATTAGTACTATCATATATCCGCAGATTAGATATACCATTACCTCATATATTCATTAAAATTATTTATTTAACATATTTTATTAGAAATATTCGTTGTGCGAACTTTTTATGATACCCAGTTATGAGTTTTTGTGCAAATAGTTGATTATACTTTAGTATATTTGATTAAGAGTTTAGATAACTACTTATTTGCTAGATATAATAATATTTTAAAAAAATTCTCGTAAGACAAATAGTTATATTTTGACTTAATTAATTATATTCTTTTAATTACTTTACGCAATATTCTAGCTAGTCTAATTTAACATTTACAAATACACTTACATATAAAAAGATAAAATATTCAAACTGATACAAATTTGTTAATCATTAAACACTTATATAATCTTTTATAATGATCAAAATTGTTCCTCCACAATCAAAATTTAGGATTAGAAAAACTATTTTGAATTTACCTTTCATCATTTGAGTTAGGACAAGGCTTCCAATTTTTTTTTTCTTTATAGGTTCCTTTTAATTTCTATCATTCTTTATTTTTAGGACTTCTATACGCGAAAGTGTAAATTTATTTTAAGATCGAGGAATAGTTCTTGTATAATATTCGAATTAATTGTAATATCTTTATGCCTATTTAATTTCCTCCTATTGATCTCTTTTATATTATTTCATATGTTGAACTTCAAATTTTAAATTTAAAATAACACAAGGATTGGAGATATAAATTTTTGCTAATCTTAACATTATCTACATCTTATCTTATTTTTTAATTTATTATTCTGCAATATTAATTTTTCTCGATTAATTGTTATCAAACTTGCGATAATCGGTAATGATACTGCTTTTCATTATTTGACAAAAATCGTATACTTGTGATTTTCTCACATTAATATGATTGTCTTGTTGGCCTAACCATTATTCTCATCACTTTGATCCTAAACTCAACCATTTCCTCTGAGTGGATATATTTTGTAGTTCAATGTTATTAACCAATTACGTAATACAGTTATATATAGAGAAAAATAAATGATACTTTAGGAGAGTTACTATAAATTTATTATATTATAATTTATGGTAAATTCACTTAACATATCTTTGTTATAATCAATTCGTTCATTTTAATTTATCAATTAAATTATTTTTTAATTAATTTAATATAGTGTTTAATTAGTTTAATATTGCATGCTTAACTATTTACGAAAGTCATTAGCAATTTCCTAATTCCCATAAAAAATTGAAAAAAAATGATAAAATTAACTTAATTTTGACATATTCTATTATAGTTAGTTATTTAATATTTTTAAATTAAATTATTTACTTAAATAATTTGAGTTAATTAATTACTTTTTGGGGCTAATTTGTGCTTTTAACAAATCCTTTAACCTTCAATGATAAAACTTATGTATATGATGGTAATGTTATCATATTTTATGCAATTAATTAAATATTTTTAAATTTAAATAAACGAATTATATGATGTGGGTTAAAACATTTTGTTGTATTGGTTATAACAGTTTATATAAATTATTCCAAGACATATTTTATAAGTATATATATTGTTTGTTTATATGTATATATATCATTGATATGTGTGTACTTATTTTTCAAACAGTTTGGATAAGATAGCAGGAGAAGCAGGGTGTATAAGTTGGAATAGTACATTGACATACGCATCCAAATAAAAACAACATCCATACTTGTCTGGTATGGAATGAGAAAATTTTATTTCTTTCTGTCTTCTCACGTTCAGAACAAAAAATAAAAAAGCATGCTTGTTGCTTTCTTTTTTTTTCATCATCTGTAGATTGCATTGTCTTCATCATATTTCATTACAATTCATTAAAGAAAATTTGTCATATATTAATACATTCTGAATAGAAATTCACGCAACTTTCAAAAATAATGTTTTTAATTATTATTGGTGTCTGAAAAGAGAAATCTGAAGAATCAAATGGTGAAGTCTAGATATGATAATAACGATTTGATTAGTTCTTAAAATATGAGGGCAGCTTTTGTCTTGAGGACACAATGACTAAGAAAGACAGCGTGAAACATGAATAGCTCTCCGTGACTTTTTTCTGTCAGCTTTCACAGAACCTGTCTTCTCCTTGTTGTGCCTATGCTTATCTTTATGTTTTTTCATATATCTTTCCTTACAAAATTTCCTTTGTGGCATATGAGCATGGAATACCTTTGAGGAGCATCACATAACATGGCTACTCTACAAGTGTATATTAATTTGATTAGGGTTTTAAATATGTTGCATGTTTTCCGGAAATCAGAACTAACAAAGGAGTTTGAATCGAGTTAAATGAAAGATTTTAGTAGACAAATATTCATAATTTTCTCTTTTCTTAGGAGTTTAAAAATAAGTATTTTTAAATAGGGCTAGAGAGTAGAGATCCAACTATATCGCTAGAGAGATTCATAGAACCTACATATATAAAATGAGAAAGATTATAACAAAATTATGATAAATTCTTTTCTAATTGATTACCATAATTAAAAAAAATTCATTTTTCCACCTTCATACGAATCGATCCATGCTTGAGAAAGTTTCGCAAATGAAAGCAATTCCGTCTTATTTTTATCAACTGACTTTGTTGATCAATAAGGACGATTATTTATAGAATTTGAACATTTTAGGTGGAAATATCGTAAAGGATGGCTCAAATTTTCACATCATTGAGGGCAACTTATGCAACAGAACAAAATGTTTACTTGGTCAAAAATCACAACGAAAGGATAATTTGAGAAATGCATCACACAACACATTATTCGATAATTAGCTTACACTAAAAAAACAGTACACAGACTAAAACTAGAGGCTTGTTAGACTGATTATGAAGTTTGATATTTAAAAAAATGAAGTATGAGTTTATTTTATTTATAATAATATGATCTCCAACATAATGTTTTAATTAATAAGGGAAAATATAATTGAGGTGTGATATTGACTAGATTGGAAAGAAACAATAGACTAAGAAGATAATAGAAAGAATTTAAGGAGTATGGGAAGCAATGGTCCGGTGTGTTTGAGATATGATTGGATAAGACTTGATGGATGTTTTTGGGCGGCAAATGTTATCAACTATTAATGTCTCAATTTCAATGCTTAAAATCTCTATATTAACATTTGATATTAGAAAAAAAAAAAAAAAAGTCTTCGCGCACTACTAAAGTTAGAACATACTAATACTAATATTATGGCAAACGAGGAAAAAGCTGTGTATAAACATCCCGATGAAAATTTTACCAAGAGAAAAAATAATGAAAATTCAAAATACACATTAAATGAACTTCATTTATTACATTAAAAAGTAAAATCAAAGTTTTACAAAATTGTCAATGTCCACAAAATTCAGGTGCAAAACAAAATTTCTGTTACCTAAGCCCAAAATCATGACATAATACTTAAGAATCAGTTTTTGTGCGGCTTTTCTTTTCTGCACCCTTATTATTTCGAACTGCAGCCTCTCAACTTTTACAATTATCATTTTGTCCTTCATAGAGGTGTGATTTCTAGATTCCTTTTTTTTCGATTTTCAAATCATGATTTCTGAAGTGAAATTTTTAGAATGGGACTTTTGAAACACGCATTTCATAAATATATTTTAGAATACATTTTTTAAATAGAATCTTCTTTACAAACTTTCGAGAACATAATACTTCTTTTAAATCAGTTTTTTTCCAAAGCATAAGAGATACGTTTTATGACAGGATTTCTGAATCGAGTCCTTTTTTCTTTTCACTGTTAAAGAATACAATAACAATGAAAAACATATAGGTGAAACTAAACTGCAATGATGGTGACAGTAGTATAAATATTTTAATATTTTTACTTATAATACAGAGGTGCAGATAGAAATAACGAGATTCAAAGAAATAAAGCTTCTAATATAATTTTACCCAGACAGAATGACAGGCCTAACAGTCAAGGATCGATTTTCAGTAAATATTTTAAGGTATCAAACATATATACAAAATTTTTGGAATTACTATATGTATAAAATATATTAAATTTAAAATATATTTTTATTATTTTTATATACTAGAAAAGAATTGCGAGACCAAAATCTCTTATAATCCTAAGAAGTTCCGCCACTACTAGCTGTGATATGTTGTGATGTTAGTGTTTTTCAATGTACTATAAACACAATTTTAAAGTGAAGAAATTATATTTTCAAATTCGAGTTTAGTCAAAGTAATATTTTAACATATCACGTCTTAAAGTATATATTTTTTTTTATTTTTTAAACTGTGTTTAGAAGTATTATTTAAATTTTTTATTCTAAAGTTATTCGTGCAAGCATTTATTTCCCTAATGAAATCTTGCATTTAAGTGTGAATTTTTTATTGTGTTAATGTTTTTAATTTTCATTTTGTTAAATTTTTAATTGGTTTTTGACAATCTTCTTTTAAAACTGAATATTAAATACCTTTTTATTAGAAAATAATTATCACTAAAAATTAAAATTTATTAAGGGCTTTTAATTTAATTAAAATATCGAGGACATACAGAAGGTACTGGGATGTGGCATTTGAGAAGAATTATATTCTTACAACATGTATTTTATGTATTTTTTTTTCATTTTTATTATTCTTTATCACATCACTCATTTTATCTTCCAGATTCTTTTTCTTGTCATCTCATTTTTCTTTCATGATTGTGGAAATACTTATAGAAAATAATTGTAAGAATCGACTTTTTTTTTTTATATATATGAATAGAATCGGTACGAAGTGAAATCCGACAAAAAAAGTACTAAGTAAAAAGTAGATTCTATTTTGGTTTTAACATTCTTTTAAGCATTAATATAAATTTAAAGTTGGTATCCTGCTACAGGTTTATGTAAAAAATTATGAAATCACATTGGCTTCAACTAGTTTTTAATATATTCAACGATGTTTCTCACGTAGAGCTAGAGATCCTTTCTTGCTATGATTACCACAATTAAATGTTAAGTAATTAGTTTTTTCTTTCTTTTTTGCTGATCAGAAACCTGTAGTAAGTAGTAATGGTATACAATATCAAGCAAAACTTGACAGAATTGAGATAGAATATTTTTTGTTTACAGCAAATGGCAACTACTCTTTATTCTTACAATTACTTTTAATAACTAGTACACCTTGTTTTGGAGTTGATTTTAATTATTATTCATGAGCGAACTTGTGTGGGAAATTAATCTTAATTACACATTATAGGTTTAACTAATTCTTAATCTCTAGGTGTTTTAGTTTTTTAATCTATCCGTAAATTAAAAATAACACAGTATACGATGACATTGACATTGGTAATACTAATATAAGTTGATAAATTATACGATGACATTATTATAACATTATAATTGTCAAAATTAATAAATAGAGTAAATATCAAAGAGTGGAGATAGAAAATAAAAAATTAAAGAAGAAAAAACATAACTGAGATATCTTATATTATTATAAGACCATAGAATTAATTTAGCTTTTATTTTATATTAAAATGTGTGTGACAATTAGTATAATAAACTCTGAATGCCAATCAGACACGCACTTAGGTAGCTTTTTCCTATAACCTGTGACAACTGATGCAATATTGTCGCTAGCAGGTTGGATGAAAATTCGTGTACTTTCAACGTTTAGGGAATAATTTGGTTCCATTTTCTTGTCCTCTATCTTCCCTTCTAATGTCCAAAATCGATCCAACTCTTTTCATTTTCGGATTTATAAAAACACATACCTTTTATTTACTCTAACCTTCCTCTCATATACTTTTAAGTATTTTACAAAATATTTTTAAAAACGTAAATTAAAATAATGAAACGATGACCATATTAATTTAAAAAAGGAAAAATATATTTTGAAGAAAAAGAAAAGAAACACACTTAGCATTGAGTTGTGATAGACATTACATGGAGATGGTTGTTTCTCTTGCGAAACCAATTAAAGCAGTGAATTAGGATAGTAGCCATGAGAGCTTATTGGGAAATGAGAAGAAGGAAACAGTAGTAGGCTGTGATGTTGAATCAGAGGCGAAGATCTAAGTCAATCTTATTATTAACATCTGATTCTTGTTTTGGCAAGTCCGCCCGAAAGCTACCTGGCCAATAGAAATCCACGGCCTGTTCGAGCAGAAAGGGTGTCCAGGATGCCACTCCAGCGCCATTAATGTTGGCATCACTGAATCTAGCCACCATGGCAGACCTTTCTCTGCCTGGTTTGTGCACAAGGGAGTGAGGCTGTATTCCCAGTGACCTAGATGCCAGAGAAGTGTAAGCAAACCCCATTGGTGATCTTGCTGTCATCATCCTATGAGACTGGTAGCTTCTTGCTGCTTCTCTCTCCCTCTTGTGTGCATTCTGGTGACCCCCCAAAGCTTGTGAGCTGTAAAACTTTCTCATGCAGAAGTTGCATGAGAATACCTTGTTCTGCTCAGGCTTTGACGACTTTTGTTCTTCTGCTGCCTCCACAGTCATGTCTCCTTTCAGGCCTAAACTCAGCCATTCTCCGAAGTTACCACCTTCGGGAGTCACAATTTCACATTGATTGTCATTGATTGACACATGGTGATGATCATGAAGTTGATCCTCCGAGAGGAAGGTCATGGTAGAGAATAGTTTTGTGGGAGAGGGAGAAGTTGTTGAGCTTAAATAAGGAGAAAGAAAGAGAGGGGTGTGATTGATTGAGGAGAAGGGATATATATGAAGTTGGAAGTGGGAGCTGAATATTATTTGGTGAAGTGTTATATCTTTATGAACTCAGCACTACGGCATGTCTTATGTTCCCACCCAGTTTTGCATATACTTTAGAGGGGAGAATTGGGACAATGCTAATGTCATCTGGTAGTGTTGGCAATTTATGGCTTCAGATTCCTACTTGTCTTCACATTTACACTACTTCTAGCATCTATATAGCTTCTCGCTGGTGGATTTCGAATCGACCCTTGACTATTAAAAGTTTTATGTACTATTAGACTCAGATTGCCTTTTTTAATTTTATACTTCACATACGTCGCAACATTCTTCAGGAACAATACGTATTGGAATCGTTCTAGCTAAAACATATTATCTTAATTGCTTTAGGTCAAATAATTAAATTCTTTCTTTTAAGTCTCTTTTTTCACCTCAAATGTCACATACATAAAGGCTAACACAGAATATGAATGCATCTCTTCTTCATAATTCAAACTTTGGTTCACCGTCAGAAATTAAATATGTACACTAAACTTTGTTAAGGCCAAAGGCTTGGGTGTTCCCGTTGGTACTAACATTTTTCACTATCTTTTTGTGTAAGAGAATAAACTTCGGTTTAGTTGAAAAACACCAGGTCAAACTCTAAGTAACGACTATATAGTGAAATTTTGCCTAAGTAGAAATTCTCATGTCATCTCACATCTTATAATTAGTATAATCTAGATATAGGCTATAGTATCCATCCCCAAACTCATTTTGAAAATAAAAATAAAAAATAGTTGTATCCATCTCATAATCAACGTGGATAATTTTAATTTCAAATTCTGATCCATTGACATCTACATTTTACTTATATGTAAAGCCAATATATCAATAAAAATATTAATTAAGAAATTGTTAGAACTAAATTGAAAATCAATTATCAAGTCGTCTTAGTTAGCCTCAAATTATCAAACACATATATAAGTCATAATAATAACCAAATATAAAAAAAACATAATCGTTTTTAGCCATCAAGTTCTAATACTTAAACTTGCTTAAGTCTAATAACAATCTACAAAAACTAATTTTTAAACACGAACAGTTTTAGTAATTTAATTAACAATAACATGTAACATGTTTTAAGTATATATATATGAATAGGTGCAAGTATAAGACTAGTTTATGCCAAAACTCTGATAAATACTTTAAACGAGACTCATATTTAATGAGTATTTATTCATGGATACCTATATTATCATAATCCTCACATAAAAAAAAAACATCATGATAACTTAATTAAGAATGATATAATTAGACCAAATAAAGTCTCAAGAAAGATTCTATATCTCTAATTTCACCCTCCCTTTGTACCCATGTACCGATTTTAGTGTCAACATCTACTTTATTCTACTTGTGAGAATTGCAGAAATTTTGTTCAAATATTCAACTTTTGGAAACTGGTGTAGCATATCATGTTTCATGCATTTTTGCTAAATTATCCCTCATGTAATTTTTTTATTTTAGTTTGGTTTCCTAAGTTTAAACAAATACACTTTTATTCCTTAAAATGTTTGAGGATTTTTTGCATTTACGCGTTGATATTTTTATTAACATGGCAATCGTCTGATGTGTCATCTCTCATAATTTGTCACATTTCACTAGATCACATTTGTATAATAAATTAATAATAAAATTAACATGTCTATTATAGACGAAGGTATGTTCTCTGTACTTCTAGACAAGTCTAGTTAGAGATACACATAATCCCGTCTTTTATTTATTAAAAAAAATAGAAACCTTTAAATGACTATAAAGTTTTCAAATTTAAAAAGCAAAATTTGAGTCTAAATTATATTTTTATTTTATTTTCTTCCTCTGTTCTTAAACAAGACTAAGTGATTAATAACTAATAGGAAGATAGTGTATTGTTATGGAGAAAATATTTCTCTTTTTTTTAAAAAAAAAATATTATTACTTTTTATTGAAACCATCCAAGAAGAGTCTAATTAATAAAGCAAGTATTTTATTTATTTTATAAAACTGACGTGCTAAGCATTATTACGAGTTTAAAAAAAATCTCAATTAGATTAGCATTTTGGATGCTGATAAATTATTTCTAGCACATCAAAATAAACAAATACTGAAGTAGAGTGAAAAAACATTAGAGGATCAAGCTAAACTCTTACAGAAATAAGTAAGTTTAAGAATTTTAATAACCATAACTAATAAAAAAAGTAATTTGAAAAAACATTAGAGGATCAAGCTAAACTCTTAGAAATACGCAGTAGGGAAGAAATAATAAAACTAATAATATATGTTAATAGGTATATGATAGAAATAAAAAAGAAATTACAGAGTTTGGGTGTAAAAAATTAAGATTTACTATAACGGGGTTGGTAGAGTGAAGTAAAGTTTCATATTTGATGAGTCACGTATTTGAACTACCCGGCTCTTAGATCTTTGAAGGATATCATTTATAATTTATTTTAGTAATGTGAAAGGTATAATTGATAATAATAAAACGTGAATTTCGTTTGAAAGATATAAAAAAAGGAGTGAGAAGATGTGAAGGTGAAGTAGGTTTAAATTTGGTTTGTATGAGGAAAGAAAAATAAGCGATGAAGTATGTGGTGGATCCTGCAAAGTACGTTGGTGTTTTTAACAGTGGTAGATTCTTGGAGTGTTGGTGTTTCAGAAGCCACAAATTTGATGGGGGGAAAGATCTAGTTTTGTATAAACCACAAGTTACATTGACAGGGAAAAAAACATAGGCATAGTGGGACAGTAATAACGTGGGATATTGGTGGGGTATGGTCCATCAAAGACATAAGATGGAGTTGATTTTGTTGTTACTCAGAGAAGTCACGGCAAATAAGGCATGGTAGGCAATATAGAAAAGAGGGGCAGATTTTAAGTACAGAAAAAAAAAAAGAAGCAAAGTCTATGCCCAACATCAGAAAAAGGACCAAATACACACTAAAGATAGTGGATCGAGTTGTCGCTGCTTGTGCTGAATCTTTATTTTTATTCATAATAATGTAATACTCCTATTCTGGAAGTTAAAGGGGTCCGCAAAAGGTGTCAATAATGGTTCTATAAAGTTAGAGGGAAGAGGGGAGAAGTGATATACTGAGTTTTTAAATCAGTTTGTATGCAAGATATGATGGTTGTGTGGTGTCTGGTTGTCAGTGGGCTACGTCCATCCACAGTACAAGTGCATTTTCAGCCACTTGTGCTTATTCTTAGATATCAGAATCACACTCTAATGCCATTCTTAACAAAGTTTATGATTTCCTCAGTAATGGGGTGATGAAGCCATTGTGATGTTGAAGCTTCCTTTCCAATAAATAATTGAGCTGTTGGATTGATGAGTCGGAAGTTACGAATTAGACATGTCTTATCTTGTTCGAATATAATAAATTTAAAATTACTAGGATTAGAAGCCAAAAGAGTTGTCAAATGATCTACAGCATCGACCCAAACCCTTTCTTTAACTCGTGCCTGCTTTTCTCATTCAACATCATACTATTTGCAACTATACAATCACTTCGTCGCTTCCTTTTGTTTTTATTGACATATCACAATCACTGAATTAATCAACTTCCATTTGGGAACTATCAGAATATTAAGTCTGCTTAGTGCTAAATTAGATGGTGAAAAGACCCTGCAATATCCATTATTTGTTCAAACATAAGAGTTTAAATAAAACCTTTAGCCCTAAAGGTCTTATTTTCTTTGATAATTCAAGTCAGCCAACAAATGAAGTGGGTGATTGGATAATAAGTGCATATTGAGTCAAAATGTGATGAGGGTATCGAGTTAAAGCATTTTGTGACAAAGATCCAAGCAAGCAAGCAACAACTGTTGGCTCTGAAGTGGTTAAAAGGAATAACCCAAGTGATCTTGGGTTGGCTTATCCTCATATATTCCTAGGTGTGCTTCTGTTTGGTTTAATGCTGCTTTAAAACATCTACTAAAATAGAAGACAAAAAAGGACACAGATGGCTTGGAAAAGAAAAACTGTGAAGGAGAACAAATTCTGATCATGTAGCAGATGCTAATAAAGTGTGGTCCTCTTTAAAAGTTTTGCTATTACACTTTGCAAAGCTGAATTCCTTCACTTACACGCTTGTACACTTCCATCATCATGTACAATCTGTGCCTTCATGTGAATGCGGTAAACACTGTATAAAGATTATGATTTATTTGTTATTTACATTTTGTTAAACTTATTTACTTTTATACAATGGAGGGCTTTAATTTACTTTCTCCTTTCTAAAGAGATTACATGTTTATATTCTTTCTTTACCAAAAAAAAAAATAGCATGAGAATAATGTGAATGAAATCTCCTCTTGACAATAAATACTCTATGTTAAATTTTTGTTGACACACCAACTCTTTAATAAGAAATAAAAAAAGAGTTTCTTTGTGTTTTTGTGAATTATGTTGTCTAATTGAATGTGAATTGCGAGAGTTTTCGAGTGTTGTATAAGTTTCTTGGAAAAATAATATTTGAATTTTTCACTTTATTACTTGTATGATTTTGTACATTTGTCAATATCATAACAAATAACATTTAAACTAACATAAAAGATACACGACAACTTAACATTATATGATGCAATAATATTTCTATTATATATTCTTTTCGATTATGTATGGTATAGACCGGTTTGTCAAACATTAAGAAATAGTTGACCAATGTGTAAGCTAATTGGTCACATTTGTCATTGACAATAAAGACAACTAATAGACAATTCTTTAAAACAATGCACCATCTTAAACATGGTTTATCATGAATCAATTAAATACTAGTATTAAGGTATGATTGAGCCATAATTAAGCCAATGGTAAGTGAAAGCCCATTACAAATAGTATAAATATAGAATCCATGTAAGATACTTATATTTATTACATAATTTAATACACTTTATATTAAGATGTCTACTAACTTAAGCATTAGAGTATCTTCTGATGTTTTATCAAGGCTTTAACATATTCTCTCAAGTTAGTTTCACCGACTCTTCTAACATTTACACATTCCTCCATTGTTGGCTTAGTCATTACTTGTTGTATTACTATGCTCAACTGCCCGCTCCCTTTGTTATTTGCCACCTTAGACAAGATGTTAACCTTAGTATTCTCAGCTCTTAGGATGTGTTCTATTGTTGCTTCTTCAAAGTCCTTCATCAGTTGTACCACTTTATGGTAATATCACAACAACAAGTTATCTTTCACCTGAAATGTTCCTTTGACTTAACTGACCACTAGTTGCGAATCATTCTTGCATCACACTCTTATTGCGCACATTTCTTTCGCCAAATAAAGTCCAGTCTTTAAGGCCTTATATTCCATTTGGTTGTTTGATACCTTAAACTTAAAGATTATAGTTGTTCGATGTTGATCTTATCGTGGCCTTCCAAAACAATCCCTATTTCTCCTCCTTTGATAATTGTCATTATTATTGTTTTTATTATGTTTATTGTTATTCTTTATTGGTATTTTTATTATTACTTTTTAAATAATTAAGGTTTTATTAAATAATTTTGGAAGAAAAATTTGGTTTTTATTTGTGAAATATATTACAGATAAGTGGAAATCCTAAAAGATTGAAGAATATATCAAAGATTATTATTTTGTTACAATTCATTAGAGCTGTCAAAACTGGTAACTCGGCTCGATCCGACCCAGTCCACCACAAGTTGGTCACTTAGTGAGCCAACCCAACCCGGTTCACTTATTAGCAAGCTGAAAAAATTCGAACCCAGCTCGATCCACCATGGGTTGGTGGGTTAAAAAGGTTGGTTCACTAGCTCATTTAATTATAAGTTTTCTTTTTAAATAAAAAAATTACAATTTTTTAATTCAAATCTAAATAAACGTCACACTAAAATGATGTTAAACTCCAAAGATAATTCAAAAAAAAAAAAAAAGAAGCGTAATCCAAAAACATGTACAAAAGGCAAACACATAAGTTTTTACTACTGATAATTTTGGTATCACTTGTCCATTTATAATATTAGAGTCTTGAATGAATAAATCTATAATATTTTTCTGTCTTGAAACATCTTCTTCTTTATCACCATCTACAATATAATTAAAAAATGTTAACTAATAATATTGAAACAAAAAATATTAAATCATTAAATTAAATTAGGTGGTTTGGTGAACCAACTCGGCTCACCACGGGTTCAACCCAGTGAACCGAGTTGAAAACTAGCCCACATAAAAAAATTATATTTTTTTCAAACCCAATCTGGCTCAAACCCTCGGTGAGTCGGGTTGGCACACAAGTTACAACCCATTTTGACAACACTACAATTCATTCAAATGCATTTTTCAATTCCAGACAATTTGACCCAATTCGCTCATCGAACAAGACTAAGTCGTGCAACGAGAATGTCGAACCTAGTATGCAAAATTGGGTATTTAAACATGTTGTGTCTTAAACACCCATGAATTTCATAAATAAGTTAAGTTCCACATTCAATTACATTTCATAGAGATTATTAAATGTTACACGTTCAATTACATTTCATAGAGAGATTATCAAATGTTTTATATGTATTGATTGGAAGGTCAAACTGTTTTGTTCTCTCATAATTAAAATTCGTTTATGTGTTCCTGTTTGCCTTTTGTGTATATTGATATGATAAATATATGATTGTATACATAAATAGTGGTTTATTAAATACTTAGTTTAAATTTGATTCTAAAATTTTTAAATCATTTCTAACTCAAAATCTTAAAATATAAGTTTGCAGACTTTTTTCTTACATATTGTTTATTTTTAGTTAACGTGAAATTTTAAACTCCTTACTAAAACTTTTCCTAAGAAGCCTTTCCAAATTTTTATTTATTTAAAACTTAAATTTGTATTTATTTAAAGGTTCAATCATTCTAACAGTTTTTTAATGTTTTTTTTCTTAATTAGTTTCTAATTTTTGAAAAATTGAAGACATCAATTCTTTTTCATTGTAGCGCTAACACTGTTAAAAATATATTATGTATCAGATTTTTTTAAATGTTTTTTAATTATTTTTATTTTTTATATTTTTAACAGAATAAAAATCTATCACTGTGTTATAATGTTACGTGGTAATGAAATTTGTCACATGTTATTATAAACTTGATCTTATATTTTTATTTTATTTTAATTCACTATTAATTTTTTTTAAATTAAACAATTTTGTTCTTTTTCAAATTAAAACAAAATTTAATTTGTATATAAATATTATAGAAATACTTTTATTAAAATTGATGTTTTCATTAAATATTTTTAATAAAATTAAATATATTTATATTTTATATTGAGTTAATTATATAAATGTTAAGTATATTCTTTAAATATAGGGTTAAATATGTTTTTAGTCCATGTACTTTTGGGCGATTTTGGTTTTAGTCCATTTTTAAACTAAGGTACAATTTAGTCCTTCAACTTTAGAAAACTCTGGTTTTAGTTTTTTTTTATCAAATTTTTTTAACTTTATTTGTTGTTTCAAATGCGTTTCTCAGTTAACATTGAAGCAAAAATGTGTCAAACAGTGTAAACAATCCAAATGCTATAATGAAATGTGCTTGAAACAGCAAATAAAGTTAAAAAAAATGGTAAAAATGACTAAAACTAGAGTTTTCTAAAATTGAAGGACTAAATTGTACCTTAGTTTGAAAATGTACTAAAACCAAAATCACCCATAGACTAAAAACATATTTAACCCTTAAATATACCTATAAGATTTAAATGTGATTTCTGTTGTTCATTCTTCTTCTTTCATATTTTTCCAAACTCTTCCAAATTTTATTTCAATATTTATTTTCATCAATCGTTTTCCAACATAAAAAAATAAAAATAAAAATAATTGAAAAAAATAAAAAAATCAAAAATTGATAAATGACAGTACAAAAGAAAAAAAAACTTAATTGCATCAATTTTTAAAAAATATAAACTCAGTTAAAAAAAATTAAGAAACCAGACTTCAATCCAAATACATATATCGTTTGAATGATTAAACTTTATTTAAACCTTCTTATCATTCATATAATTCTATGATGGTTAAGTGTGCATTAGTGTAACATTTTTTTATCAATATATTATGTGTTGTAATTTTAATACCAAATAAATTGTTACCATCCTTTAGTTTAATACCAGTGTTTTATTTCTTCTTGTTATTGCTATTTTCTATTCCAGCAAAGAAATGACTTATGAATTTATGAGAAACTTCGATAGGCGCAATATCAAAGAGACAGACTGTCACAAAAGCAAGTTGAGGCTGAAGGGACAAAGATGAGTGTTCTGGAAACATAAAATTAAAAAAGTATTAGGGTTTCTTTCCAAGAAGTAGTAAGACGTGGCATCATTCCGAAACAGTAGTGAATTCTGGTATCTAATAATGCAGAGAGACAAGGTCCAAAACCCTTCCAAAATGAACAGAAACACAAGTGCCTCATAATTGGTGAGTTTGAAGGTACAGGTTGATATCAGTCCTAACATTCATGCAATACCACAACAACAATACATGGAAGGAAAGGTAACAGTACACTGCATAATCTTTCCTCTTGTGGGACATAATGCTGCAAAAAGTTCTAACACTGCCACGTGATCAAAACTACAAAGCAAACCAATGTGCGTCATATGTCACAATAATAATATGTGTCAATCTTGCAGTAACCCAACCGGAGTTACTACACCACTCTCCTCTCGCCATGCTCACCGCCCAAACCAAACCATTGGCTCAGCACCTTGCACAATAATATCTCACTAATTACAACCAAACATTTTCTTTTTTTATATTATATGCATAAAGTAAAAAAAAAAAAAAACAGGTGATGTGATATAGGAAAATAAGAGTTTAACAAAAAGTTAAGATTCAAAATAATGACAGTTAAAACATAAACTGTGTTGCTATTGTTCTTGGCTGCCATATATGGAGAATCAAGGTTACCGAGCTCGCGTATAGCATGGACTAACTTGCCATGCCATCATTCTCTAATTAAGGTGCAACTTCATGATAAAATTGTGGGGTTCTCATCCCACACCTTATGCATCTCTCTGTTGCCCTATATGACATCACATTTTACTAACAAAATACATAGATTATGGATGAATCAATATATATGTAATTACATCAAACAGTTTTGACCCAAAATCCTAAATATGTAATTATGTTAAATATATGACCATTTATAATAAAGTTGTATAACACGTAAATGTAATTGATTTTTTTTTTGTTTATTTTATTTTGTGGGGGTCTTTATTGGATCGATTAAGATTAAATCCACCTCAATCCAATCAAAATAGTTGAAGAGTTTTATTTTTTGAATTCAAAACCCAATTTAACAACGAGAGCGGATGAAATATATAAAGATTATATAATATATATTAAAAGTATAATGGTTTAACTTTTTTCAAAATTTACCAAATCGTTAATCTTTTAAACAATTATGAAGGTTAAGACGTGTCATCTAAACACTAATTTATTAAAGTTGTGCTTGTGTGACATGATTTTAATGTATTGTGATATAAACTTAAATCGTACAATAATAACACAACTTCAATTATATAATATTTTAATATTATGCTTATTTTAATTTTCTTTTATTATTGTTATATTAATTAAGGAGCTTCTAAAATCTAATTTCTACCCATCTCAAGATTAAAAGTATGTAAAATATATTAATTTAACTTAGTCAAACATCAAACAGAAACGACAATGTGTAAAATGAAAGCATTAGCAAATGAAAAATTTAGCACACGAAGGTATAAAATATGTAAAATGTAAATGTTTGATAAATATTTATTCAGTATAAGAACATATCACAAAATTTTTCAAAATTTTCTGACAAATATATGTGTGTCATTAAAAGTCTAAAATGTAGAAACGAGGTCAAAAACTAAAAAAATAAAAATGTATTAGTAAATGGTAGACTTTTTGAATTTTTGGAACCCCACTAGGAGTTGGAGTGCATTACTTGCAAAATTTGAAGCAACTTTAATGTATAAAGCGTTTTAATCCGAACTCTATATCAAAAGTTATAAGCATTATTTTAAGTTTTTATCCACCAAACTTTGGTATCTCAAAATCACGGTATTCTATCAAATGTAAAGACTACTCTATCAAATATATATATATATATATATATATTAAAATAAGTTATCACAAAAAAATTGAGTAAAAAATCAATCACTACAAATAAAAAATGTTATTATAAGCAAACAAACATATATAGTTGGTAACGTCAAAGTCAGTATTTCAGGGTATATATATTTCAGGGTATTTCAGGTTTTCTAACATATTATTAACAAGCTAAGATTCGTCAGTAATCATATTGTTGGAAATAATTATTGACTATTGATAATTACCGATAGATATAAGTTGTTGGTAATTATCTGCGGACATAATTCGCTAGTAATTATTGTCTGTCAGTAATTATTGGTGATCATAATTCATCGATAATTGCTGACAAATTAATATTGTCAGTAATTACTAGCGAATTCGTTGGTAATATGGGAAACAGGTTGAAGTATAATAGGCAACATTTACTTTTCACCACATTCAACCTGGACATAATCAAATGCAATCTCAATCATAGAATCTAGATATATATGCTCATAATCAAGCAATAAGTGATGAAAATGAAGTTCATATAATCAAAAACATAAAATAATGTCAATTATACAAAACATAATATAATATCAATAATAGAATCCTAAATATGTACATAAGCTAAGTATCTAATAATTGTCGTAGTCATCATCAGAGTTATTGTCTTTTTTTTTATCCTATGCTATTGGGAAGGTGGCTAAGACGGTGTTGAGGTGGATTGAGGCTATGGACCATGGGTTGTGTGTCTAGAGGTAAGAACCTCATGACTAAATTTTGGAGATTCTCAAATTTCTATTTAAGATCATCATAAGCTTGGTCACGAGCTTGCAGTTACAGTTTTAGCTCATTATAATCGTGGTCAACACTACTAGATGTAGACGGTTGGTGCTTCAATTAAGCTTTTCCAACAATGTAATTGGCATTATCCTACCCTGTATATTTGTCGTTACTTTTCCACCAACAACGTCCACCCAACATTGTATTCTAATGATGTCATTGTCATCAATATTTGCTTGTGGTGCATCATTAAGAGGCCATGAACCTTGGTCTGATCTTAGTTGTGAGAGTCTAATGGAAAATTCTTCCTATTAAAAGAATATTCAAAGTGTTAGTACAAGGAGGAAGTTTAAAAGGAATAAAATAATACAAATTTCAAGTTTGAAAAAAATTTTGTTTACATGAGTCATCTCTGACCTTTTATAAAAAAAAAAAACTAGTCAAATTCCTTATGTAGTAGGCAATCCATTCCAGTTCTACTGCCTGTAAAATTTATAGAAGTTATATATATATATATATATATATATATATATATATATATATATATATATATCACATAACTTATATCATAATTGATAAGAAATGAATAAAGATTTGTCCATATGAATGACATGTTCATGAAATGGTAGAGTTTGTCAATAAATTCATCAATAGTAAATAATTACCGACAAATATATCTATCGATAATTTAATTGACAAAATCTGTCAATAAATTTGTCAATAATTAATAATTATTAACATATTTATTTTTGTCGGTAAATATTCGTTGATATATTAAATTATCCTCGTAATGAATTTTTAATAATTTTTAGAAGATGTGTTTGTATAAAATATTGAAGTTATTCAGTAGTATCACTTTTACATGACTTCACTTGGTATCAAATTATATAAAAGTTATATCATCACTTGAATACAATTTTACTAAAAATAAAAAAAAAATAAAAGGTTAAACAATGTTGTGTTTACAAAGAAATCCTATCTTATAAGTACAACTTCACCTTAATAAGTTAAAAACCATTTCAAACTTACACGACACAATTTTTCCATTTTCATAATTTTTTAAAATGTTATTCATTTACGACAAACATAAATGTTGCTTATTTAAGGAGTTTTTAATTAATGTAACCGAGACCAATAAAAGATGAAGTTACTTATAGAGTTTTTAATTAATGTAACTTATTTTGAAAAAAGAGTATTAATTTCTCTAGAAACTTTTAAAAAAAAATTATTCTCGAAATTTAAACATTACCACCTACTTAAATTACTCTAACTTTTTCTCTTCTAAAGTGGAGATATTTCTTGAGAGGAAAAAAATGGTTTATTTGAATTAAAAGAATATCCCGCAAAAGCTCATGTTATCAGCTGATTAGGATAGATTTGTTTAAGCTCGTGTCCAAGTCCTCGTGAGTACGACGCAAACAACTTATATTTCACCCAACTAATCAGAAACAATGTTTCTAGATTACATTTGATCAAACACTGCAATATACCCTTCAATATATCTCTATAATATGCAAAAAATGCAAAATTAAATTCAACTCAACACTGCAATGCAAAAGGAAAGTTTTTTTCTCAATTGAAGCGTCACTACATAAAGTTTGCTGCATAAATTATGCAGAACTCAACCAACTCGCAGCACAATTATTGAGAACTTAACCACTTTTTGCTGCGTAATTATCCAAAACTTCAGCACTTTTGCAGCATAATTATGCAATACCGCATATATAAACAAGTTAAGAGTCAAGGAGAAAATGGGTCTTTTTTATTAACTAAAAAATGATTTTACAAAACCAGCTGCATCTGGATGTATCAGGGTGAACAAATATTTTAAGGGCATTCTATTGCCCTTAAACATTTTTGGAGGGATAGGGTTATGCTCTTGTAATGTGATATTAAATCTGAGAAAAAGATAAGTAATGTTGTAAGGATTCCTACATAGGACACAAAATTGCTTTGTACTAATGATTCGTCACATGAAATCGTCAAATAGGTATCACAAGTAATATGCTTATGCAGAGCAACACGGCAATGAAAACTCAGAAAAATGTAGTAAATATAGTTGGTAGTACTTACGTATTATGTGAAACATAGGCAACATGATGACAACCATAAATTTGTGTATGTAGGGGCAGTAGTGTGGTCTTATCAAATCCCAAGCTTCTTATCAAATTAAGAAATAAATGGACAACCCTATTACCACTCACATTCTTCAATCTATCTCTAATCCAACACTCATAGAAAAGGAAGTTCATTGGTACCTTAACCATAGCTATTATGCCTGAAGCCCTTATCTTCTTCCACTTCCCTTTATCATATTCTTCAATCCTGATAATTTTTCAAGCACTTCGATTAGTCACAGGACAGAAAACCACAAACTAATAACAATCCACATTACGAAAAATAATAAACAAGAAAGAAACAATGTATTGCCATAGCCAAAATGTATCCATTATCCAAGTTTCGTCAATTTCATTTAACCCAACTTTGTAACGACCAAGGAATTTTTTGAGGTATGAGTCGTGAGTACAGGAAATCTTACTCTACTCTCAACATAAAACAAAAGCTTTAGTTATTGTTTATTTTATATACCATTTGACTAGATTTTTACTATGAAACAACATATTTGTATCATTCATTTATCTCAATACATCTTAATATCGACTTTGATATCATTGTTTGAATTCTTTTTTACTAGGCAACATTTGAAAGATTCACCCTTTTGAAGCATGAGTTATTTATATAAGAAACATGATATTACTTCCCGTTTGTTTTTAATAGATTAGAGAAGAAAGAAAAAGTAAAAATAAGATTGATTGGATAAAGGAAAGATAGTGACAAATAAGGAAATAAGAGAAAAGTTTATGAAAATTAATGATAAATGAGTTTGATAGATTAAAAAAAAAATATTTGATAAAATTAAATAATTATTATTTTACCCTTGATCATAATAGTAATTTAAAATAAAATGTAATTAGTAAGTTATGTTAAAATGAAATATGAATTATTATTTAAAATAAATAAAAAATTAAAATTGATGAAATTATATTGAAATAAAATGGAATGGATAAAAATTAAGTCAACATAAATTATGGATTATTATTTTAAAAAAATTAAGCAATAATTTCTATATTTGAAATTATTATTATTATTATTATTGATCATGAAATTAAAATTAATTTAAAATTACATCTCTCAAACAATTCAAACATGTCTTTTGGGTGCAACTATTATACATAGTGAAAAGAACAAGAAATATAAGAGTAACTTCAATCACATTTAGGTTTTTCTCGTTTGAGTGGCTGACCTATACATAGATTCACTGGCATGTTTTTCTCATATCATATCATTGGAAACAAACGAAAGGATGATGAATGTTACTCCCTCCACCACCACACACTGCTCCCTACAGCTTCCCATTTCTCTTTTGTCCTTGTAAAATATTAAAACGTATTTACCTTCATCAACATTCACCCATTGTATCAATGCACCCCTACACCCAAGCACTCCCACGGAAATCAGATTTCTCTTGCTTCTTCTCCTCTCTAATTGTGTTATCGTGGTGGTGCAGTGGTGATGTCAAGCAGAAGGTTAACAGAGTTCGGTACCCTTAAACGAATCTCGGAATTCGTCGATGGATATCGACATTTGTTGAAGGGTAAACGGATGTCAATATCCGTGGACGAATTTCGAGATTCGTTTAAGTGTTTTACGAATACCCTATATCCGTGGCCGCCTTTTGTGTTTCTCTTCTTCTTCATTTAACACAGAAATATGGCACATACCACACGCACAACACCCAGCACACAGACAACATATGTTCACAAAGAAACTTGACGAAAATGAAAAATTGGGGAAAGAGGAATAGGAGAATAAGAGAGAAAGAGAGAAAATAAGAGTGTGTGTGAAGGGGGGGGGTTGTGGTATGCGACTGAGTGAATAAGAGAGTTAAAAATTAGGGTTTTAAGAAAAAGTTAAAAAAGGTAAAAGTAAAAATGGTATTTTTGAAATTAAAATAAAATTGGGAAGGTATAGATATATGGCTAAAGTTTAATGTTGTGAGTATTGTTCTTTTTACAGTAATAATTATTTGACACACCTAAATTTTTTACATTCATTTGATATTATTTTTATTTATTTTTTTACTATCTTTTTTTTTGAAATAATACAAAAATTTATTTTTTTATGACCATTTTACCCTTATATTATGTGTTAAATTAATATAAAAATGTGTCATACGATTACTTTTTTTTATATACTATTCAATTTTTTTATTAAATGTAAAAATTTTAACTTATACTTAGATTTCTAAACAATAAATAGCATGTTGAACTTAGACGTAGAATGCAGATAAAAAAGATATATAACTTCTTTTTACAAAATTTTTAGGTATGTTGTCGTTGAAGGCTGAGTGGTGAATGAGCGAGGAATGTGTTACATAGTGTTTTTGAATGTTTTGTTATATTAACACTTACAATGAAATCCTCAAAGGAAAGGAAAAGAAAGTAGTGAAAGAAAAGTACGAAGGAAGACAGAAGGTTAATTTGAGAAACGAAAAAATAATTATAAATAGAGATACACTTTAATGACATGATTTAGAATAAAAATAAATCAAATGACAGCAAAAAGAAAAAAGAGAGTCAATTTTGGTTCTTTTTGAATAAAAAAATAGGAAATAAATCAAGACTTAAATTTTAAATGTTAGGTGCTTGTTGATTTGATTAACTATAATTTACATTTTACAAGTATCAATGACATTGTGAATGGTTCAAAGCTTCTTCATATATTAGATCCAAATTATAAAATGAGATTTACCTTTATAATTAATAATCTAGCCCATTCAAATTTTTTAACATTGACTTATAATATTTGTATAAAATAAAATAAATAATTTATGCAGTAAATAATTCATATATTAAATGAAAATGAAAGAGAAGAAAGGACGATGCATAATAAGATGGGCATAGATAGATGAAGTGTGTGGAGGTGTATAAAGAAAGATGATGAGCCCAATCGAAGTTAGTGTATTGACGAAGGCAGCGCCCTCAGCAACCTCAGCCTCAGTTCAGGTAGACAACTTCGCCCTCCTAATCGACAACTCTAAATCCATAAACCACCTTCACCAAATACACGCTGCACTCCTCCGTCGCGGCCTCCACCACCACCCCATCCTCAACTTCAAGCTCCAACGCTCCTACTCCTCCCTCGGCCTCCTCCACCACACCGTCACCCTCTTCCACCGCACCCCAGCCCCTAACGTCTTCCTATGGAGCTCCATCATCAACGCCCATTCCCACTCCGCTCTCTGGGACTGCGCTCTCTCTTATTACGCCCAAATGCTAGCTCACCACGTTCAACCCAACGCCTTTACCCTCTCTTCCCTCCTCAAAGGTTGCACCCTGCAACCCACCACGGTCGTTCACTCCCACGCCGTTAAGTTCGGACTAAGTTCCGACCTTTACGTATCCACGAGCCTTGTTGATGCCTACGCACGGGGCGGTGATGTTGTGTCCGCTCAGAAACTGTTCGACGCAATGCCTGAGAGGAGTTTGGTTTCTTTGACTGCCATGCTTACTTGCTACGTGAAACACGGGATGCTCCGAGAGGCGCGGCTGTTGTTTGAAGGGATGGGGGTGAAGGACGTGGTGTGTTGGAACGTGATGATTGATGGGTATGCTCAGCATGGGTGCCCGAACGAGGCTTTGGTGCTTTTTAGGGAAATGCTGGGTAAGAAGGTTAGGCCCAATGAGATAACTGTATTGGCTGTGTTGTCGTCTTGTGGCCAGCTTGGTGCGTTGGAGTGTGGTAGGTGGGTGCATTCGTATGTTGAGAATAGTGGTGTTGGGGTTAGGGTCAATGTAAGCTTACGTGTGGGTACTGCGTTGGTTGATATGTACTGCAAATGTGGGAGTTTGGAGGATGCGCGCAAGGTGTTTGATGGGATGGTGGGAAAGGATGTGGTGGCGTGGAATTCGTTGATTATGGGGTATGGCATACATGGGTTTGGTGATGAGGCCTTGCAGTTGTTTCATGAGATGCTTTGTGTTGGAGTTAGACCCTCAGATATTACATTTGTTGCTGTTTTGACTGCATGTGCGCATGCAGGTTTGGTTGGCAAAGGATGGGAGGTTTTCGATTTGATGAAGGATAGGTATGAGATGGAACCAAAGGTTGAGCATTACGGGTGTATGGTTAATCTTCTTGGCCGTGCTGGGCGTGTGCGAGAAGCTTATGACCTTGTGAGAAGCATGGAGGTTGAGCCTGATTCTATCCTGTGGTGTACTTTGCTTTGGGCTTGTAGAATCCATAACGATGTTTCGTTGGGAGAGGAAATTGCAGAGTTTCTTGTGAGCAATGATTTGGCTACTGCAGGGACTTGTATCCTTCTCTCTAACATGTATGCTGCTGCTCGTAACTGGGTTGGTGTGGCTAAGGTCAGATCATTTATGAAAGAGAGTGGGGTTGAGAAGGAACCTGGTTGTAGTTCCATTGAAGTTAACAACAGAGTGCACGAGTTTCTTGCTGGTGATATAAGACACCGGAGAAGCAAGGATATATATTCGATGCTCGGGAAAATGAATGGTTGGCTCAAGGCTCGCGGTTATACCCCAAAAATAGATGTGGTATTACATGATATAGGAGTGCAACAGAAAGAGCAATCGTTGGAAGTTCATAGTGAGAAACTTGCCTTAGCATTTGGGCTTATAAGTACCAGCCCAGGAACTGCGATCAAGATTGTAAAGAACCTTCGAGTGTGTTTGGATTGCCATGCCGTGATGAAGATGATGTCCAAGATCTCTGGCAGAAAAATAATAATGAGAGACCGGAATCGGTTCCACCATTTTGAGAACGGTTCGTGTTCGTGCCGAGATTACTGGTGAACTTAATTTATTATATTTTTGTCCATAAAATTCCTCTCTTCTAAAAGAGAAGCACCATATTTGCTGCTGTTGCTTACAAAAGCATTGGATGCAATAGCAGCTAACGTATTTTTCACAAACAAAATTAAGATCGAATTCCTGTTGCCTATTAACATTTCATTTATGATCTGTAATTTTATAAATGCAATTGTTATACTTAAATCCTTATTATTCCTCATCATACAAAATTGTCAATAAACAACTGTTATCAAACAAATATGAAGATACTTACTAATTATCCCGAGTCAGCTTACAGTAAAGTTTATACTTCCGAAGTATAAGATGTTACCCATCAATGCTGTTTAGGGTCCCACTAAAAATAACGTTTATACATTAAAGCGTTTCAGAAGCCCACGAGAAAATCTACTTTTCCTCCTTCCTTTTATCGAGCTGTTAAAAACGATATATTATTTACCAATAACCTTCCCTTGCGCATTTCCTTCATAACTTGCCTTAATAAATCAAATGAGCCTAAAATGCAAGAGAAAGGCAAGTACACACAATACACAAGTCTAGCGATACTTGAACAGGAAGTTGTCCAACTAAATCTATACATTTTGCTTATTAAGAATACACTCCTACAAACTACTTTCACTTAAGTTATATAGCAAATTACAACAGGATCCACGAACAATGAGTTATACCTACAACTAAGGTTAAAATGGGTAACCTACCCACCCACCCAAAATACACTTCCACCTATCTCATCTCAAGGGTGGAAAAGAAAGAATTTAATTTACTAAGACTTCACAAATATTACATTCTGAAATCCAAAACACAAACTGTATTATTAGCAAAACATGCAGCAATCTTATCCCCCTCCTTATTCCAACAGACCTCAAAAATGCCTCCATTGCCCGTGTATGTCTTGACAATCTTGCCTTCCTTCAATGACCATATGTGCATGGATCGGTCAAGAGAACCGCTAACTAAATACTCACCATTGGGACTAAAAGCAACAGAATATACGGGATGCCTGTGGAATCAAATAGACATATCAGAAAAAAAAAAAAAATCTTTTGGCCTCGCTTATTTCCTTTTTTTTTAGAGCTTATTTGGAAGAACCTGTCCTTATGTTATTCTGTTCTGGAAACAGCTTTCGTAAATAGAATTTTGATGGGAAATTGATTGGTGAGTAGTGTAGCATATTTTTAAAAACAGTGTTCAAAACAAAAAAGTGAGAAGGAATTAAACAGGCCCTATGTGCCTCTTTGAACTATGCCTGATGTTTCCACATGTAAAACGTAGTGTTCAAATAAATAAAATCTAGCCATAAAAACGGTACCTGTGTCCATCCAAGCTGTAGATGAGTTTCCCGAGTTCTACATCCCACAGCTTTACAGTTGAGTCAAATGAAGCACTGCAAAAATATCAGATGACTGCAAAGTTTTTAAAATGAAAACTAACTTCCAATATAATCAATTGGAATCAGCAACCAGCCAAAGGCCACATTAACAATTTCAAGACATCACACAACACACAAGAAACAACATTACTGGCTGAAGAAATGCACTCCACACCCATCAACTGGGATTCAGGGGTTCAGAAACAGTGTAAAACATTCTAAGTTTGGAGAAAGTATACAGACAGAAGCAGTGTAAAACAACATTCTAAGTTCGGAGAAAGAATACACAGAAGCATGTATGTACATCACAAGTGCAGAACCTAATTTCATCATGAAACTAACTTACCTGGCCAACACCAGTTTATGATTAGGATTATTTGTACCAGGACCAGTGGGGCTCCATCGGATGGTATATATCTCCTACAAAGCAAATTATTAGTTTTTCCAACAACATGCATAACGCAACAACAATTAAAATTGCAAATTACAAAATGCGACACAAATGGAAGACACAGGAAAACAAACAAAACTCAAGGAACCTTGGAATGCTCTCTCAAGTCATGAAGATACGTATCCTGCTTCATACTCCATATCTACAAAACAATCACAACCAATTCAAACAAGAACATCAAACCAACGTACAGTATTTTCAAAGATAATTTCATAATTCTCAGACAATAAATAATTTTATAAAAATATCAAAACAATCGCCCACTGTATCAGTCAAATAAATACAATTAGTATGAAAATAACATATCTCAAGAGCGTAGACTTGTGCCTAACTCATAATGAGGTGAGAGTTACCTTCCACTTATACATATACTATCTGGCTTTATCTCTAGACAACACGAGACCCAGTTTTTTCCCAAAACACCCACTTACATGCACCATTGGACATGCTGTTAGTTGTACGGTAGGTGGTCCAATAACAAGTTTAGGATAGGCATTGATATCACCTCAGAATATGAATTTGAGTTTAACTCAATCCCGTACACCCAGTTTATAAGCAAGCTGTCCTCTACTTACATAAACCCTTTCAGCCTTTTCTATAATCAAAATGGGACTTGAGTTTTCTCAATATTAAATAATAAGATCACAAGGTTAGTTATTAAGTGGTCAACTATTACCTTTGCTGTGATATCATCAGAACATGAGGCCAGCAATGAACCAGTGGGATCCCATTTGACACAATTTACTTCACCCTGAAAATGCAGTAAGGTCATTAGCAGATGTAGTTTAAAGAAATATCTCAAGCTATTCCTTTCTGAACACTCAACAGATAAAATTCGGTAATAAATAAAAACATATTAAACAATACACACAGACAGATATTTTTAAGTTGTGAAGAATGCAGGGGATGAATCCTTCCTCAAAATATACGCTTATAGCATAGTTGCAAAAATAAGAACTCGTGTACAAACCTGATGTCCAGCAAAAGTCTTTATAGGGCGGGTTTCACCAATTTTGCAAACATATATCATATTGTCGGTGGAACTAGTGGCAAAAGACACATTGTTGCGCCAATCAACATCAAGTGTGGGACCTAAACATAATATCAATCCTGAATTAAACATAAATATGACAGAGAAAACTCTCACCAAGAGCTCTTTTTACAGAATTTTCCCTTCAATACACATTCGCACCTGAATGAAATTCAAATTGTTGTTTCCATTCCTCTGCTTTCACATCCCACACAATTGCAGTTTGATCACAACTTCCAGTGAGGAGATAATCGCCTTTCTTATTCCACTTCAGGGAGAATATTGGTCCCTTGTGTTTGCTTAATGTACTCTTCAGTTCACCTAGTCAAAGATAGCAAGAATCAAAACACCTAAAGAAAATTGAAATACACCCAGAGTCTATTTAAATTAATCAGAAGTAGAATTCAATGTTTTTCCAAATAGGATGAATGCAACTATAAAAATCCATAGAGGATTCTCTAGAAAAGACAGTTGGAAGACACATTAAAAGATATGTGCATATTAAGACATGCACAAACTATTAAATTGTAAGACAAAAGCATAATATCTTTAGCACTTTAGCACTCAAATCAATCCGTTTGGCATTTATTAAAAAAATTCTGTGAAAGAAAAAACATTACATACTGTTAGGTTTCTAATCAAGAAACCTAAAGAAATCTCACTACGCACACAAGAATCAACACCCAACACTCTGTATAACCTCCATTGGTATTATTTAGTGCAAGAATACAATGAATAGGGTAGTTTGGAAGCCTAACCTTCCCCAACAGGAATAACGAATCCTGTACAAAGTATACAACATTCAAACGTAAAGTCCTCTCTACTAACTCTTACTATTTATACAAACCCGTTCCCTCTCATTCCTAACTGTCAAAACAGTTAAGCTAACAGTTAAGCTACTGACGTTTCCTTCTCCTATCACATTAGATTCATGTTCCTCACCAATCATTTTGGATAGGGAAAATAACAATTGTTTCACCAATCAACCCACACTGCCATTACAACATTAGAGGTATTGTTATAGAATATATAGTCAACTATATTTTAATTAGTTTAGAATAATCAATTTCTAGTTACTAAGAAAGGGATAGTATTCTGTGAGCATTGTTACAGAATATATAGTCAACTACAATTTAATTATTTTAGAATAACCAATTTCTAGTTACTAAGAAAGGGATAGTATTCTGGGAGCTAGAATGACCTACCATTAGTAGTCCAAATTTAATTATTTTAGAATAACCAATTTCTAGTTACTAAGAAAGGGATAGTATTCTGGGAGCTAGAATGACCTACCATTACTAGAAAGGGATAGTTCTTTTATCTCGTCAATTAAAATTCCTTAAAAGAGAATCTAAGGATACAAAAAGAATGACCTACCATTAGTAGTCCAAATTCTTGCTTGCCCGTCATATGAACCAGTTGCAAGAAGAGTCCCCTCCCCCTGTAAAACAGCCAGATTTAACTCTCCATAAGGTGTAAATCACTAGCAAATATTACAGATAATAATCTTAAAAACAATCTCTGTATATTCTCAGAAACAAAGTTACAAAAAAAACAGTATTTTATGGAAAATTTTAAATTCCATCTATTGCCTTGATTTTTAACAATATCTTCCCACTGTTCTCAACCAAAACAACACTCCCTTTGTGTCATTTTGGCATGCAAAAATGGAAATAGAAGACCCACGATTAGGGTTCTCCGAGACACTCATCTATGCTATTTCTCTTTGCTTTTGGTGACAGAGATACTCTTCTCATCACGCCACCCCTTTCTCTTGGCAGTCACTATTCCCATCTCAGTGGTGATGATGACAACCATCCAATTCAGTTGCATCCCTTCTCAGTTAATTGTTTGTTCTTCCTTGAGGCTCAAGCAAACAGCAACAATCTTCTCCCTGCAATGTTGTGGTTGGCAAATTTCTTGAAGCTTTATCATCTCTGAAGGATTTGAAGATATTTCTCTTTTTTATTATTTAGTTGTTTAAATGTTAACTTGTATATTGCATTAACTTATGTTTTATTTGGTGTTGTTTGAACTTATTTAGTAATGAACTACTTGACTTGTTACTTTTGTATTCAGGTTTAATGTTTTTCATTATTGTGGAATTAAAAACGATCATCATCTTATTACTTGTTGTTTTAATATTTTTTATATGAAGTAACTCTTATGAGTTTAATTAAAGTCTATGGACTTTTCACGAGTTAGTATAAAGTCCCGAGTTTGATAACGTTGCATGATACTTTTTTTTTGGGGGGGGGGGGGGGGGGGGGGGAGAGAGGGCTTCACAAAACTTACAACAATGAACCCAAAAACAAAGCTTTGGTATTAAAACATATAAATAACAGAAATGAAAGTAGTTATATAAGATTTAAATCATATTATGCAACTGAACTCACATTCCAGTCAAGTGTAGTAACATCTTTACTTTTTTCATTTGTTTTACCCCTAACATGCTTCAACACCAACACGCTCAAAGGGCCATTATTTGAACCAGGCTTGCATCTCCCTTCTGCTATTGTCCAAATACGAGCTGTTGAATCCCCAGATCTAAAAATTCAAGTGATCATGGTAAAGTGAAAGAATATCATTAATATCATAAAGCAAAGCATTCAGACAAAAAATAACCTATGGGCTACTCCCTCCATCTATTGCACATTTCTGTGTGTTTCATAATGAAAATATTGCAAGGTTCCTATTACTATATTAGTCTTAATACCCAAATGTCTGTAACTGTTAGAGTAATTACATCTATGTATCATCATTAAGCCTAAGCAGGGTGTAGTCTAATACATCATTTATTAATCTTACTTAGTTTTGCACCTACGTGTCCAGTGCAATCCTTTAATATTCCATGTCCTCTTGTATTTTCATTATAAATAGAAGATAGGGAGAGGGATCTCTTAAGCCCTCTAGAAATATATTTTTCCTATTTTATCTCAAGTCAGTATCAGAGCAGGTCAGTCCTGCTCTGGTTTCTGTCTCGTCTCATTTGTTGACACCGGTCATGGTTGTCTGCAACTGTCAAACGCCATTTGCTATTGTCTGACACTGTTTTGCTGCTGTCTACCTCTATCTGCAACTGTCCATTGTAGTTTATAATCGTCCAGCACTATCAACCACTGTACTCTACCATTTCATCCGGCAACCACCGGATCTAGTTCGTCTTTCCACGCAACGACCAACCCTTCTGGTGTCAAAGTCAAGTTCTCCTTCACGCACCACCTTATGCTCATCGAAACGTCACTGCACCACCCACATAGTTGTCATTGGACCCTCCTCTCTCCTTAAAACTTCACTTTGATGAAGTCCATAAGCTCCCCTTTAAGAAAACCCATAGGGTTTTCTGGTTCCTTCCTGTTGCAGTTTCCCATCTCCTTTTTTTTTATCAAAAATTAGAGTATGGAGGTTTTCTTTCATTCTCCGATAGTCCCTCAATTATTTCCAAGAAGCTGAATGGAAAACATTATCTATGCTAACGATATTCAACGTCTCTATGATACGGCAAACAAGCTTGCATGTCTCAAAATGGAAGACTATAATATGGTTTCCTTCATGACTGAAGCCCAAGTAGCTATGGAAGAGCTGAGAGTGTTCTTGGAAGTCGAACCTTCAGAGGCCATCAAGAAGAAGCTTATCAAATATTATATGGTGATGATCCTTTGTGCTTTAGATCCAAACTTTGATCATATCAAAGATCAACTTCTGACCAATCATGAGGTCCCTTCCATGGAAACCTTGACCACCTACCTTCTTCGTGTCCCAATGCCTCAATCTCAAGAAGCCCATGAACCAATAGAACAATATGTCATAGTTGCAACACGAGAAAAAGGAGGATGTGGCACTAGAGCAAGAGGGGCAATGCACATACTGTAAAAGTGTCACACCCAAGAAAATTGCTACTCCTTACATGGTTTTCCTTCAAAAACAACCAATATCTCTAAGGCTAAAACTACCACTACCAATTCCAAGATCATTGAGGAAGAGTATAAATAATATCTGCAATTAAAGTCTGGATGTGATGCTTTGCACAAACATCTCAATCTCCAAGTACATCCACAACTTGCATTTTTCAATCCATGGAAGGTCAAAATTCATGTGATGCTAAGACTGGTATGTCTGGACTACACAACAAAGTTTCATTTTGTACAATAAATACATGTAACTATAGGATACTTTATCCCTACATAAATTATATGATATGTCTATAAATTCTGATAAAGGTGGATGACCTAAGAGATCATATAGAAGCTTAGGAGATGGTGATGCTAAATAAGACATTGACAGTCTAGTACCTAGATACTAGAGTCCCCAAGATTCATGTCCTTCACCAATCAGTCGGTTTCTACTGTGCTCTTGTATAATAGAAGAATTTACATCAAAGCTTATAGAACAATTTAAAGATTTAGTTAATTGACTTGAAGAAAATAGGTTAAAAGGACAATTAAGGACAAAAAGTGTTTTAGGTTCAAAGACAGAGAAATGAAGATTCAACCAACTCCTTGAGAAGTAACTTTGGATCCATTTGCAAATGTAATAACATAAGGAACTTTAGGATGAGGAATGGAAGAAAATAAGAAAGCATTATCGGAAATGTGATCAAAAGCACTGGAGTCAATTATCCATGAAATTTGACACTCTAAGGTTTGAGATATGCAAGCTTTTAACAAACTAGTGAAAGGTCGTGCTTGGCTTCCAAACTTCAAACTAAAGATACTTCATTAGAAAAGTGGTTCAACCTCAATAGATAGGAAGATGTTTGATATCTTGCTAGGAAAACCATGTAAGGAGAAGCATTACATTTCTCTCACAAAAGGAACATTGAGGATGTTTGCATCCACTTTGAGTAAGGGAAGAATTCACCAAAACTCAATATTACAACAACAACACTTACACTTCATAGCTAGTGCCAATTATAAAAGATGGCAAACAGTGGTGGAGGAAGAGTATGAGAGAGAGAGAGGAGAGAGGAGCCTCCCAACCAAGGCTGAAACCAACAAAACAAGGGTCAAAACAAGGACAAGGAGATCACGCTAGCCTTGTAGACGATAATTAGATTTGGTCTAGTGACAAAAAGGTGGTCAACAGCAGATGGCAGTAGTGGCAGGCAAAGGATGGCAACAGCAGACGATAATGGTGGACAGAGATGGACAACCGCAAAATTAGCAGATTGGGTACCAACTTAAGATTGAAAATGAGAGATTATCTCGCAGCTTATCTTTGATATTTATAAAGGAGACTTACATAACGTAATTATGCATATAGGTAAACAGCCCATAGGGACAACATATAGCACTTTTCCAATACAACTGCTAACTACTTATATTTAATACCTATTCTAACAGGTTTTAACATAGTGTTAATTATGCATCTAACCGAACCACATTTAATTGTAAAATTCACATGCTACAACCATCATCTACATCAATTTTCCCTCTATCCTTAGGACTAAAATGGACCTAAAAAAATTTAAATTTTAAAGGGACAAAACTAATACAAAACTTGTTTGGATATTATTTAATATATTTAAAATTTTACAAAGATGCAACACAATTCTACCTTTTCTTCTTATATAGTTCATATAAAATTCTTAAAAAGGACAAAAAGTACTCAACTATTCATTCAACAATAAAAAGTCATGCATGTCTTAAACAAAAAACATAGAAGTAAATGCTAACAAAGGTCGGATACAATTTCCCTAGACAGGAATCAATAATAATCATCTTCTAAATGAAAGTAGCTATTCACGATTTTTACTAACATTACAGTGGAAGATTTCACCTTTTTAATTGAAATCCCAACAAAGCTCAACGTCTCCGTTCAAAGAGAATTTTGGAATAAAAAAGTAGTGCCACTAACCCATCCACTGTGTCTGCTATTCAGTGAGCTACCACAACTACAATAAACTGCTCTACTAAATAGGCCCTGTAGCAGCCAGGGGCCACTTTTACATGCTATTAAAATCCAATTCCAGAAAAACCAGTTTTTTAAATCATCCTGATTTTATTTTCCATTTCAGAAATTGAATACCAAAAACAATGTTTCCAAACAGCTTTAATTAATTAAAAAATAATAACTGAATGCATTCAGTTTTCCTTAATCAAACAAAATTGTAAGCATAATAAATGGAAATCCAATATGCACCAATATGATATAATGTGCATTATCCATTAGGTTATGCACACTTCAATACATATTTTTATGAAGAGATAATTTATTTGGATGCCTACCCTGATGCAAGAAGAGATCCTGTAGGGCTCCATGCACAAGCGCACACCTAAGAACAGATGATGAACAAGCTAATTAACAGAGAGATTAAGAAAAATATCTCTAAATGAAAAGAAAATTTAAGAAACAAAAGCACCATTGAATAAATACTTAACCTCTGATGTATGACCTTCCAAAATTGTTACACATGAACTGGGAATTTCACATAGCTGAGATGTTGATGTTGTAGAGATGTCCATTGGTTCTGGCCCTATTAAAGCAAATGAAAAATTCAATGAAGGAATAATATTAACTGAAATAGACCCCTAGTATGCATTTTTTGTGTGCTACTGCAACATACAATGAAATACTCCTATTAACAGTATTTGGGGCAAGGGACTCTAGTGGTAAAAACACTTGCAACTATGATAAGCAATTTCAAAGAAATGGTAGTTTAAAAGAATCATATTTCCAAGCAAGCTACAATATCAGTCATTTATCATTAGTTATTAAACCACTCCTGATTCATAACCTAACCATAATGTTCAAGCAAATATAATACAAATTTTAGGAGCAAGCTATGATAGAAACATGTAAAGATGAACAAAAAATAAGAGATAACAAAGTAAAATGAAATTATTTGAAAAAGGCATTTAGGACAGATTTCAGAAAGAAAATGCAGCCAAGTACTAAAACATACAGAAAAAACATATTCTACATAAGCCATTTCCACGGAGCAGAACAATACCTCCAACTGCTCCATTCTCTTCATGCTTTACAGGGACCCTATCTTCATGATCTATAACCATGTCTCTAACATTCTGATCTCCATGCTGTTGTTCTCGGTCTTTATCAGTTTCTACCTTCTCCCTATCCTTTTCAAGTTCCTTTTCTCTTTCACGTCTCTCCTTTTCAACTTCTTTCTCTCTTTCACGTCTTTCCTTTTCAACTTCTTTCTCCTTTTCACGTCTCTCCCTTTCAAGTTCCTTCTCCCTTTCACGTCTATCCCTTTCAACTTCCTTCTCCCTTTCACGTCTATCCTTTTCAACTTCTTTTTCTCTTTCACGTCTTTCCTTTTCTCTTGCTCGTACACGTTCTCCTTCATGTTCCTTCTCAATTTCTTTCTTTCTTTCCTTCTGTTGTTTTTTTCTTCGTTCACTTATTATTTGCCTAAGTTCATGCACACCTTTTGTGATAATATCCAAAGGTTGTAAGAACGAAAAATCTTCTTCCAGGTCTGCATCACACTGGCAGGCTTAAAAGAAACATTGATCAACATGATACCTAGGATTTAAAAGCTTAAAAAGGTCTATTCAAATGGATAAATGTTATGTTGATAACAATCAAGAATACAAAAAGAAGAAAATGCTAACATTACTCAAGTTGGCTTCCATCTCAAAGTACTGTAAACCCTTCTGAACAAATGTAACAAGAGCACCTTGTGGCACCAAATTTCCATCAATGGAGCATTTGTTGATACCAGCTTCATAACCAAAAGTAAAAGCAGCATGCGTGAAACCTGCAGTAGCGATGCAGAACAAGTAACACTTAAACCAATTCAGTTGCAAGTAATATGAACATTTCATATATATGGAAAGCATGACTTTTTATTATCCAGTAAACAAATTATACTATAAACACAACATCTTCCAGTTTTCCTTATTCTTATGAACGCACCAACATATTGTTATCATTACAACATAACTTCAAACAGATGTTTTGAAGGACAAACTCTCCCAAAAGCTTTTGCAAGGTATAACCAACAACAATAACCAAGTCTTTTCCCACTACAAGAGGGTGTCTACATGGACCAAACCAAACACTGATAACATTCCGTCATAAACCACATTTATAAAAAAACTATTGACCGTAAGTTATTATAAATGATTTCACTGATATCTTCCTTTTGTCTCCTCTACCCCCATACCATATACACATTCACAAGGAAGAAAACAATAAGAGAAACCCCACTTAGGCACTTCAAGAGGCATAAATTCTCCCAAGGGTCCCAAATTCAATTTAGCCCAACCTAATCCACCTTTATCCATTTATACCACTATTCTCTAAAACATTTCCCACACACCACCCCCTCCCCAATTTCCACACACTACTGATAAGCAGTTAGTACCTCCCAATTTTATCTGGGAGAGTTGAAAAGTACTTTTACAAACAAACCAATAAAATCTTCATTTTCCATTTTGTGAATTGGAATTCGCAATTGTTAATTGCAATTTGCGAAAAGTACTTTGCCAACTTAAATCCAAACATACATACCTGCCTAAACTGTTTGTTAAAAAGGCATGGAATGGTTTAATATCTCACATTATATGTCGCATGTTAAGCAGTTCTGTGAACAATGTCATTTAGTCCAAAGATCAAGCAAAATTTTATTCTTCAAAGCACCCAGAGTCATTTTCAAAGTTACCTTGAGCACTCAGTTTCATATAGCTCAAAGCTTCAGCAAGCTTCCTTTAAATCAACAATCCCACCATCTTTTTGCAATATAATTCATGATTTACAATTATCACCATTAAAAGATATTTAAATAGGAGCAGAAAAAAATTATAGCTCCTCACAGTCGTCATTTTCATTCACTATACCCATTTCACTCGGTACAAAATGAATTTTAACCTATACCAAACACAAGGCAGCACAATCTCAGTATAAAAATATAACTACAGCCTCAATGTATCTTAATTAAAAACCTTAGCTGATCAAACAAAACAGAGAATTTCAGAACATTAAATATCAACCCTAAACACCCCACACCTATTTTTTTCAGTAGCAGATCTAACAATTTCCAGCCCTCTTAGATCTTCCACACAGAAAACAAAAAAGAAAAGGGAAAGGAAGTTTTTTTCCCTCGTGAGTAATTTTCTTTTTCTAGCAATACGAAACCCTAATCCACTGGAACAACATTCAAATGCCCATACAAGCACAAAAATGTCAAATTATAAACACAAAGGACTCCGTACTCGTCGAAACATTTAAAACCTTAACATTTTCGAGACCCCACACACACACAAGAAAAAGGGAGGAAAAAAAAGGACATACAAGTATATGAAATATCAATAAAATTTGAATCACAAACAGATAAAGAAGAAAGCAAATTTAAACCTGATTCTTGAAGGTAAAGAAAAAAAAAACTAGGAAATTGACAACATCTTAGAAGGAGCGAGAGAACGAGAGATAAAAAGAGGAAAGAGAAGAGAAAGAAAACAAGTATACCGCATATGAATAGATTTCGAAACACAAAAAGAAAAAACAAAGAAACGAAAAGAAAAGACGCGGAAGAAAACCTGATTCTTGAAGATAACGAAAAACTAGAAAGTTGAGTTCGGCGGCGGAGATTGAAGCCATGTCCTCCGCTACACGAGCATGAGTCCTGTAGCAGTAGCTGAAGAGAGAGAATGAAGAGGAAAATTGAGCTATGAATTGGAAACGAAGGTGAACGGTTATGTTATGGTAAGGGGTAGCAGAGGAACGGATTATAAACTGCAACAGTCACGCTCAGCTCACGGGCTTCAGAGCTTCCCTTCCTTCCGTCTGCCTCTGTTACTTTACACAGCTTTTCCGTTTCTTCTACTTCTCCCTTCTTATAATTCATTAATTCATTATTTTTAAACCTAAAAAACAGTGTCATGCTCTTTCATGTTTTTTTTTTTAATTTTATTCACACACAAATCATGTCACCGAAAAAAAAATTATTGAAATTACTTTTTACTGTTTTATCTTTTATAAATTAAGAATATATTTTATAACCCTTTATTTTATTGTTTTCTTAAAAACTAGGTTAGATGAAGTTTTTATTTTGTTAACCGCGAAAAGAGTGATTCTTAGTTTAACTTTTAATCAAATGAATTAGGGAAATTTTTTAATTCAACTCAACTGTTATTTATCATGTTAGAAGATGCGAAATATTTATTTTTTTTAAATTAGATGTTTATTAAGAATGGTTTAAATATTCAAATAATTCAGAATTAGCTTAGGCAAATTTATATTTGTTCGGTATTCATTTAAATAATTGGGAAAATTAATTTGATTTTGTTCAAATTTATGGATGACTGAATATTTTCTACACTGATATAATTTAACTGTTTTAATTCATTCGAAAAAGAAAGTCATTTATTTGAGAAATATGTTTTTTTTTAATTTTATTTTACTTTTTCTCCTCCGTATTAACATATTCTTTGAGTGTTTAAAAAATACACATTACTCGTTTAAAAAATTCGTCTAATTTGTCTTTTAAAAAAATTGAAAGCAATTAAACCAGAAAAATATTAATTAATATGAAAGCCGGATAGAAAGAAAAAAAAATATTAATATTTCATTGGAATTACAATCAATTTAGAACCGTTTTACATTGTCAAAAAGTAATTTTTAACGGAAGGAGTATTTATTACAATACGTTTAATGTTTTAAATTAAAAACATAAAAATGTGTTTAATTTTATAAGTGTATTTTCCTTAAACTTACACATCAAATCAACTTATCCCATTTTCAGTACTTGATTGAATTATCCATTATTTTAATACATTAAACATTTGATAATGGAGTCTGTATAGTTAATGGTGGAAATAAACCAGACCGTTTGTCTAATAAGTTTAACGATCTTAAAAACTAGGTTTGAGCAAATAATATAGCTTTGAATATTTGAGAAACTATTAAATACTATATTTTAAACCTCGTCAGTTGTACTTTACTCATATACTTTTTATTTGTTTTTAATATATTTATAATGTATATATATGATACATAAATATAATTATCTACTTTTAAATATTTAGGAGTATATTAAATATAGTTACACTAAATTGAGCTAACGATAAACTGTATTTATAATGAAACAAATATTTCCTTCCAAAACATTAAGTCTACTAACTATTATGTTGATTCATTTTTCTTCCAATGCTAATTATTAGTATATGTTTATAGTTCTCTAGGAATATAAATACAATAAATATTAATGCATAACACATAATTACTTGTTATTGTGGAAATTACTTTAACAGATATGTGTATTTATGAATAATAATTTTAAATGAATCTTTAAAAATTAAATTTATTTTAAATTTGTTGAAGAGTATTATTAATTTAAAAAAATGTCTATTTTTTCATATTATAATTATAATATTTAAAATTTACAAGACGATTTTAGTAAATTTATGAATAATGAGTCTATACAGTTGTTCCATGCTCCGAATAAACTGGCAAAACTTACCAAAAGGTCATTATTGTGATAGAAACAATTAAGATAATTTAATCTAAACAATTAAGGCCATTAATCCTAGAAACACCTTATTTCCCCCACAAATTGGGCTCAGGGGAACAATTATAGAAAAGACAAGAGTTGGTTTTGAATTACCAAATATTTTTTTCATTTAACTACCCACATAAAAGAAAAAAGAAAGGGGCGAGGGGGAGTTTTGCTTTCACTTTGTTCGTGTAATGACTCTGTGAGTTAGATCTATTAGGGCTTTCCTTGATTTTCTTACTTCCTCGTCGTCACTGTCGGGTAAGGAATCAATTGCTGCTGCTGCAAGGTTAGCATGCTGCACGGCTAGCTCCCTTGTTCTCTGTATACCTCGGCTCTTCCCTAGATAGTCCAAAGCCTACAAAACCAACATTGCAAATACAAAAATATGTGAACTGCGTAATATTAAGCTAGTCTGATGTGGATTTTCTGCACCACGAGTTGTAGGTTACCGTGAAGGATCCTCATATTTGCATTCCTAAACTTTGAAAGTAACTATGCTAAGAAAAACTAAATAAAACACACAGTAATTATGGATTTTGTTGAACTTTATAAAAGCAGGGAAAATCAACCTCACTTTTTCTCATACTGCAATCTAAAAGTAGGAGACTACGGGACTGTCATAGAGACCATCAATGATCATCAAACTAAAATCATTGAAATGACAAAACCAACTGCAATCACTTAAATGAAAGATTCAAGGAAGTTATCTGCTCTAAACATGGTTATTTTTTTTTTTAGAGGCACAAGAACTAATTGTGTAGAATAAACGCAGCCAAGAAACATAATTTAACTTACAAGCTCAATATTGGCAGGGTTTTCAAACCCCTCGTCAACAATTGCACGCAACTGTGGGAACTCCTCCATCGCAAACAATATGGGAGCTGTAACAATTCCCTGCATTAATTTTTTGGACACTTAGTCATTCAGCAGGTAAAACAAAACACGACAGGTCTCACGAAAAATAAAAGGCAAAGCAAACCATAAAGTAATAATAAAATATTTTCTTCTAAAAAGGCACCCAACCCAACATAGGTTTGTTGGCATTGAAATTTAATATCAGTGTAAAAATAAATATCTGTATGTTGTCAAAACAGGATCAAGAAATAAGCACAATAACACGTGTTTACGGATATTAAATGAAATGTTTCAAGCCGTATAATTTTTTGTTTAAATGGCCTTTTAATCCTCTCGAGCATTTCTATGTGAGTTCTCCCACAATTGAAAGTATGCAAATTGGATCCTTCAAATATTGCGATTATATGAATTTGATCCCTCCATCAGTCTTCCATTAAACTTTTCCCAGATTTTGTTGGCCTTTTGCTAGATGTATATGCTAACGTGACTCAATTACATTAACGGTTTCTCACGATTGCAATACCAAAGAGACAAAACATGCAATTAAGTGACAATAGCATGTGTCAAGCAACACATCAATTGTCACATCAACAAAATTTATTTAATATTTAATGGAAGACAGATAGAGGAACAAAATCATACTTTTACGATACTCGAACGCTCTAATTCATGCATTAGGAAGCCAAGGAATCAAAATTGCCCTATTGCCGTATCCGAGAGACCAAAAGGGAAATTAAGCCTACTTTCTTTTTATTCTTTATCTCATTTGGTAAGATTTTTTTAAACATGAATAAAATTCAAAAGTAGATGAAATTTAAAATAGTATAAATTATGAAATTACATGTTGAATGTCCGATAAAGAACCCTTTCCAAGTGATGCAGAGGTGCCAGTAAAATCAAGAACATCATCAATCAATTGAAATGCCAAACCCTGCAAAACAGTACAGAGGGTAATAAGTTTCCAGTAAATCATAAACCGCAACATATACATAACATGTACAGAAAGGAACATACATAGCAACCAAATGTCGCCAGATAAAATGGTGGATTGGCACAACAAAATTTCTAGTTTTCCAATAATTTAAAATAAAAAAAGTTTGTAATCTATACTATGTTTAATCTTTAAAATATAACATTCTTAGGTCTTGAGATAAAAACAGAGAAAATATATTTCTAAAGGGCTTAATAGACCCTTCTCATGTTCTACTATTTATATTAATAAAGAGTTGATACAATAGGGAGATGGAAGGTCAAGGGACTGTCCTAGACTGCTAGGTACAATGATTATAGATAACCCAACACACTACTCTCTACTTTAGTCCTACTGACTACACTAACATAGGTAGACTTAGTAATTATTCTACCATTAAGCTCATACACACAGCTCACACACAACTCACACACACTAACCAATAATTCTAACACTCCTCCTCAAGCTGGAGCATACAAATTGTATGAACCAAGCTTGAAATAGATAAACTCGATTTTGAAACAGATGATTTGTCTTCAAGAGTGTGAGGCAGTATGTTATCACATGTCAACGAACAACTAATAGCAGCTTGTGAAACTTCAACTTCAAAAGTGGATGACGGAGAGCAGTGGTGGACAATGACAATCTGCAAGGACAAAATCCCAAATCAAGTAAGGATGGGGCCTGCAGTGGCTAAATGCGACAAAACTGCGGGGACTGCCATTTCTGAGACTGATGGGTGATGGGGCCTGTAGTGGTTGAAAGTTACAAACTACAGGGACTACCATACTTATGTGGCTTGAACTGCCATAGTTGGCTTGCAGTGTCTTGGAAACATACTCCCCCTCACTGTGAATGGTGGAAACAGTGAAATTGGAAGAACTGGTGAGAACCGATCCGTGCGAGGGTTTGGACAAATCTGAAGATTTGTTGTTGTTGTCATAGCCCGACTAGCAATAAGTGCAGCCACGTTGGCAATGAGGAAAACTGGCCAGAACGCACCACTCGGAACAGAAGAAAAAAAAACTTGACCAGCATCAGCATGGTTTTCCATAAGGTATGCAGCTAGACCCAAATAACCCAATAGTAGACACGAGAACAAAACCATAAGAACAAAGCAAGTCCTACTGCAAGTCCCACTTTGCTTGTTCCATACTTTTGCACATTGAACAAAATGACAAGGCAGGCAACTGAAATCATCAACACTTCATCTTTCTCGATAGCATCTACCCCAACTTTTAAACCACCAACAGATGACAGTACTGACATTGTCGGTGTAACAACACCATTAGCAATCACCATGGAAGTACCAGTAAGAACTAATATTAGTAGAATCTTCTTCAGAGTCAGAGAATTCTCAAGTCTTTCCTTGATTTTTAATGACCTTTCAAGCTCAGGGGATGGCACCTTAAGCCTAAAGCTTGATATACGGGCATCTGATGGTAACTTATTAGGGAGAAGACTAACCTTAGCATGACAACAGATCAACGAGTACAAGGCAAACATACCACCTTCACCATCATCATTGGCCACAAAACCACCAGGACATACTTCAACAAAGAATCAAGATTAATGTGTACAAGACAAGTGATAAAGCTCCAAGAATGTCTTCATTTCCATTAATAGGGGCCTTTCTAAACATAACACTAAAGGTATACAAGGGACTTGTTCCAACGTCACCAAAGACAACACCAAGCATCTGAATAGCTAATACAATTTTCTTACCCACTGATGTCCTCATAGTCACTTCTGTGAGCACCGGGAACATCAAGAGCCTCCACGTCGAATGAATCGATGCGAGGATCAATGCGGATGAGTCTCTGCTCTGCATTGTCCTCTTCCTCGTCGGAATCAACGACGGCAACATAGCAGCAATGGTTGCTATGGAGGGTCAGAACAGAGAGAAGGAGGTCCGGCGACACGACCGACAGCGTTGCGGTGTGATTCCGACACCGATAGGGTAGCGCATGACGAACACGCACACGAGATCTGATGGAGAGATGAGGCGCGTGGAGGCGCGTGTGGAGGAGTCTGGTCCCGACTCGGCGGGTTTGGCCGTCGCTAGAGGAGGCGGTCCAGATCCGCTGGTCACCGGTCGAAACTGCGACGGTGGCTAGCGGCGAACGGTGGTCGACGGCGGACTGATTTGGCGCTCGTGGCGGCGCGTGAATGGGAGGTAGCCATCGGAACCGGCGGGGTTGGTCGTCGCTCGAGGAGGCGGTCCGGTCCAGATCCGTTGGTCACCGGTCGAAACTACGATGGTGGCCGGCGGTGGACGGTGGTCGACAGCGACGGACGGTGGCCGGCGATGGTTGACAGCGAAGATCAATGGGTTGCGACTGGGACAGCTGTTTCAGTGGAGGCAGTTGCCTTTCTAGGGTTCCCTGGAGACTTTAGGTCTCTTTGATTCAGGGTGCAAATTTCAGATACTGGTATGAAAATACATGGGTTTGAATCCCATTCTGGAAGTACAACTTTCTGTAGCTCGAGAAAGGCTACGTCAGGCACTAGAAGCCTAATCATGTGGCAGAGAAAGAGATCAATCTAAAATTGAACTTGGCTGGGACAATTGCAGGACTGTCCACTGAAACGCAAAGGCTGAAAGACTAAACTTTTAGTGGGCCGCCACCGGTCATAATGGCCGACCGGCGAACAGTAAAGGCAGCCGGTAGAGGATCAGAGAACCTGCTCTGATACCATTTTGAGATAAAAACAGAGAAAATATATTTCTAAAGGGCTTAATAGACCCTTCTCATGTTCTACTATCTATATTAATAAAGAGTTGATACAATAAGGAGATGGAAGGTCAAGGGACTGTCCTAGACTGCTAGGTACAATGATTATAGATAACACAACACACTACTCCCTACTTTGGTTCTACTGACTACATTAACATAGGTAGACTTAGTAATTATTCTACCATTAAGCTCATACACACACCTCACACACAACTCACACACACTAACCAATAATTCTAACATTAGGAATGAAAATGTGTTTAGCTGATTCCAACAAAATTGTTTCCAATGGGAGATATGGGAATCTAACTTTTTTCGAGTTAAAAAAACAGTTTCATTGCAATAAAAATAAGACAATACAATACTCTCATCAGATAACTTAATATATTAAATAACTTTCAGGTCAAAAACAGGATGTTACTCTTTGATTAGCAAGACTCCTATATCTGTGTGTATATTAAGAATATTCATGACCAACTGAACATATTTTAGTAACTCTTAGGAACTGTATTTTGGGGATTCATAATTTCCAGTGGCATGAAAAAATTTGGGTGTTGCTCCCTCCACCACCCCAAGTGCTCCTGCACCTCTCCACTATTTTCTTTTATTTCAAAAATACTTTACACCTCCCTATTGTTTTCTTTTATTCCAAAAATACCCTACACCTCCCCATTATTCTCAATAATCTTTTTTCTCTCTCTCTGCATTAGTGGAGCATTCCTCATTATCCTCAACCATCTTTCTCTTTTTCTCTCTGCATTAATGGAACATTCACATGGCTCAGATTTAAACTTATGATATATTGCAAAATATAAAATTTAGAGGAAACTTCAATATTAGTGCTTCTACCACTTCCATTTTATAAACTTAAAAGTTAGATACAGATACAAAATAATAAACATAATAATATTAATAGTAAATAATAATAATAATATATTATTATTATATACTAACTTTATAACGACGAAAGAACTAAATAAATTTCAAATCTTTAACAAATAACTTTTCTTTTATATTTTAAGTATTTAATAATATTTTTATATTATTTATCTAATAAATTAAATATTTTATTCAAGTTATTTGAGTCAAACATGTCGATAAGTTAAAACATAATATAATGTTAAAAATTATAGATATTAAATGTAAAAAAACACACACATATATATAAACATTTTTTTAGAAATTTAGAACAAAATCTGAATTTTACAATTTGCAATATATCACAAGTTCAAATCTGAGGCATATGAATGCTCCATTAATGTGGAGAGAGAAAGAGAAAAATTGTTGAGAATCGTCGGAAGATTTAGGGTATTTTTGGAATAAAAGAAAATAATGGGAAGGTGTAGAATATTTTTGGAATAAAAGAAAATAGTGAAAAGGAGCAAGAGCACTTCGGGTGGTGGAGGGAGTAACACCCAAAAATTTTCCCAGTACCAGACGTTTCAGTAGTTCCATTAATTTTATCATGCAAAACCTTTAACTATTAATAATCAAACAAACTATTTACTATGTAAAGTATCATACTTCAAAGTATAAATCCATGAAAAATTGAATATACAAACCAGATTTTTTCCATACTCAAAAGCAAGAATTGCAACTTCTGTTGTTTGCCCTGCAAGGATGGCTATTGCCTTGCAACTATTTGATATTAAAGATGCAGTCTTGTAGTAGGTCTTTTGCATATAATACTCCATGCTGAAAACATTAACAATTATAAGAAACCATATATCGGTGCCTTACATGCCCACATTCTGACGAATTAAGACTGATCTATAAATACATGTTTTGGCAAAGGAAAATCAATGAATTTTTATAAAGAAAACATTAACTACTGATAGGATATAAAAATCTACAAAACTAAGGTTAACCTTCCAGCAAAGAAAATGCATACATACATGACAGAAAAGGACTCAACCATACCTACACTGTTGATCAGATGTTGTAGTCATTTGCATGGTCTCCCCTGTGACAAGATGCTCTACAACTTTTGCCAATAAAGATACAACCTACAGGAATGCAATCCTTACTATAGGAGGATGACAGAAAAATAATTGTGTGCCACCATCAAGGAAACTAGATACATCACACATCTTTACAGTTTTGTATGTTACACAGCATATCACCCATTTAACTTACCTCAGTGTTTCTCAAAGAGGCAAGAGCAACGCAAGCCCGAGAAAGAAGAAAATCTCCAGCCAATACTGCCAACTGCATAGAAAAAAATAATAATAATAAGCAACTTACGCCCACCACTTGACAGTATGAGTATAGAAAATATAACCAAACAATACTGCACCAATGGCATACAATATGCTGGCAAACGGAACACAACTTTATATATACCTTATTGCCCATTACAAAATTCAAGGAACCAATACCACGTCTGGTATCAGCATCATCCAACACATCATCGTGAAGAAGACTGGCCACCTGTGATGACATCATGTAAAAATTATTTGTAATAATGATAAAAAAATATTCTTACAACAGTATAAAGAGGGACTTTAACAATACAACCACCCACTTGGGTGTATTTATACACGACCCATTCCTAGGACTAAAAATTTGAGGCGTTAAGTTTTCAGATTTGGACATTTGCACATGACCCAAAATAAGACTGAATACGCTTGTTACTTTATTGGAATTGAGAATAAACTCAACCTAACTCAGCCTCGAAAACTAACTCAAGAGGAGAAGATTGTATAGTAATTATAACAGGTACTTTACCCGATGCAACTATGGTATCTTAAAAATAATAATAACAATAATGAGAGCCTTATTTGACAGAGCACGTCAAACAGTGTATTTAGTATAACACCTGCATGATTCTCATTTTCATATACAGAATTTTTTAGTTCGTTAACATGACTAAACATAAACAATAAGTAGCTATCACTTCTGCGACCAAATAGAGAATACAAAATTCATATAATTAGAATTTAAGTTGGAAGATATTAATATCACAAAACTGGAGTGGTATAAAAAAAAATAGCTCTCTCTACTTCAGAAGAATCTTTCTCATGCGCAAGAGCAAGGAAACACAACTTTGGTCAAAAATTTAGTTTCCAAAAATCTTAAAGGTCATGCACAGTGGCTACAAGGGTTTATCAAAATGATATTTTTCAACCAAACAACAGAGACCCAAGGCAAAATTTGTAACAGAGTTGTTCAGTCTTTTTTCTTGTCTGAAATGGATATTCCCTTTCCATAGAAACAACAATTAAGCCTTACCTCTTTGAATAAAAATGAAAAAAAAAATGCTTTATCTTACATGGTGAGTAAGCTTTATCAAAACAAATTTTCAATAAATACATTTAACGCAAGATTTTTTTTAACAGTTTCTCCTGGAGTTTTCATCAGTCTTCCTCTGTTGGCCTTCTTACTGGAGCATCTATTTGTCTTCTGTAATGTTCTCCTCAATATGTGCCATTCCAGATTCATTCATTCTTCACTTTTCTTTTATCATATGATTCCCTTACTAATCTTCTTCCACAACCATAACCACAAATAGATAGAGACCATAAACACAATCATGAAATTTCCTCAGAGTTATGACAAGTAAATGCCCTTTCTTCCAATTCTGACCACCATTTAATAAACTGAGTAGTTCAGGTTATTCTTTTTCCCCAAAGAATTTTTTATCATACAATCACAAGAGCCAGAAAGATGCATAAAATGTCAACAGCAAGTCTACCAGAGAATAACAGTGGTTATAAAACAATAAATTACAATATTGGATAGAAAAAAAAAATGGAGAGCCAGATCAGCCAGTCTGACCAGGAATTGTTCTGCCAACCCCAAAAAATTGGCTCATTTGGAACTAGGAAAGAACCAATTGAACTGAAGAAATATATAAAATATTGGTTTGAATCAGTATTTTAAATTTTAATTTATCTGTTAATTTAATCTAAAACATTTTTACAATAAATAAAAAGTTTTTTTTTTTATATAAAACATAAAACTTATACATTTATATTAATGCACAATTTTATATCATGATTTCTATAATTCTATATTATTTCGTTACTTAAAATATTAATTTAATATATTCCAGTTTGACCATGGTCAAACCAATAAACTGTGAAGCAGTGCTTTGCTTTCACCAGTTAAAATCCGTGTGTTTATTAAACATTACAGGAGAAAACAACACATCCTTTAGCCAATGTCACATTGCTTGAAAAGAATTAACAAAATTAGACTAAAAGACAGAAGCAGAATAAGCAGTGCATCAAAGATGGAAATAAAATAAAAAATTTAAAGCAATATTGCAACAATCTCTTTTCACACATTCATGTCTGAACTTCTTTTTGTGAAGTTATTGGCAATCAAGAACATATCATTAAACAAAGTATGAACATACAAAGCTAGAAGGGTTTTAAAAGTTTCTACATTGGAAAAAGCTCTATATTTCCAATAGAGAAACTGTCAAAATCAAAGGTAATTTGTAAAAAACAGACACTGCGATAAAATTTCTGAAGTACTTACATGAATCATCTCAGTTATTTCAGCTATCCGTTGTTGCCTTGAGCGTACATCAGTTGTCAAGTCACCTCCTAGCTCAATAGGAGCGGATGCTTCATTTATTGGTAGATTTAATGCTGTTGCCATTAACAATAAAACCTGCGGAAACATCAAATCGTTAACCTGAATGCTGAATGTGAAAGAACGAAACAAGATTAACAGTAAACATACAGGAGAACAAAGACAAAATAATAAAATAGATATTTTATCACCTTATAACTATATGCACACTCACAAGGGAAAAAAGATGGAGAAACAAACACCATAGTCATCAGAGTTAATTAGCACCATGAAGTGAAAAAGTAATAATGCTAGGAAGGCCTCCTGATTCAGACATCTGAACAAGTAAAAATACGCTTAAACATAAGTTGCACCTATTGTTAAAAATATCATTGTCCCTAACATAGCCCAAACTACTAATAAGCTTAAACATACGAAATTGCTTATGATGTGTCCATAAGCTGTTTTAGCTTATTTCAGTAAACTCTCTAAGATAACTTGTCAAAACAGCTTACAGCCTTACAGCACAAACAATCTAACCTTTTTTCTTCTTTGATTATAAAATCGACTTTAATACTCTTGCATGATAAGAATTTATTCAATAATCACGTAAGCAAGATATTTACCCAAACACACCCTTAAAGCATCTGTCAACTGTCAATAATTGTATTTCACAGAATTGGGTAAACCTGAGCTCACGATACAACAGAGGAAATGAGTCAGTAAGTATGGATGTGTAAGCTTGCTTGTATTAATTTTAAAGGGGCAACTTGATAGTCAAGTGATTGTAAAAGAATTCACAACTTTCCAAGCATAACTTAATACTAGTTTAGCTCCCATTATTACAACAATTGATGTGCAAATATTAAACCCAACAAAACATTTGCTGCACAAGCATAGAAGATCTGCAGAAAACATTGATGCAAACGAATATAAGAAGATCTACATAGCATTGAGAATATGCTTACTGTAGGGCGAAATCGTTTTCCTTCCACTCCCATTTTGAAGAAGTATTCAGCAGCAGAGGCAAGCTTAGGAACCTGATACATAATAAACAATTATCACCATGAATTATGTCTGATTTCTAGGCAGCAAATGACCCAGCACTGAGCCATTGATTCAATGCATACACTAGAAAGAAAATCAAGAACAATCTCATACCTCAGCAGCTACCATTGCTCGGAGTTTGTTACCAAGAAGTGACAATTCGTCAGCAACCAGTGAAAATGGATCATGTTCATCCTGAGAGCAGTACATGTATCATAATGGAGAATTAAGTATAGATAGATAATTGAAAAATACATACAAGAGTCTTCATTGAATATTTCAATTTTTATTACGGATGTGTTTGGTTGTATTTTCGTCTTTTAGTTTTGAAAAAGTATTTTATATAAGAAATTTCAAAAACTGGATTTTTAGTGGGTAGTAGAGAAAGATGTAAAAGATATTATGTTTTTATTTAAAAAATTAGTCAAAATAAAAAACTGAAAATAGAAAACCAAGACAACTAAAAGATATTGTTTTTTATTTAAAAAACCAAAAAAAAAGGTATATTAGTGTTGAAAACAGGCTTCAAAACTACTACTATCAAACAAGATTATTTTTCTCAAAAAAAAAACAGCCCTAAAAGGTTTAAGTTGTTCCTGAGAACAGATAGGGAACAGCACAGCGGATAAATATGAAATTTGTATTACTTATAATCATGTTTGTCAATCACATTCTATTGCATTACAGCCCTGCGATGCTACCCATTTTTAGATAAGAAGGAACCAAATTACACCGCTACAAGTTACCTCGACTATTATATCATTGAATAACTTTTTATTAGAAAATATTACCTCAATTTGCTATTAATTGGAAAGCCTTATTATATAGATCACACTCTACTTTATTACAGCCCTGGGGTGCTACCCATTTTCAGATAAGAAGAAACCAAATTACACCACTACAAGATACCTCAACCATTACATCATTCAATAACTTTTTATTAAAAAATATTATCCAAAAATCTACTATTAATTGAAAAGTCTTATTAAATAGATCATACCTACAAAATTTTACATTTATCAAAAATTGTTTAATATTCCACTGATAAACATCAAAATCAATGTCACATATACCTTTAATATGTTAAGTGAGAACTATTTGATCACATACTTATAGTTTTTAATTTTAATAAAATTTAAAACGAACATCCAAGTTGTTATATAGTTATAATTCAACAGTTCAATTGATAAAATCACATTTTGTATGAAGTTGTTGATAACTTCAGTGTTGTTCGTTGGTGTTATAAAAACTATAATTTACCCTCAAAGCCTCATTAATATAACAACTAACTCAATACAATCATAAGATGATTTTAGTGTTCAAATATGTGTTTTTAAGCATATACATTGTATTTACTCTGTCATGACATGTTAGTTTGCCACATCAGTAAATCTGTTAAATATCGGATGGAGGGACCTGGCTGTAGATGGGAGAGAACTTGAGAGACAATTGGTGTTTTTGAAAACTAGCAGAACAAAATTCTACAATCTATCCAAGGAACTATAATGCAACCAGGCCATATAAAAACAGCATAACCGATTGAAGCAGTAAGAAATGGGGATTCCAACCAATGAACAGAAAAATGAGAAGTTACCAAGAAAGAACACAGAACTAACCTCAACTACGGAGCTGCTTTGTTGATGGATCAGATATCTACAACAATGCAATGCTGGTAGGCCATTTGAAAAATTTAAACTTCTCATAACCTGCATCACAACATAATCATTTGAAAGTAAAATTAAGTGTTGCAAGACGTTTTCCTTCAGAAGAAGACGATGTTATGAGAATGAAATAAGATAAAAAGATGATATTATGATGATGAAAGAAGACTAATAAACAGAAAGAGAATAAGAAGTTTTCTTTAGGTAAATTGATACAAAAATGAACCTACGAAAGAAGCAAAACACAACCGCAATTTAGTGCCCGATTGGATACTAAAGGACAAAATTTCTCCTTCCCTGAATAGTCTCTAGGAAATAGTGCAAAACATAATTTGACGTTAGTGAGTCTAAAATGAAGTTCCTTATAAGTTGAGCAACTTGAGAATACCATAGATCGAACGTTTGAATAACATTCTTATATTACACAACAACTACCACCAAGGTCACTTAAAAATTATATATATATATATATATATATATATATAAAAGTTAAAATGAGGATTTGTGAAACAATTGAATGAGATCTACTAAAAATAAATTAAGAACTCAAGTTTTACCATTAGAATAAAAATTAATGAGTATTCTTAAATCCTATGTGACAACAAGGAGCCGCCAAAAGAGATTTCAGAACCCAAATTTTCCAATGCTTTTAACCAATCAGACCTAAACCACTGATACAATAGAGCTCTCTTGTACCTCGAAATCTACTGAAGAGATTCCTCTCCACGGGCACAAATATCCATTACTTGTAAATTACATTATATGATATAAACATAACTGTTAATTACTAGCAAAACATAAACTTCGTGTACAAGCATGGAGGTTCAGTGAGCACAAAATAGCTTACCCATTCACAATTCACCCCAACAGATTCTACTTCCTCAAAATGTTAAATCATAGCAGCGACAACAATCACCATACTATAAGTTCTTCACTTTTGATTTGCAACATGACGATTCTAAATTTGAGCTCCCAAGACCAGGAAGCGTTACTAAAACTCAGACCCAATCACAAGTGCTACTGGTATAACTCCAAACAGTTAGTAGGCACATCGTGATGTTTACCAATAGAATTCAGAAAGCAGTAATCCCGCATGCCGCATTGCGGAAACGAGATTACAATTAACAGAAAAGGGGCGAAAGCAGAAGCAACAAAGTTCGAGACTTGAAATCGGACACCAAAAATGAGGATCCCAAAACGCGCATATTAAGTGAAACAACACAAAGCAAAAAGGTACAATAAAACAGGAAACCTGATGAGTAGAGTCTCCACGCGAATGAAAATTATGCGGGATAAGAAACCGGTGGTTGTGGTCTCCAATGGACAGAAACCCCCGACATGAGTTGAAGCTTCCTCTGAGGTTTTTCGATATCCGAGAAAATAGCATCGTATACAACGAACAAAGGCTTGCGAGAGACAGGGAATGAGAGAGGAAGAGGGCAAAGACTTTAAGGCGGCTAAGGAAAAATGGAATTAGGAATTAGGAGCCGTCGAAAGACAGGTAAACAGACTCCTTTGCAAAAGAAGGAAACAATTACCGAGTTTACGATGTGGTGACGACGACGAAATACAGCCATATATATGAACTAATCATAATTTTTCCAATATTCTTGTGCACTAATAATTTTTTTCTTTTATAAATGATTGATAAATGTTGTTTAGGCCTGATACCGCGAGTTGCGTGCAATTTTGGGACATACACCCACCCTAAAGGGTTAATTTTATGTTCACTTTTTTATTCTTTGACTAGTTTCATCAAAAGGTTACAAATAAACAAAAAAACTAAGCTTAATTGTCTATGTCCATTTTTTTCGTCATTAATGAATCAAATTTTTGTTTCTTAATTCACCTTAAATGCGTAAGAAATTGTTGCTGACATAATAACTTTTAAGAAATATAGATAGAAGTTAATATATCTATTATAATAATAGTTTATAATTGAATGGTGGTGTTTTTTTTGTACTGGTTTACACTATTCATTTAAGATGGGAAATAATATGAATAGTCAACCAAAAATTTTGTAAATATTTAATTGAGTTTTAAAATGAAGAAAAACTGAGACTGTGATTTCAAAGAAAAACCTGGGTTTTCTTTTATATTTAAGCATAATATAGGGTTTATTTAAAAAAGAACAAATAAAAAAGTTATATTATATGTGTGTTTTTAATAAAAAACAATTCTGTTAAAATAAAATAAAAATGTTGTATGGTAGAGTTAGTTCTTCAATCAGTTTTGTATGTGTGCTTTTAATAACAAACAATTCTATTAAAATAAAAAGAAATGTTGTATGGTAGAGTTAGTTCTTCAATCAGTTTTGTGTGAACTCTATAATCCGTCTTTAGTTACGCATTCATTCTTTTGGTTTAATGGTTTTAGGACCCAACTCACATATAACTAAATAGTATTAATTATTTCAGGTTATATTTACAATTTAAAATTAAATACATATCACTCAAAGTTATAAGTTTTTCCAAGTGTGATACGTGTTATATGTGTTTAAAAAGTATTTTATATTTAAATGATTCTTATAAAGTAGATATTAGTGTGTTTATTTTTGTATCGTAAGAACCTAACAAATGGTATTTTTAAAATGGATAATGATATTTAGACAATATTTTTTTTACAACATTTGAACATCGTCTACGTGTCATTTTGTGATTGGTCCATGGTATTGTTTATGATTATTATTATTGATTGTGGAGTAACTTTAGACCAATTACATAATGACACGTAGACGATGTTCAAATGTTGTCTAAGTATCATTATCCTTTTAAAATTGATGGTAGTTTAAAAATAGTGAGACTCGATTATTTTAATATTAAATAATTTTAATATAAATAGTTTCGTTATAAACTAGTTTTATTATTTTAAAACATATTATTTCTCTATAAATCACTCTTCTAAAGTTCTCTGACTTCACTCAATGAGTTATTATTCTCTGTTCATCTAATTGAAGAACTGATATTGTAAGAGTGATCCTGGCAGCGAGCTCTTCAATTCAAACCGAACAATTTCTTCGTCTAAGTTAAGTTTTGACCCCTTTTCTCTAGTCCTTTCTTTATCTGTTGCATGTGGGCCCTGCTCGACTTGTGTGTGTCTTTTGAGTTTTTAGTTTAAATCCTTGTTAATTAGTAGTTCTAATGGTATATCCCCGATTGTCTTTTTATTGTTCGTAGGAGCATACGGAGTTTCTTGTGTGTTGGAACTGTTTTAGGCCTTTTAGAGCAGTTTGGTCTTTTGTTAGGTAAGGGAAGCTAGTATTTATGCTTAGATTTGTTGAAATTTATGTATGATTAATGAATTGTTATGATAAGATGATGATGATTTAGTTGAAATTGAGATGAATGACTTGTTGGTAATTATGTTTGATTTGGGTAAATTTAGTAATGTGATGCTTGATGTTTTGTATGAATATGTGTTGGATTGTGAAAGCCTTATGAATGATGTTTTGGTGAAATGGTGTTGTTATAATTGGTTGAATTATTGAATGGAATGGTATATATAGAATTTAGGATCATTTTGGTCAAAATGGGTGGTGTTGGTAGTTGACTTTTGGAAGAAATGGTAAAATGGCAGAAATGAGAATTTGGGATCTTTAGTAATGTCATTTATGATTGGTTTGGATGATGATCGAACATGTAGATTGGTTAGATTTGCATAGTAAATTATACGTTGTTTTTTCATTGACTTTTAAATTGTATTTTGAGGTTTTGAGTAATGAATTTTAGAAATTGAATGTTTTAGGTAAAATAGAGAGTTTGGAGTTTGCTTTTAAGTCAAATTAGACTTGTTCAGACCTGTAAATTGCTTAGTCAAGAGTGAAAATTGGTAGATTTGAGTTTTAGATCATAAAGTAAGCTTTGAGTTGATTTTTAAGTGGAAATTTCATGGTAGAAGGAGTCAATACTAGTTTAAATTAGAGTATATATGTATATACAGGCTTATTATAGCTTTGATTATCGTTTAGAAGTGTTAAAAGTTGGTAGAAATGCAAGGGAGAAGACATGAGAGGTTTGAATGGTGTTCTTGGCAGATTTAGAAGACTATTAGTTTATGCAGAGAGGCTCGACGAGTAATTAAGGGTTTTGGCAGTGAGTTTTAGGGGTTGAGCGAGCTCCCTCACTGGTCTGTGGGAGTTATCTATTTTCGCACTCGCTAGGCAAGTGAATTAGTTCGTTGGGCGAGTTTATAGGGTGTTTGGGTGATGGTTGCAGGGGTTAGGCGAGCCAACTCGTTGGGTTGTGAGAGCTTACTGGTTTTGCTCTTGCTGAGTAAGTAAGTTTGGGTTTTATTGCTAATTTTGAGTGAATTATCTGTTGTGTTTAATTGTGAATGGCATAATGATGTATTTTATATTCTATGATATGATTGAAAGGTGTGATGGCATGTGAGTGATGCTTATAAGGAGTTTAAGGAGAATTCCTTTGAAATGGTTACGTGTGTAAATGTATGTATTGATATAAGAAGCTAATAATTAGATGTTATTCTAACGCTCTCAATAATCCTTCAGTCTCATGAAGAGAAGGATGGTTATGTGGTGAAGAGTAGCAGGATGTCCCTAGTCTATTGATTATTTGTTAGTCATAAATGCTTAAAAAGATTAACCTTGGAGTGCGATGATTTTTTAAGGAGGATGTTGGTGGTGTTGTTGTTATACCACCTCAAAGACAGAGCCTCTATAGTTCAATATCAATACATGTATCCGGATGGTCAAGTCTAAAGGGAAACATTTTATGACTTATGATTGATTGTTTTATCCGAACTATATGTCTAGTTCTATAAACATGATTTATGATTGTTTTTGCTATATTAACTCACCCTTTATTCTTTGTGTTGTTTGTTTGTTTTGTTTCCTCTCTTTTGCAATGACCACTTAAATGATGTGAGCTTAGGGATTGTCTTTTGTGAGCATGTGCTAGGAAGAAGAGGAATTAAGGTGTATAGTAGAATGTTAGGTTGCATGTTTCATTTAATAATATAATGATTCTATTACACTTTTGGTTTAGTGTAATATTTCATAGTACTTGAGGTTTTAGTATATGATTTGCTATTATAAGTTATTTTTTGATTATTTGTAATAGCAACTTATATATTTCCTTTGAGTTAACTAACTAATCATATGGTAGTTGAATGCTATGAAAACTAAGGATGTTACATGTGCCAAAAGATATATTTTGTAATTATTATTTTTCCTCTTACTGTATCAACTTTTCATGAAAAACAATTTCAAAATGTTTCTCAAATATTGAAAATTCAGAAGTGATTGTTTTATTAAAAGAAAACATTATTTTTCTAAAAGAATTAAGCAAACAAACTTAATAACGAGTCACATGGAGGATAAATTTAACTCTTCTAAGTTTTATGGTTTGTGAAAACTATGTTGTATGTAGGGATAACAAAAAAACTCGTATCCACGAGTAAAATCCGCTGCAGGTATTTAGTGCCCGCGGATAGCAGGTATTTTAATATCCGCTCGTTAATGGGTCGGGTTCGGGTATCACATTTCCATACCCGCTACTTGTTTGAAAAATGAAATCACAATTTTATCCTTTTACTTTAAATTATTTTTTAAGTGTTCAATCTTTAGCTTTTGTATTCTCTCTATCGTCAAAGAAATAGCAAACCCTAAATCTCAGGTTTTTTTTTTTCATACACTCTCCTTTCATTAGCATTATCATCACAAAAGAGAGAAGAAAATGAAGTTCAATCTTAGGGTTTCCTCTAGCCGGCACAAGAGCCACAAGGCCTACTTCACGGCATTGTCGATCGTTCGCTGCGTGTTGATGAACGCGCCGCTCTCAACGGATCTCTGGTCCAAATACAACGTGTGTTCCATTCCGGTTAGTGAAGGGTGACTTGTTTGGATCGTGCTGGTGAAAGGACGTTGCATGGAGCAGGGAAACTTCTCTCGTGCGCGTGAACAGGAGAACGATGAGCTGCTGCAAACGGCACGGGCGACATCGTCGGCGACAGTCTCAATCGTTCGAAGGAGGACGCGACGCTGCTAGGTGCACGGAGGGCAGTTGGCTGCTGCGAGTAGAGGAGGAGACGTCTGCTTTCTTTGAAATCAAGACCCTAGGGTTTGTGAGTTCTGAAGAAGAAAGGAGAACAAAGCCTTGAGCCAGAATTTGGGCTTGGTTAATGTATAGACGGTTGCGAAACGAATATTCAATGGGTATCTGCGGATTGAAAAAAAATCTGTGAATTTTTTTTATGCGGATATCCAACCGATAGAAGAGCGGGTAACAAGTACGATTTTTAGATACAAATCGGGTTGCAGGTAGACACTATCTGTGTCTGACCTGACCCGTTACTATCCCTAGTTGTATGGTGGAATGAAGTTTATACCAGTTAGAATTTTATTTTCTTGAAAATATATTTATATATTTAAGTTTGTTGAAAGACACTATTAAAATTAATTATTATTGAATATTGTAATTTATGTTACATTATGATTTTGTCTCTAAATATATTTAAATTATATTTAACTTCGATTCTTAAAAATATAAAACTATTAAATATGATAACAACATCTACCTATATTAAAAAGATTTAGGATATCACATATGTTTTTAATGAGTTTAAGAATTTATCTTGGACATGATGGAAGCTAGTATTCTTAAAAAGTAAAAATAAAGTTGTCAAACTTGTTTGATTCGTCAGTTGACTTGTCATCCATAAAATTAATTCCGTCAAATTCATGATTAAAAGGATCTAACCTATTATACTAGAATAGGTTATATCTTTAAAAAAATTAGATAAAGCAAGAGTAATATAAAAAGAAATTGTACAAAAATTTATAGTGATGCATTTCTATAACAGATATTATATCTCAGTTTTAATCCACCTGTTAAGTTTCACTAAAATGATTATTATTCAAAAAACACTTTTGAAATATATTACAAATATTCTTTTCTTCTTCTTTTTTTACAAGAACATTAAAGTTTTACGAATATAATTTTTTTTTTTCACTAGATCTAAATAACCCACATGAATATTGTTTGACGTGTTTGACCAAATTTTAAATTTTTACAATAATCTCTTGCCATAAGTAGATGATGTTAACACAATACACTTTCTTTTTATATATATATATATATATATATATATATATATATATATATATATTTCCAAGAGAATAAAAGTAGTTAGTTATACGAAAACAGTAATAATTTTTAATACCATGTGTACTATATTGAAAATGTTGAATGTGTACGATGAATATCAATTATTGTGATACATTATTGTAAAATGAATGCAGTTAAAACTGCAAAAATAAACAAAACTAGAAAAGGAGAGGTCACCCATTATTTGTCCAGTACTATCGACAGTGTCTTAAAGCTCACAAAAATGACTTCAATGGCATCCTCCAATTTTTTGGTCTTTTTTACCCTTGTATTGCTTTGCCTGATCGGTTCAAGTCAGAACAAGTGTGATTTCGAAGCAATTTTCAACTTTGGAGATTCAAATTCAGATACTGGTGGCTTTTGGGCAGCTTTTCCTTCTCAATCTGGTCCCTTTGGAGTGACTTACTTCAAGAAACCAGTAGGAAGAGCTACAGATGGGAGACTCATAGTTGATTTTCTTGGTAACTAAACTAAAACTCTGTCATCTTAGTTTTCTTTAAGGTTTTCTAATTTTTCAGTTTAACCATTGTCAGAATTTGTTCATTTTCTTTGTTTTTGTATAATATCTCTCACCTTATGAGTCTGGACATTGAACCTAAACGAAGAAGAATGAGAATTTCAAGAAAGATTTAAGCTTTTGGTTCTGCTCTCCTTGTCATTAGGTGAGACCTTATCGATATTTATAAAGGGTAAGATAAACACAATTTCACGTGACAGGGGTACGCTTAAGACCTTTTCACGTCACTGCACCATAATGATAAAGTCGGTGCCTTGATCTTTGGGTGTAATATATCTGCTTGAAATTGGGAAACCTAACAGATTTTTAGCAAATTTCTCCTTATCTGTTATATATTTGTATGTATCCTACATTTTTCGTCTGTTTATGAGAAAATCTAAGACTCGTCTTTATTGCTGTCACACTCTTACTCCCAAGAAAAAACGCCCAGCTAGAAAGAGTTGAATAGCTATGGGTTGTCATTATCTTCTAGACATCACTAGTAATTAATGGTGTCACTTTTTAATACGTCTCTGGGACTTCCTGAACTACATGTTCACCTTCCCACCCTTCAAATGTTTCAGTTTTTTTCCTTTTGGGAGTTCAGGAAAAGAAAATTTTTACAATTGACAATGTATCTCTTGTGTATTTTGTCATCTATCTTTCATAGATTAAAGACATGCTTTAATGCTTGAGCTGTTATATGTGGAGCAAACAGTCAATTTAATAAAATCTGCTTGAGCTATATGTTGCATTTCTTTGGGCAGCTCAAGCTCTTGGATTGCCATTTTTGAGTCCATATCTGCAATCAATTGGATCTGATTATACACATGGAGCTAATTATGCAACACTGGCATCTACTGTGCTTCTACCTAATACTTCTTTGTTTGTCACTGGGATCAGTCCCTTCTCTCTTGCCATCCAGCTCAACCAAATGAAGCAGTTCAAAACCAAAGTTAATGAAGTGCATGAACAAGGTACAAAATGCACAAACTTCCTAGTTCTCACTCTGTCTTTTAATTCTAAAGCACTGTAATAGTTTCTTTTGATTATTCATCAGGATCCAAGCTTCCTTCACCAGATATATTTGGAAAGTCTCTTTACACATTCTACATTGGCCAAAATGATTTTACTTCCAACTTAGCTTCCATTGGCATAGGTGGAGTACAACAATACCTCCCTCAAGTTGTTTCACAAATTGCTGCTACCATTAAGGTGAGATTACCATAACAGTCACCAACAACTCAAATCTAGAATTAGTGAAAAGAAAAGATGTATAATTGAGTTTAGCTCAATGAATTTATAGGAGTTATACAATCTTGGAGGACGTACATTTTTGGTTCTTAATCTTGCACCAGTGGGATGCTACCCTTCATTCTTGGTCCAGCTTCCTCATAACAGTTCAGACATTGATGAGTTTGGATGCTTGGTTTCTTACAACAATGCAGTAAGGGAATACAACAATATGTTGAAACAGTCACTGAGACAAATCAGAGAAAGTCTTTCCGGTGCTTCTGTCATTTATGTGGATACTTTCACTGTTCTGCTGGAGCTCTTCCAGCATCCTACTTCTCATGGTTCAAACACAAATCCCTACACTTGTTTAAGAGTACCAGAATTTCTTCATTATTTTTCTGACTTTTATCTCCTTTTTGAAACAGGGCTTAAGTATGGTACAAAAGCTTGCTGCGGCTATGGAGGTGGTGACTACAACTTCGATCCTAAAGTTTACTGTGGCAATTCCAAAGTGATAAAAGGCAGCAAAGTGACAGCAACTGCATGCAATGATCCCTACAACTACGTGAGCTGGGATGGAATTCATGCCACAGAAGCTGCAAACAAGCTTACTACCTTTGCAATTCTTAATGGATCCTACTCCGATCCTCCTTTCCCATTTCAGGATCATTGTGATCTTCAACCTATACATTAATCCAGTTCTTAATTAACAAATGATGAAGGCCAAATTCTGGCTCAGTTGTTTAATAAATTTTTCCAAGAAATCAAATTTCTTACCACGCAAAATTTCCAAAAGTGTAAGAAGCAGTTTGTATTCGTAGATGCATCGGCTTACAATTCAGTCAACAGTACTAATAAAGAAATTGAAATGAAGACAGATGGCAATAGTTTTCTTCCATTGCCCTTGATATCCCACATGATGAATAAATAAGTTCAATTTTTTATGTATTATAATTCTTTTCAGAAGATGGTCCAAGTTTATGGCAATAATTTTATATTAATTTAGGCTTAGAGTTTAACGTATAGAGTTTGGAATTAAAAAATAATTTAATAATTTAATGCTATTGTTTTGATTTTTTACTTAAAAGATATTCCAGTATTAGAATTTTTTTTTTTTAAATAGAGTCAATATAGTGGTTTAATAGATTGTACAAGTTTGAATTTTATTATTAAATTTTTTTAATTCAAAATAAGTTACATGTGCCATCTTCATGTTCTCTAGAAAGATAATATAATGTGCTTTTCCTTTCTCTAGTTAATCTCTTCAATGATAGGTTGATGTATAAGTATTTTAGGGATTAATTATTGTTTTGTTTTGAAATAATGCTATCAACAATAGTTTGAAGACTGTTTTCTGTCTGTAGAGTCTTATTTTTAAGAGTAATATTGCATTTAGGTTTAATACCTATTTTGGTCTCTCTTTTGGGAGGGTTTGTTCAAAGTGGTCTTCTCTTTTTTAAAAAGTTCACTTAAGTCCTAGCTTTTGCAAAAACTGTGCAAATAGGTCCTTTTTGGTAACGGCGTTAACTTTGTTAACGGCAGAGCTGCTAGGTGGCTAATATCAAATTAATTGTGACGTGTAAATTAAAATAGTTAGGGTTAAATTAAAAAATGAATTTGGGGTAATTTGGGATGAATTAAGTAAATTGATTTTGCTCAGAAGTTACGATTGGGATTGAGAAATTTTGGGCAATTTAGGGTTCATCACATCCAGTACTGTTGATCAGCGCTCTAGGGATTTTGCGGTCTTCCACCCTCTTCATCCAGCTTCGTGGTTTGTCAAGGCAGAGAGAGATGAAATTTTTGTTGAGTTAAGAGGAAGGAAGAATCACGGGCGGGAAGATGAAGAAGCAGATTCAAGATGGGAGAAGCAACAAGCAGTCTGCTGTGAACATTGATGACAATGAGATATCAGAATTGCTTGATACTCAGATTTATACTGCTTTATCATACAAAAGAACCTCTGCAGCAGACATGGTGAAAGCTTACAATTTTGCAAACCATACAATTTTTGCAAACCATACAATTTTGCAGCTAGCCATGGAAGTTGAATCTCTTCACATTATAGACTTTGGCATCCGTTATGGCTTCCAGTGACCACCCATTATTTATCGTCTATCAAAACGAGTTGGTGGGCCTCCCAAGCTGCAGATAACAGGGATAGAACTCCCACAACCTGGTTTCAGGCCAGCAGAGAGAGTCCAGCAGACGGGACTTCGCCTTGCAAGATACTATGAACCCTAAATCGTCCAGAATTCCCAATTCCTAACTATATTAATTTACACGTCACAATTAATTATTTTTTAAAACACATAACAATGTCACATCATCAGATATTAGCCACCTGGTAGCTCTGCCATTAACAAAGTTAACGCCGTTACCAAAAAGGACTTATTTGCACAGTTTTTGCAAAAGCTAGGACTTAAGTGAACTTTTTAAAAAAGGGAGGACCACTTTGAACAAACACTCCCAAAAGAGAGACCAAAATAGGTATTAAACTTTACATTTAATAGTAAATGTAACACATATTTTAACAACACAGGTCCAAAAATATTGGTATGGACAAGTTTAAAACATATTTGGTATAATTTTTTAAGGACAAAAAAGAGAGTCTCGAAGACTTGGTATAACAACATTAAGACTCATTTTTTAAATACTGAATTCACTAAATGTCATTATGAGCACACATTCTTCTTTAAAGGGATCAAACAAATATTATTAATAATTTAAATATGAATTGAAAATCTTTTAAAGCAAACATGAGAAAATTAAATAACGTATAAGAGAGGAAAAAAAAGGTTAAAAATTAAGTTTTAATGTTTTGTCCAGATATGCTATTAGATTTATCATATCACTAACATATCATATTATTGATGAAATTTTATTGATAGATTTTTTTTTTCAATAAGTCAAATTTTAGAATTTTAATTATTGCTGAAATATTCATTGATAGAATTTTTTGAGAATTCATAACTTTTATTATTAATGAATATTTACTTTGATAAATTTTGTTATCAAAATGGATGTCAAAGTTTTCGCTTTTGTTATAACTATGTGTCATGATAAAATTTGTTGGTAAATTTATCAATAATTATTATGTTTTGATAATTCATTGATAAATTTATCAATAATTGTTTTTTTAAAATCTATTAGTAATCTACTAGATAAAATAGGCATCAATTTTTTTACTAAATTTGATGAAATATTTATTATAAATTAAATAAAAATGAGTGAGAAAAAAAGAGAGGAGAAGAGAGAGGAAGGAGAAAAAGAGAAGAAGATAAAAAAACAATGGTAACAACAATGTTGATGATAATAGAAGAAAAGGAAAAGGAAGTGATACCGAAAACGAACAAGTGACAACAAAAGAAACGATAATAAAGGAATCGATAACAAAAGAAGTGATAAAAAAAAATAGAATAAGAAAAAGAAAGAGAGGAAAAAGAAAAAAAAAAGAGACTAAATTGTGATAATTATTATTAGATATTATTGACAAAAATATATATAATGATAGTTATTTATGAATATTTATTGATAGATTTAAACAATTGATATTTGTCTATAAAATTTATCAACAAATATTTATCATTTTTTTTGTCATTAATATACGGTCAATAATTTTATTTTAACGACAAACTTTTATAGTTATCAACAAATTTCAATTATTAATACAATATGTCATATATATGGTAGCACCCAAACCCTCCTTATAATTGATTACACAGTAATTCATTAAACTCTTCGGTTTCACAGACAAATTCCTTTGATAATCTATTATAGAAAACTTGTAATCAATTATATTACAATTGCCAAATAACATAAATAAAGTCCATTAGTAATCAATTATAAGTAGTTTATAATGAATTAAAGTTATTGGAAGTTATTTATTTGAAATTGAAAGTTGTTATGCATCTCAACGACTTCAACATTACCTAATCGATTAAATCGCAATGAAGTTATTGAGAAATTTAACAATTTTCACTTTTTTTTAAGATTGGACTAAGGAAAAGTTATGTTTATTCTCATAATTTTTTTTAAATTGCCTATTGTGGTAAGACTTCAAACATGTCACTTGGGCCATTTTTAACAAAGACAAATATAAATTATTATTAGGATAGAGGATAAAGTGACATTATAAATGACAAACATTCATTAAAAGATAGTTGTTCTACTCTTTTATCAAACATAAAAATACTATGTTAAAAATCACATTATTAAATGTCTTTTTATTGTTGGAGGAAATGTTGTAAGGACTCATAATTCTAAAATTTGTTCTACTTTTTATAGAAGATGAAAATAATATATTATAAATCACATTATTAAATGTCCTTTTATTGTTGGAATAAATGTTAAAAGGACTCATAATTCTCAAATTTTTCAGGAAAGAATTTTCTATTTTGATTTTTCATGAATGGTGTTATTTGGGACACCGTTGTGAATAAATAAACTTTCAGAATTAAAATAAAAGAAAGAAAAATCAAAGCTGCCATGACAGAGCTTGACCTGTGTCAAAGTCTTCCCCCGGTTGGAACTCCATGCTATTCTCATCGGATGCAACATCGTAACCAAAACTAAACATTGATTACCATTTGCATGGCGACTGTTCAGTTCTGTGTGGCACTTCTTTTCCTTCTTCAGCTCTCATCGCTGCAGTTCGCCTCACTGGGCTACAACGTCCCAGATAAGTACTTCATAAATTGTGGGTCAGACAACAGTGTTACCGAAAGTGGCAAGGTCTACGTTAGTGAATCAACACTTCAAGCCAATTTTATCAGCAGTAACACAGAAAGGAACCAGTCATCGGTACCTTCTCCTCTTTACCAAACAGCAAGGATTTTTCGAAGGGACTCTTGGTATAAGTTCGACATCGATAAAAATGGCACCTACCTGGTACGCCTCCATTTCTTCCCTTTCTCTTCTCCCACTAATCTTTCCTCTCCCAGGTTCAGCGTTTCAGTTCCTGGCTTTTGGTTGTTGCAAAATTCTAATGCTAGAAATGATACCAATAACAACTCTGCTTTAGTAAAAGAGTTTTTCATGGAAATCAGAACCCCTAGCATAAAAATAACTTTCAGACCTCTGGAATCATCGTTTGCGTTTGTTAGTGCCTTAGAACTGTTCGTACTGCCCCTCAATCTGATATCCGACGAAGTGGCGCGTTTCACTTCGATTGGGGGTCTATCTAAGTTCAGCGGGGGTTTGTACTCTCGGGTGTTGGAGACCAAACACAGGCTTAATGTTGGTGGCCAAACTACCAGAGATATCTTATTAAGAAACTGGATTCCAGATGATATATTTCTCACTTATCCGGAAAACGCGAAGAATCGTTCCCCCTACCAGGGTCAAATCCAGTATCATGTAGGTGATGACTCCGATGGTCCAAACGCAAATAGGTATATTGCCTCATCCGAGGTGTACGGAACTGCTAAGGAAACTAATAACATCTCTGCCAGTGCCAGAGACCTTAGACTTTTCAACATAACGTGGGCTCTTCCGGCGGACAACAACACAGATCATCTCCTTCGGCTTCACTTCTGTGACTATTTCAGTGCACGAGTTGGCCTTACATTCTTCGGTGTTTCCATTAATGACGAAGATGTCATAGAGGGGCTAAATTATGACGCAGAAGTGTCAAGCGAGTTGCCTGCCCCTTATTATTATGATTTGGTGGTGAACTCTGATAACTCTGGACATATTAAGGTCAGCCTAACACCTAATGGAAACGCTGTCATACCAAATGCATTTTTAAACGGGCTAGAAATAATGAAAGTGATTGAGTCATCAAATTCTGTCTCCCCTGACTTGGACGAACCCGACTCCGAGTATAATCGTCTTCCTCTGTTACTGGGTTCAGTTCTCGGTGGTTTAGTCTTGGTTTCTGTTGTGGTGCTACTTGGCTATCTTCGTCGTTTTAAAATGAAGAAGGAAAAGTCCGTTGAGAATACGAACTGGCTGCCAATTCTGGATAATGCTGGAGGGAGTTCTCACGGTAGATTGACTGATATAACCAATCCCGGCCCTCCTATTCCCCACAAAAACCTAGAGCTCAAAATTCCATTGATTGATCTTCAACTGGCAACAAAGAACTTCCACGCAACTCAGCTAATTGGCAAGGGTGGTTTTGGAAACGTCTACAAGGGAGTCCTCAAGAATGGCATGACGGTGGCGGTGAAAAGAAGCCAGCCAGGGTCAGGTCAAGGCCTTCCAGAATTTCAGACAGAGATCATGGTTTTGTCTAAGATTCGCCACAAGCACCTTGTTTCCTTAATTGGGTATTGTGATGAGAGGTTCGAGATGATTCTGGTCTATGAATACATGGAAAAAGGGACACTCAGGGACCATTTGTATAATACAATGTTGCCAAGCTTGTCCTGGAAGGTGAGGCTTCAAATATGCATTGATTCTGCCAGGGGTCTTCATTACCTTCACAAAGGAGCATCTGGGGGAATCATTCACCGTGATATAAAGTCCACAAACATATTGCTTGATGAGAACCATGTTGCTAAGGTTGCTGATTTTGGTCTTTCAAGGTCAGGTCCTCTTGATACTCAACCTTATGTCACCACTGGTGTTAAAGGCACTTTTGGGTATCTTGATCCTGAATATTTCAGGTCACAACAGCTGACAGAAAAATCTGATGTCTACTCATTTGGGGTAGTTCTTTTGGAAGTTTTGTGTGCAAGAGCAGTGATTGACCCATCTCTTCCAACAGATCAGATAAACTTGGCAGAATGGGGATTGCTTTGCAAAAACAAGAGGATACTCCAAGATATCATCGATCCTTCCATCATTGGTCAAATTGATCAAAACTCACTCAGAAAATTTAGTGAGACGATAGAAAAATGCTTGGAAGAAAATGGTTCTGATAGGCCAAGCATGGGTGATGTGTTGTGGGACCTTGAGTATGCGCTGCAGCTTCAGACAGGGCCGTATGATGATAGTTCTAGTGGTGTTTCTGCATCACTTCAACTTCCCAATGTTCGGCGCCTTCCTTTTCTCTCTACACTGAATGAAGCGTGAAGCCGATGATACTCTTCTGAGGGGTGATGAATCCGATTGTGCTGTGGATTACGCTTTCCCCGAAGATTGATGATGACAGTCATCCATTTTCAAATGTCTGGAGTGGGTAGCTGCTTTTTAAGATAGATTTTTCTAACCTTCCTTTTCTTTTCTGTAATTTTTTTTTGTCGGTCTATTGTTGTTTAAATAACGTTAACAACAATTGTAAACCAACTTATTATTAGTCAATTTCCGTGGCCGTAATAAATTATTGATAAATACTTTCATTTTATACATTTGGTTGAATTTTGCACTCCTGGATACGGTAGATCTTCCATTAAATAAAATAATTTTATAAAAACACTTTTTTTAATGTTTGCATTAGTTTATATTGTTCGATATTCTATATTAATTAGTTAGGTAGAGATAAGACTAATTTCATCCAATTGCAGATTAAAATAAAACTTACCTTAAAAATTGATTTTATAAGAATAAATTATATTTATTAAAAGAAAATACAAAAACTATGGTCTATTTGATGAATAATTATTCGTCATCTCTTCTAAATTTTAAAACATATACATGCAAATGTGGAGTGGAAAAGGATGCTCAACATACTTTTACACGTCTTAACCAAGATAAGTTGGAAGCATATGGATAGAAAAATGAATCTTTATAGGATAAACCAAAAGAGTGAAGGGATATATAAGCTGTGGAGGTTGGAACATGAAACAACTTGATGTTTTATAAGGAGAGAAGTCATATAATAAAGATGTTAAAACTTTGAAGCAAGCTTATCAATGATTTATGCCAAATTGGATTAAAAAATTTAGTTTTTTATTTTCAATGTGGATTAAATTTATTTTGATTCACTTAACCAATTAAACGAGTTTAAGCTAACTGACTTGCAACTCACTGATAATAATCCTTCATTATTTTCTTATATTTTTTTATAAGTTTTTTGTTATTATTATTTACTACTTGTAATTACGTAGGTTGACAATTTGATATTTCTAAAAATTTCAAATTTTGTTCAATAATATTTAAATATTTTGTATGCTTAATTTATTTGTTTGTAAAATTACGTAGATTGACATTATAATACTTTGATTGTAGTGTTATAAAACAATGTGTTTAATATCTCCATTGGTCCTCTTATTTGTCTGCCAATCTCATTTTGGTCCTCAAGTTTTAAATTGTCTCAATTGGGTCATAATTTTTGTAAAAATACACACATTTTACCCTAACCGTTAAGTTGTCTCAAACGACGTTAATTGATGCTGGGATGAATTTTTTATTTTAGGCTTAATTCCTCTTTTGGTCCTTATTTTTGTGTGAAAATCTCAGTTCGGTCCTCAAGTTTTGAACTGTCTCAATTGGGTCATAATTTTTGAACTGTCGACAACGACGACATTTTTTAGTTTGAGAGGAAGAAAATGTGTGAGTCGGGGGGTTTGAGGGTAGAGGAATGAGTGAACTGTGATCAGTGATTGGAAGGAAAAAGAAAGACTATAGCCACGTGGATTTAATGATTTTAAAACATAAAAAAGAAAAATTACAGCTCAGTTCAAAGTTAACGTCGTCTCAATACACTTAACGGTTGGGGTAAAATGTTGTAAAATGTTTGCATTTCATAAGGACTTGAGGAAAAACTTGAGGACCGAACTGAGATTTTCACACAAAAATAAGGACCAAAAGAGGGATTAAGTCTAAAATAAAAAATTCATCCCAGCATCAATTAACGCCGTTTGAGACAACTTAACGGTTAGGATAAAATGTGTGCATTTTTACAAAAATTATGACCCAATTGAGACAATTTAAAACTTGAGGACCAAAATGAGATTAGCAGACAAATAAGAGGACCAATGAAGGTATTAAGCCTAAAAAAATGAGTCAATGAGTCAATAGTTGATCCACTGTACTAAAATAAATATATAAAATAAATAGAAGAACTTTAGTTGAGTTAATTCACCTAGATCACCAATCTTTAGTGAATCAAGCAAGTTACAAAATTTTTGACTCACCAAAAAGTGAGTTGGGTTGAGCTAACTCATTTTTAGCTAGACTTATTATGAGTCAACTTGAGTGAGCAAACTAATTGAATCATATTGACCTATTTTGATACTCTTACATTAGTTGAAACGTAAATAACAAAAACATGGAAGAATTTAGAAAAAATAAATAAAGAGAAAGTTAAAGTTGAGGTGAAGTTTCTCAATTTTGAATTGGATCATTCATAAGGATCAACCTTCTCACTAAGAAAGGTGGGACTAAGGATGACAACGGGTCGGGTCGGGCACAGATAGTGCCTACCCGTAACCCGACCTGACCAAAAAAATTCACCCTCTATCCATACAGATACCTGCTTAAAAAATACCTGCAGGTATTTTAAAATTCGCGGATATCCATGGATATCTATGGATACCTGCAAATATTTAAAAATATATATATTTTTATAAATTATTAAAATAAAATTTAAATAGAATTACAAAAAATATATAAAATATAATATAAATTAAAATTCAATTTTAATTAAATTTAACCTTGTAAAATATAAATTAATGTTAATTTTAATTAAATTTAACTTAATAAAATATAAATCAAATTTTTATTTTTATTTTTTTGCAGGTAGCGGATATTCGCGGGTACGGATAGTATAATATCTGCTTCTAACCTGTTTATAAGTGAGTATTAAAATATTCGCTACCTGTAGGTTGCGGATAGTAAATATTTGTGTATATCAATTATCTGTCACAAATTTTATCTATAAATATCTACGAGCGCGGATTTTTTTGTCATCCTTAGACGGGACAAGTAGACTTTGACTCTATTTTACTAGAGAGAGGAAGACAATTAAACCAACAAAAATGGTTTGGGTATGCCGATCTCATTTGTTAGGCCTTTAATGCAACGAGAGAGATAAAATGTTTTGAATCTAGAAGCTTCAAAGAGGAAAAAGAAAAAGTAATAGGTCAATAGTGTCAATGTGTCATGGAATATGGACTTAGTCTCTATGGACTTGAGTATGAGAGGAATCAAACATGGATGTTTGGTTGTACCCATAGATCAAAAATTGGTAGGAAGTAGGTATTCAATAAGGAAGGAATACTGACTGCAAAGAAAGATTTAAGATAAGATTAGTAGTCAAAGGTTTTACATAGCTTGAAAGAATGTTTTATAATGTAAATTTCTCACTTTTGTACTAAAACATTGTTCAATAAGATTTTAGCGTCATATGTTAAAGAAATGAAATACAGAATTGAAGAGATTAAACCTTTGATATTGATTAATTATTTAAATACTTTAATGTTATTATAATATGTGTGTGGGTAATTATTGATGACAAATGTTATAGATTTTTATTATTTTTTAATTTTATAAGTCAATTTATTTAGTTCATGCAGTGATTTGAGCCGAATTAATAATTTTTTGACTTATTATAAAATTAATCAAATGAAGCTGATCCAGTTTTATCCATAGTGAGCAGTTTTATCCATTCTGATTATTCTATATTTTTATGTTAATTTTTAAAGTCTTGCACTTGTTTTCTTGCTACTGATTTTCTTAATTTTGTCTGTGAAGAGAACCTTGCCTCAACATATTCGTTAACTTGGTCATACGGATAACTCGTTTCAGGAAAAAAAAAAGTGAGTTAACAAATAAAGAAAAAACGTAACACACTCTCCCCATGCAATTTTGTTTTCATTTTAATTTATTTTACAATTGTAATTTTTTTATGTAATTACATTAACAAAAGGGAGTTAGGAAGCTCATGTTAGTATATCTTTTTATAACTTTTAACCAATCGATAGTAGATAATAACAAAGATAATATAACAAGAAAACAAAATAAAACAAAAGACAAAGGAGCAACTATGATATTAAATTCCAATCATGCTGGTATACCAAATGTTATACTTATGGAAAAAATAATTAATAAATTATATTTTCCTAAATATGCTGAACAAAACATGAGGCGGTCCAGTTGGTCCAAGCATCATGTATAAATTCTTTTTTTCTGCATGTATACAGTAAGCGTAATAAAAAAATAGAAAACGATGATTTGCAAATCAACCATGTAATTTTTTCCATTTTGCTAATCTTTCGTTTTTTTAGTTTATTACTTGTTTACTCTCACACCTTAACAGTGACATTTCTTTTGGAATTTAAGACTTATACAAAATAGGTGTTAGTGGACCATTGAAATTTTTTTATCATATTTGTACTCCATTACCTTGCAGCATTATTAGCCCTTCTTAGTTCCTTAAGTGCAATATTTAATTATTTATTACAACAGTAGTAAGTATATCCATGCATACGCGCTTCGGCAATTGCTTAAAGACAAAAGTAATGGAAAGTTTCAAACCAAGCATCTCGACGTCAACCATACTTCTCAATCTTCTTTTTCACGGCCCTAATAGTTCCGGTAGTTGATAAATCCACTTCAGCATTAAAAAAAAAGGGAACAGAGGATATAATAAGAAAAATCAAAGCTGACGACTTGACCTGTGCTAAAGTCTTCCTTTCATTTCTGTCCCGTGTTCATTGAAGTCCACACAGAGTCTAATTTCAAAAGATGCAACAACCATAGCAGATACTAAGCCCCAATCACCATATTTCCATGGAGATTCCTGAGCTCCACATAATTCAACACTCTCGCTGTATAGCACTTCTTTTCCTTCTTCAGCTCTCATCACTTCAGTTCGCCTCACTGGGCTACAACGTCCCAGATAAGTACTTCATAAATTGTGGGTCAGACAACAGTGTTACCGAAAGTGGCAAGGTCTACGTTGGTGAATCAACACTTCAAGCCAATTTTAACAGCAGTAACACAGAAAGGAACCAGTCATCGGTACCTTCTCCTCTTTACCAAACAGCAAGGATTTTTCGAAGGGACTCTTGGTATAAGTTCGACATCGATAAAAATGGCACCTACCTGGTACGCCTCCATTTCTTCCCTTTCTCTTCTCCCACTAATCTTTCCTCTCCCAGGTTCAGCGTTTCAGTTCCTGGCTTTTGGTTGTTGCAAAATTCTAATGCTAGAAATGATACCAATAACAACTCTGCTTTAGTAAAAGAGTTTTTCATGGAAATCAGTACCCCCAGCATAAAAATAACTTTCAGACCTTTGGAATCATCTTTTGCGTTTGTTAATGCCATAGAACTGTTTGTACTACCCCTCCATCTGATATCCAACAACGTTGCGCACTTCGCTACAATTGGGGGTACATCTCCCCTCAGCGGAGGTTTGTACTCTCGGGTGTTGGAGACCAAACACAGGCTTAATGTTGGTGGCCAGACAATGAAAGATATCCTATTGAGAAACTGGATTCCAGATGATATATATCTCACCTATCCGGAAAACGCCAAGAATCGTCCCGCTTACCACGGTCAAATCGTGCCCCGTGTAGGTGATGACGCCGATGGTCCAAACGCAACTAGTTATACTGCGCCATCTGAGGTGTACGGAACTGCTAAGGATTCTAAGAACATCTCTGAGAATGCCACAGACTTGGGACTTCTCAACTTGACATGGGCTCTTCCGGTGGACAACAACACAGATAATTTCCTTCGGCTTCACTTCTGTGACTATCTCAGTTCACAAGTTGGCCTTACATACTTCGAACTTTCCATTTATGACTCTCAAGTCATGCAGGTAAATAGTGACGAAAACGTGTCTAACGAGTTGCCTGCTCCTTATTATTATGATTTCGTGGTGAGCTCTGACAACTCTGGATATATTAAGGTCAGCCTAACACCTAATAGATCCGCTCCCGTACCAAATACCTTTTTAAACGGGCTGGAAATAATGAAAGTGATTGAATCATCAAATTCTGTCCCCGCGGACGAACAGGATTCCGAGCATAATCGTCTTCCTGTGTTGCTGGGTTCAGTTCTCGGTGGTTCAGTCTTGGTTGTTGTTGTTGTGGTGCTACTTGGCTTTCTTTGGCGTTCTAAAATGAGGAAGGAAAAGCCCGTTGAGAATTCGGACTGGTTGCCAATCCCCGTTAATGCTGGAGGGAGTTCTCACAGCAGATTGACTGATATAACCAGTCACGGTTCTCCCCTTCCCAACATAAACCTTGGGCTCAAAATTCCCTTGATTGATCTTCAACTGGCAACTAAGAACTTCCACGCAAGTCAGCTAATTGGCAAGGGTGGTTTTGGCAACGTCTACAAGGGAGTTCTCAAGAATGGCATGACAGTGGCTGTGAAAAGAAGCCAGCCAGGGTCGGGTCAAGGCCTTCCAGAATTTCAGACAGAGATCATGGTTTTGTCTAAGATTCGCCACAAGCACCTTGTTTCCTTAATTGGGTATTGTGATGAGAGGTTCGAGATGATTCTGGTCTATGAATACATGGAAAAAGGGACACTCAGGGACCATTTGTATAATACAAAGTTGCCAACTCTGTCCTGGAAGGTGAGGCTTCAAATATGCATTGATTCTGCCAGGGGTCTTCATTACCTTCACAAAGGAGCATCTGGGGAATCATTCACCGTGATGTAAAGTCCACAAACATATTGCTTGATGAGAACCATGTTGCCAAAGTTGCTGATTTTGGTCTTTCAAGGTCAGGTCCTGCTGATACTCAGCCTCATGTCACCACTGGTGTTAAAGGCACTTTTGGGTATCTTGATCCTGAGTATTTCAGGTCGCAACAGCTGACAGAAAAATCTGATGTCTATTCATTTGGAGTAGTTCTTTTGGAAGTGTTGTGTGCAAGAGCAGTGATTGACCCATCTCTTCCAAGAGATCAGATAAACTTGGCAGAATGGGGATTGCTTTGCAAAAACAAGGGGATACTCCAAGAGATCATCGATCCTTCCATCAAGGACCAAATTGATCAAAACTCACTCAGAAAATTTAGTGAGACGATAGAAAAATGCTTGCAAGAAGATGGTTCTGATAGGCCATCCATGGGCGATGTGTTGTGGGACTTGGAGTACGCGCTGCAGCTTCAGAAAGGTGCAAATGCAATACAGAGAGAGCCGTATGAGGATAGTTCTAGTAGTGTTTCTGCATCACTTCAATTGCCCAATGTTCGGCGTCTTCCTTCACTCTCCACACTGAGTGAAGCAGATGATACCATTGTGAAGGGTGATGAATCCGATAATGTTGTGGATTCCGTTTTCTCCCAGTTGAAGATTGATGATGCCAGATAGAGTATCGAGCACTTCAAGGCAGTCATCTATTGCCAAATGTCTTGAGTATGTACCTGCTTTTAAGATAGAATTTTCAACCTTTCGTCCTTTTTTTTTCAGTAGTTTTTGTTGTCAGTATATTGTGGTTTAAATAACTTTATGAAAGTAATTGTAAAACCATTGATTATTGGTCAATTCCTATGCTGGCAATAAATTATTGATAAATAGTTCCATTTCATACAACACTTGTTTGCACTAGTGGATATACCATAGACTGCTGCTAACCATGCTATATTAAATACATACTTTCGTTTTTTTCATCACCCCTTTTCGGGTTTCAATGGCATATAAATCAGCTTGTACAGGAAGAAGAGAGTGGCACTGATGCTCTAGCAGCCAGTGAACATACCTCCCTGTGTTAAAATGAATAAAAAATGGGTAATTGTTTATGTGAAAAGAAAACCCTTGACAGTAATTATGGTATTAAAAAAGCATTCCTGCATCGGCTTGAAAGAATGGATATCATGGTTGTTCTAGCCAAAAAAACAGTCACTTTAAGTAACAGCGTTTAAAGTGAAACCTTCTAAAATGATGATAATCCCACAGATATGTCTAATTCCCTCTAGAGATATTGGTTCTTGAAAGACAATGCTTTACGTGATCTTGGATCTTAACTTCCAAGTTAGATTAGTGGGGTGAAATCCCACTAAATACTGCGTATGTGTCAGTTATACTTTATACATTCCTATATGTTGGGTTTGTGTGGATAGTCCCTTTGGCCAAGACTTTAACATCACCTAATACTTGATCTTGTGTCTTTCTATATATCTTATTGCGAGAAAAACTGTATTGAAACAATAACAATGTTTAACAAACTAACACTACAATAAAAACGAGTATTACCGAAGGCATATTACCGACGGTCTTCAGGCCTTCGGTAATATATCGGTAAAATCAAATACCGAGGGCTTTTACCCTTCGATAATATATGTGATTCTTTAAGTTCAAAATTGGAGTACTTGTTCTTCAAATTTCCCAAATTTTCCAAAAGTATAACTCCCTCCCTCCTGTTCGTCGATGTCAGTCCTTGATTTAGGGTCGCGACTTTGGTGGCGGTCAGCCGGTTCGACGGTGCGGTTTGACAGCACGAGTTTGGTGGTGTGGACGCTGACGGAGGTTTATTGCTGGGTGGCCCTCTTCCATTCCCTACTTCTTTCAAAGCGGTTCGTTGGTTTGAAGTGTAAGGTTGTCGCCCTAAGGTGGTTTGAAGTGGTTGCTGTTGCGGACGCTAACGGCGGTTTGATGGTGGCTGGTTTGCGTTAGGGTTCGTGTTTTGGTCCTTGTGATGTTGCGACAGGGGTGGGGGTTGTTGTGGGTTAGCGTGTCGACGGCGTTGCAGTGAAGTGGTGTTGGTTTGGCGACTTGGTTTGGGATTGGGCCGCAGTTGTTGTTGTCGGAGATGTCAAGGCAGAGAAGGAGGCAGAGGGAGGATATTTGCTATAGAATCTCGTCGGAGAAGTCATTGAGGGAGAGATAGATGAGGATAGCAACTGGAAATATTTGGAGGAGTAAGGGTTATTAGGTTGTAGGGAGTATATTAGGTTTAAATCAAGGAGAAAAGAGGGCACCGCTGTGTGAATTGGGAGATACCCTAGATGGTAAATTTCTATTTCAAATCACAGAGTGAAGACTTACTCCTTATCCACCCACTGTGAGTGTGCATCGTGAGGAAAAGAGACACCGTGAGGACCTTCGATGGTTTGCTTGGTGGTTGGTTCTACTGCTACAGCGAGGGAAGGAAGAGGTCTTCAAAGCTTTGCTGAGAACAGAGTCTTACGCCTTGGTTGGAGTTGGTTGTCATCCGAGAACGAGTGGAAATTGGCTGGGAAACGAGGTAAGGGGAGCTGACATTGGTTTGTTGTTGTGGTTGGTTATGATTCTGTAAATTATGGGAATTGATATATGTGTAAGGGGAGTAACCCGAGAAAACAAGATTGCTACAGTGGGAGAAAACAAGAGAGGAAGGGCTTTTTCGAAAGTAGGAAGTAATGGGAGAAACCTTAGAAATATTCTGTGAAAATATGAGATTGTATTTGTATATTTGGATGTTTATTTTTGTTCTGGGGTTGTTTGCTGCAAGATAATTGATGTATATTGTGATGTTATGAATATTTGCTTATAGTTGGATATATATGTATGTTGCATACCATGCTTTACTTTAAATGATTAAGCTACAGGGAATTTTTGTCGTGAAAAATTTCACAGGTTATACAATATAGTTCAAAGATTTGTGCTTGATATATTTAGTTCGGTAAAAACCTTTGTTCAACACAGATTAGGTGTAGTGTTTTATGGGATATGTTTCTCCTTTATAATTATTTTTCATATGCCCACATCCACTGATCTACTATGCCTTGTTTTATAAGGTCTTTAATTATCAAAGTCTAATTCTTTCCCTGACTTCAGGTTTATACCACTCTGTGACAATAATGTTTTCCAAATCATATGCAAATGACATTTACCAAAATAGATAATATGTATGGAAAGTAGACTTCTGTTGTAGCTATTATATATCATATCCTATTGCAATCACCACGTGGCTCTTCGTACAGATACATATATAAATGTAAACTATTATTTGTCAGCTGTGAGTTAATGATCATAAAAACTGTAGAGTAAATGCTTTTAACAGCTAATGTAAGAATTAGCGATGCAAAAAAGTAGTGATGTGAGAGTAAATTTTATTGAATATATGCATAGATAGTACAGGAGTGCATTTATAGAGTTCATCTTTCTATATGGTATATCATTTTCCAAGTTCTTGGTCAGGACTTTTGGTGGGGCTTTCAATTTTCAGATTTCCATTCTTGGAGTTTGGAGAATAGGAATGAAGTGAGAAAAAAAGGAAGGGGTTGGAGTTGGACCAGTTTTTTTAACCAGCTAGCTAGCACTGCATCTGTGAGGGTTTTGAAATTTAAAGGAATATGTAAAGAATTAGGAGTTTTCTACAGAGTAGAACTGATTCTTGTAGAGACAACTACATATGCCATATTTCCTGTGAAGTACTTTAGAGACAGTTATGGGTCATTATTATACAACAAAAGAAAACCTCAATAACTCACCATATGTATATGGTTTCAATTTCGTCCTGAATTAATTTCTAGCCCCTTATCTAGTATTGGTCACTGCTTTCTCATCAATTCAATGTTTATTTGGCTGCACTATCTGTTTTATGGTTGACAATTCAGGTAAAATTAAAGCAAGTTTAAACAAAAACGTATACCTTTAGACAGAGAATTTTATTACAGTAAAACTTTTAGGAGTGATATTAGTATAATTCTTTTATTATAATAATGGTGGTTGTGATATTAGTATAATTCTTTTATTATAATAATGGTGGTTGAGTGATTAAGTTGGAAAAGACAAATGCAAAGTCCAGGGGTGTATGACTGGGACATGTTTAGAACGTCCTTCGGTAATTACCGAAGGCTTTTGACCCTCGGTAATTACCGAAGGCTTTTGGCCCTCGGTAATTACCGAAGGCTTTTGGCCCTCGGTAATTACCGAAGGGCAAAAGCCCTCGGTAAATGTTAGCGACAAGGGAATTACCGAGGGCTCTTTGGCCGTCGATAATCCTTCGGTAATTACCTTCTACCGACGGTTTTTGGCTGTTTCCGAGGGCTTCTGGCCTTCGGTAATGCCCTTCTTTTTTGTAGTGTAACAAACTGTAGAAAAGATAAAGGATTAATCGTATTCGTTGAATAACTTTGCAAAGGGTTATATATATACATGAAAGGAAGTAACAAACCTTAAAATAAGGAAATAGAATAAACAACAAATAAAGATAATCAAGTATCATAACAAATATAAATTAGTTAGAAACTAATTTGACTAATATGATGTGTATTAGCCACTGAAGAATGTATATTAAGCATTTCCAGTTTGGAAAAAAATAAATATAAAACAGTTTTTCCCGAATAATGTGACAATCTAATTCATTATGTTTTGTACGTTCATGGAAGTTGGGATTATGAGCAATATGAATTGCTGAGTTGTCACAAAAAAGTGACACAGGAGAAGGGTCACCAACTTGTAAATCTTGCAGAAGATAAGAGATTCGTTGTATTTCACACACTTTTGCTGCAAGTGCGCGATACTCAGCTTCACATGAGGATCATGCTGCAATAGTTTGCTTCTTGGATCGTCATGAGATTAAAGAGGAACCGATGTATAAACAATACCTAGTAATCGATTTTCTAGAGTCAATGCAACCAGCCCAGTCAGAGTCACTATATGAAGTGAGCTTGTGAGTGTTAGATGATGGATAGAAAATGTCACACCTAAGTGCGTCTATTGGAATTTTGTGACTCAAACAGCATGTGGTTGAAAGAGTCAAAGTTGTTAAATAAAAATATTCATATTCTATTTCTTAGGAGAATTTTAGGCATTATTTAAATTAATTAGTTTAACATATATTTTTTAAAAGTTAGTTACAAATTATGTGGTATAAATATTTATGTTTATGCACAATAACAAATATCAGTTTCCCATTTATTCTTTTAAAATCCAACAATTGGTATCAAGAGCAAAAATGAACTTACGGGATCTGTGATATAACCCATAAACACCTACAACCACAAAATAACCACCACACATAAAATGGAATTTCAAACCTCGCTTACTATGGTTTCTATACCTATATTTGATGGACAAAACTATCAAATGTGGGCTGCCAAAATAGAAGCATATCTAGAAGCTAACGATGCATGGGAAGCGGTAGAACAAGACTACGATGTGGCTCCCTTGCCAGATGATCCTATGATTGCTCAAATGAAAAATCACAAAGATAACAGGCTTCGAAAGTCCAAAGCCAAATCAATTTTGTTCACAGCTGTATCTTCACTCATTTTCAACAGAATAATGACGTTGAAAACGACACATGAAATCTGGAAGTTTTTGAAGGAAGAGTATGAAGGCAATGAGAGAGTCAAAGGAATGCAAGCTTTGAATCTGGTTCGAGAACTTAGAGATGCAGAGGATGAAAGATTCAGAGACAATCAAAGATTATGCAAACAAGCTTCTCGGCATTGCAAACAAAATACGTCTTCTAGGCATTAAGATTCCTGATTCTCGAATTGTTCAAAAAATACTTGTAACAATTCTAGAAAGATATGAAGCCACATTGACTTCCTTGGAGAACTCAAAAGATCTTTCTACTATTACCTTAGCAGAACTTTTGGCAGCACTTCAGGCTCCAGAACAAAGAAGTCACTGGTGTTAAAGTTGGTGAAAGTCAAATTAAACCAGAAAAATTGGAGGAAGAAAAGCATCCTAAGACAACTCTTCCCGAAACAAAAGCTGAAAATGCGGAGCAACAAGTCAATACTGTAAAGGTGAAAGACACTGACAACTCAGAGTTAAACACAGTTCTTGAAAAGATAAAGAAACCAGAAGTAACCGAGACTTCCAAAAGTGGAGGAACTTTAGATGATACGATCAAGGATGAAAAGACTTAAAGTATGCTGACTTTGAGTCAAGGGGGAGTATTGGAATTTTGTGACTCAAACAGCATGTGGTTGAAAGAGTCAAAGTTGTTAAATAAAAATATTCATATTCTATTTTTTAGGAGAATTTTAGGCATTATTTAAATTAATTAGTTTAGCATATATTTTTTAAAAGTTAGTTACAAATTATGTAGTATAAATATTTATGTTTATGCACAATAAAAGATATCACTTTCCCATTTATTCTTTTGTCTCTTATACGTTAAAACCCAACAACGCCTTTAATATAGAGGAGTACTCTATGAGCAGCTGCTTGATGTTGATCTGTGGGGGCAGATATGAATTGACTAAGTTGATTCACCACAGAAGCTATGTCTGGCCATGTAGTTGTAAGATAAAGAAGTATTCCTATCAATATTCTATAAGAGTGGATATCTGAGAGTGGTTCGCCAATAGTAGCTCCCAACTTAAAGGAGCTATCCATGGGTGTTGTTACTGCTTTACAACAGAGAAGACCAAAATCTAATAAAAGTTCCACGGCATATTTGTATTGGTTAACCACTGTGCCTTTGGAAGACCGTACAATTTCGAAACCCAAAAAGATATTGAGGGATGAATTTTATGTTATAGGTGATTATAGTCTAAATGGAAGAATATCCTTATGGGATGGATTCTCAAATAAATTCTAGCACGCTATCAGATTTTTCGTCTTTTATAAATGAGGTTGCGAAGGAAAATTTGACAAATCATTTCACAACAAATGAAATATTTTCCTCTTGTGAAAACTTAATTGAATGGGTGAGAGGAATTGCATATGATCTAGGATTTATTGTGATAGCTATAAAATCGGATAAAGCTATGGGTCAACTTGGAAGGAAGACGTTTATGTTTCTAGAATGTTAAAGATGTGGCAAATATAGAAAATACAAACCCGATGTGCAACCTAGTACATACAGCACCCGAAAATGTGAGTGTCCTTTCAAGTTAAAGGGTAAGCCATCTTGTAATGGTGATGGATGGGTATTGCAGGTGATATGTGGATACCACAACCACAATTTGGCAAAAACTTTAGTGAGTCATCCTTTTGTTGGTAGGTTAAATCCTACTGAACAAGTCGTACTTATTGACATGACTAAAACTCAAGTAACACCTAAAAATATTTTATTGACTTTTAAAGAAAATAATGATTGTAATGTCATTACAATAAAACAAGTTTACACAACAAGGTATACATATAAACAGTCATTGAGAGGATCAAGAACTGAGCTGCAACATCTGATGATGTTGGATCGTGCAACTACATTCATTAGAGTAGACGTGTGGAGGAATTTGAGGTTTAGTGACCTCTTCTGGACACATCCTGATGCAATCAAATTATTGAATGTATTTAATAGTTTTGTTGATTGATTCAACTTACAAAACAAATAAATATCGATTGTCGTTGCTAGAGATTGTTCGTATGACATCTACTGGGTTAACCTACTCAACGACATTTGCATTCTTACCAAGTGAAAGACAAAATAATTTCACTTGGGCTCTTGAAAGGCTAAGAGGTTTATTTTTTACATTTGCATGCTAGAAAAAATAACATTGTCCATAATCTTAAAGTGAAAAATTTATCTTTTTAATGATTTCTTTTTTCTTTTCTAAGAACCCTTAATACTTTTATTAGTTTATCGGGTGTACTATATAAAATATATCGATCAGAGTTAAAGGTCATTTATGAGAAATTATCAGATATTACTGGGTCAGATTGTCTTACACTTTACAAATATACGGTATTGATTATTATTTATTGGGTTTAACTTCCTAAAAATATATTGCACTAATGGTTAATCAATGGACTTGGTTGTCACAAGCCTTATAAATATACAATTGATGTCCAGGTACAATCATCTTCATCTATCTTAATAAAATAGTGACGTGACCTCTTTATGAAACATATCTGACTTGAGCGTCGGATGTCTTCTGCAGGTCAACCACCAATCGAAAAAGAATATTTGAAGAGTTGGACGATCGGAGCAGAACAAGGGAGGTGATCGATCCCAGACAAATGTTATCGAAACATAGGTTATAATTTATCTTTGAAATTGTTGATAAATGAATATAAATTTGAGTTGAAAAATAGTGTGATAAATTATGTTGGTCACTACTTTCATTTCTTTAATAAGAATGCAATTGAAATAATTAAATTAGTTAAAAAAAATATAGAATGCAGTTCACCGAGTTAAAAATAATAATTAAATTTGTCTGAACAATTTTTGAGTTCCATCATTAAGTTTGTTTTAACTATATTTTAGTTATTTGGACAAATTATTTATTTGACTTTTGACTTTTAATTTTTATAAAATTTAGTCTAGTTAAACTCTGTTTACGGAAATAAAAGGCATATAGTTGATTTTTTTTTTCTTTTTAAATTGTGTTTTTATAGTTTAGGAAAATAAATCAAACAAAAAAAAATTAAACTCATTGATTAATAGCTCCTTCCAATTTAAAGTAAATATTTCTTGATAAAGTCTTGGTAGATAACTTCATTTCTTTTATATCTATTCTTAAATAAACCTATAACAACCTATTCATATCCTATTTTCCCAATAACCTAGTCATCTTCTGCAGCGACACATTGCTCGCGTTTCCTTTGGAGAAAGAAACTTCAACCGAAAATAAAGATTCACCACCACAGACTGACACGCAAGAAGAAACATCAAACAAGCAAGCAGATACCCGCCAAAGAAATTTCGAACAACTTTTGGTTTATATCTCTAATTTGTTAATACAAATTGCAGATGCAACAAAAAAATTTGCGGAAATTTTAAAACTAGCTGCAGAGATGGTGTTTCTCGAGCTTAAATAGGTGTTTGTTAGTGTTGTGGATCCATGTGTAGTTGAAAGATTCATGAATACAGTGTTGTCATACTGTTCATGAATCTTTTCTGAATTCTTTTTGACCGAACTTTGAACCATGTCGGCTATTTTAATACAAGGCTCTCCCTTTATCCAATACTGATCTATCAAGCATGCCACACCGATGCCTACACCTACACCAATGAGTGTAGGCAATAACATTCTCTGGCATGGAAGCGTAATGGGTTTCCTTACCTGAGCAAGAAAGATTCAATAATGATTAAAAAATAATAAAACGTGGACTTTGGCAACGTAGGACGATGACATTGATTTCTAACGAGCCGCTCCATCATCTTCTTGGAGAAGGAATTCATCTTAAGCAACGTAGTGGACTTTGGCAACATACTGGACTTTGGCTACGTACCGGACGTATGAGATTTTTGTGTTATGAGATTTTTGTACGTCTAATTATTGTACGTACATGACCATTCCCGTGGCTGGATTGATATGATTCCTCTAATTATTACAAATTGAAGAAGTCGCTTTATGGTCTCAAGCAACATAAATGGTATGAAAATCTCTCACTTTTGCTTCTTTCTTGTGGTTTCAAACAAGCTCAAGCTGATCATAGCCTCTTCACTAAGGTCTTTAATTTTGATTTTACTACCTTAATTATATATTATATATGTTGATGACATTGTGTTAACTGGGAATTCACTCACTGAAATAGCTCACATCAAACAAATCCTTCACTCCAATCTTTGCATTAAAGATCTTGACATTTTAAAATATGTGGATGAGAAGTGGCACATTCCAAAACTGGAATTTCTTAATGTCAATGCAAATATTGTCTTGATTTACTCACCGATACTGGTATGATTGGTTGCAAACCTTCTTCCACGCCAACGGATAGTTCTCTTCATCTCCATCATGACTCTAGCCCCTTGTTGATAGACCCTTTATCCTATGGTGATTGATTGGAGTATTTGTTATATCTCAAAAGTACTCGTCGAGATATTGTTTATGTCACACAACAACTTAGTTAATTGATGGCTCGTTCCACTAAAACACATCAAAACGCTGCCATGCGGGTTCTATGTTATCTCAAAAGTTGCCTGGATAAGGGTCATCTTTTTCGCAGAGATTCTCCTCTCCAAATATTTGGTTTTAGTGATATCTATTGGACAACTTGTATTGATTCTCGTCGCTCTGATTATTGTTTCTTTCTTAGAAATTCTTTAATCTCATAGAAGACCAAGAAACAAAACTCTGTGTCTCGCTCTTCTTCCAAGGCTGAGTAACATGCTCTTACATCCATGAACTCCAAGGTATGTCTTGTTTTCTTCATGATCTTAAAATCACTTGTTCCAAGTCTACAATGTTATTTTGTGAAAACCAAAGCGGCCTTCACACATTGCTACTAATCCAGTGCGTGAAAAAAAAAAACTGAGTGCGTGAATACAAATAATTTCTGTATTAATCTTTCATTTTAGCCTTTTCCTTTTTACACATTTTGTGTACAAGCTAAGGGCGGTTCGATGTAATCAAAACTTCTAATCATTAACCAATCTCAAATTTACTATTACTTCTCAAATTTACAATTGACATACATTTAATTTAATTTTGAAAAATAAATCTAATCTTCCCTATTTCGGAATTTAGATATTGAAAACGTGAACGAATCTAAATTTCTGAAATATTAATTGAAATAAAGCATCATTACTTGCTGCATTTGCTTTCAACGAGGTTGTATCGGTCTTGCTTTTGACGCCGGAAACTGCCTTCCATCCACCTCTGGCGATGCCGTGCAAACCACCATCTATCCATGGAAAATGACTTCAAAATTGGCTTTTAGTGGATAATGTAAATAAAAGTTTACACTTAAGCATGATTGGAATGACTCCATTGCATCGAATAGTTGAATAAATTGTAATGTGCGATGTGGGACAAATTGGAAGGGAACGCAAGCAAGGTGTCGCTGCATAGAAATAAAAAAAATGAAGTTATCAATCTACCAAGACTTTATCGAGAAATATTTACTTTTAAATTGGAAGGAGCTATTAATGAATGAGTTTAATTTTTATTTTTTATTTTTCTAAACTATAAAAACATAATTTAAAAAGAAAAAAAAATCAGCTTTTTCTTTCCGTAAGAGTTTAACTAGACTAAATTCTATAAAAATTAAAAATCAAAAGTCAAAAGTCAAATAAATAATTTGTCCAAATAACTAAAATATAAAATATAGTTAAAACAAACTTAATGATCGAACTCAAAAATTGTTCAGAAAAATTTAATTATTATTTTTAACTCGGTGAACTGCATTCTATATTTTTCTTTAACTAATTTAATTATTTCAATTGCATTCTTATTAAAAAAAATGGAAGTAGAGACCAACATAATTTATCACACTATATTTTCAACTCAAATTCATATTCATTTATCAACCATGCACATGTACAGTGACTAACCTTTCAGAGATAAATTATAGCCGATAAACTAACAGAAGTATTAAAGGTTCTTAGAAAAGAAAAAAGAAATCATTAAAAAGATAAAATTTTCACTTTAAGATTATGGACAATGTTATTTTCTCTTGCAATACAATATAACTAATATATTGGTGATGCTTTCATAATTTTGAAAAATAGGACACGTGACATTGGATGGAGTTAAAGATAATGTTAGATGTATTATTTTATTTTATATTTATTTTTTATTTTTAGTTAGTTTATTATTATTTTTTATTTATATTTTGGGTTTAGTCTATATTTCTTTTATTGTAAATAGAGAATCTAATGTTTGTTTTTAATATAAGAAAGATTAATCCAAAATATAGTTTTTCACTATATTTAACATGGTATCTAGAGTCTAAAGTTTTTTGGAAAAAAAATTATTGATGCAACTGAACCATCTAACTCTGTTATTAAAAGTCAATATATTTGAATTGAATTTAGAATTAAAAGGTTCGATTTAATTGTTATTATTAGAAATTAATTATATTTTATAATTGTATAGAAATTAACTATATTTTATAATTGTATAGAAATTAACTATATTTTATAAGGACGTGTATCAGTTAATATAAGAGAAAAAGATGCATAATTATTTATTTATAAACTTAAATACACAATAGATTATGCACTTAGAACACCTTTGTTCTTGATAAAATTATCTTAAACGTTTTATTAAATCTAACATGTCAATCTAAACCAAAAAATTATCATAAATATTTTAGAATAAATAAATATAATGCATTTAAGTAAATAATATATATATATATATATATATATATATATATATATTGATTTAAATTGATCACAAAACTTTTAATCACTTTATATTATATTTTATTTTAATTGAAATAAAGTTAATTTTCTTTAAATATTAATTTGATATTAGTAATTTTATTTTCTTTCTTGTAAAATAAATATTAACAAAATTTAATTATTCTAACCTATGTATTTTATAAAGTGTTGTTCACATAAAAATTGAAATATTATTTTAAATTTTATAAATTTATTGCATTATAATTAATTATTTATAAAGTTTAATTTATATCCGTTTTTATTAGAATGAAACAAGGGTACTTTTGTGATGTATTATAATATCCATTGTTTTTCTTTCATATCAATTAAGTTTAATATACACGTGAATAAGCAATATGTTTATTTGGTGAATGTGGTTGAAATGTTAATTTAGAATTTATCCATCTCGACATAATTAGGCGTAGATTGCTTAGCATGGCTACAATCGTTCATGCATTCTTCTCTTGCATCAGAACAATCTACTTTAGCTGGGTCAGAGGACAACTGAAAAAGCAACTCAATTTAGATTTGACACTAAATACTTCTAACATGTGTCTAACTTTTAGACAGTCTTAATAAAACCATGTTGCATTTCGTATTATTAAATCTGTTTTGGTCATACTCATCTTGAATTTATTTCAAAAGGCAAACATAACTCCAGACTAAAAGTTTGGACAGGTTAGACAGTAGAGAAAAAGAATTTACTTTCATTTTCATGCTTACTAACAAGGATTTGTGTTCTCTACTCAATCCCTAATGTATGATTGATGTTATATTTTTACATTGATGAATTGCATCCCTTTGGTATAGTGCCATTTCTGTAGAAATCTTGAATAACTTGTATGATTCCTTATCTATAATATCCCAAAATTTCTGGATAAAGCTGAAGTTGAATTCATCTAGGCGAGGACTTTTATCGCTACCACATTCCCATACTGACTGCTTCTTTAATTTTATTTTTGTCAAACCCATTAATTAACGTATTATTATTATCTTCCTCCGTTGGAAATGAATATTATCTAGCCTAACTTCAATATCTTGTGTTGCCATCAATATCTTTGCATAAAACTCTCTTAATGCTTCTTTTACAAATGCAGGTTCCTCACACTGTCCTAATATTTCCAACCCTTTGATATTGTTCTTGAGTGATCTCTATATGATATATGATTGGAAGAATTTTTTGTATCGTTGTTTCTTGTTTGCAATTTGGAATTGCAGTTAAGCAAAGATAAGAAGAAAAGAGACTATGTGATCATAAAACTAGACTTTTTAATGCATAAATATTAGAGCAATTGAATTTCCAGAACAAAAAGTATGATGAAAAAGTGGATGAATTCAAGTAAAGAGGGTCTAACTTTCACTATGGTGTCAAAGTTGCAGTGGAAAGTCTTAATTATTATTAAATTAAAAATTCTTTAGCGGGGACAGATTGAGGGAGGAATAAAAGTCCATTATATTGACCTGCAAGCTGAAGGTTGGATCTCACAAAATCTAGTCAACTACCATGTCATAGTTTGGTGACCAAGTACAAGTGCTGTAACTTTCTTTTCCTCAACAAAGGAAACCACCCATTTGATTTTGATAGGTTTGGCGCTTTGTTTAGTCTTCATGCTGATTTGATTTTACTGCATGCACCACACCACACCAGAACTCATAACCCTTATGTGATGGTACTGGTGGCACCTACAACACCAATATCTACCATCCATAGCAAATTACCCATATGTTTGAATCCGCGTGATGCCTCGCCAGAACAATTATCGGTTGCTTTTACGTTAATTATATCAGAATTTTCACACACCTTGACTTCTTACTCGGTAAAAAAGAACGATCCTTCGAATAAGAAAAGACTGGATCTTGATTGAAAGCTTTAACATTCAATAAACTCTTCCCTTCTATCAATCCAAGAACTATATGTTCATGTTACAACAAGCTCTAAAATTGTCATACAATGTGCGAAATTCGAATTTCTTTCCTAATATACTTTTGTTCTTGTAAAAAATCAACCCATAAATACCTTATAGACAGAAGTTACATATTCCATATATAAATATATATATATAGATAGTTCATGTACAAAGATGGCCTATGATGTGAATCGAAGCAACAGAGCGTAGTAAGGCAATGAAAGAGCAGTGATAGTGATGGAGCGGAGCATGGAACTAGTGACCGGAACCTCTTCTGCTTGGTCCGGAGGACATGGTTTGGAATTGGTTCTCAGTCAAAAGCCTGTCGGTGTGGGGCTTGTCAGTGATGACTAAGGTGATGAGAAATGGAAGGAGTTTAAGAGGGTGGTGAGGGGCGGTGGGAGGTGGTGAGGGAGGAAGGGGTCTGGAGTGTACATGGGTTGGGGAAGTGGCAGCGAGAGCGGTGAGGAACAGTAAGAGTAAAACAGAGAGCCTCATTGTAGAGATGGGAGAAGGGTTGAGGCAGCTTCAAGGTTTGAACCTTGAAGTGCTTATTCAGGTGGAGATAAAAAGATTGGTGCGGTATGGCATCTGGAGAAGGGAAGGGAAGGGGGTTTACATATTAAGTGGGAAGGAGGAAAGAAGGGAGAAATGAACGGTGAAGGGATTTTGGGTGTGGGACCTATGGGAAGGAGTTGTTGACTGAAAGTGTTTGATGGTAATAATAATCAGACGCAGTGATCGCTATGCAGCACTGGAGAGGGTCCAAAATTTGACTTTGGCATATGTGAGTGAGCTCCAACGGGGTTGGAAATAATGAGAGTCCAATCACACTCCCAAGTTTCTGGTGCACGTATTTAGCGTGGAAAGACAGAGAGTAGCGAAGGCATAAGTGGGAGTGGAATCAACACCCTAAGGTGATTAGCAGCGGAGTCTTTGGACTTGGTTAACATCCTCACAAATTGCACTTAAAAGGAAAGGTGAGAAGATTCTCTTTGTGTAAACTTTCTGTCGCTAGGAAAACAATTTATAAATTTGCGTTGTCCAGAGGCTTATTAAGGGGTGGGAATTGTAGCAGAATTGACCGGTGTAAGCGTGGACAGATCAGTGGAGGGAGATGGAGGGGTGTGGGAGGTGTGTGTGTTCCCTCATTTATTCTTTTCTTCACTTTTCGCAATTGATGGACGACAGAATGGTGCATCAAAGCTCAAGATAACCAGAATCCTCAATTCGTGGTTTCCAGTTTATTTTTAAAAAATTCAAAGGGCCGCAGTCTTCACGAATCTCGGTTTCTTTACCTACAAGGAAATCGAATGGAATATGTATTTTGCCATCAACAATAATAACATACAATACTCACTAACCCTTTCTTTTTTCTCTTTCTTCCTTCACTTCCACAATTAACTAATAAATCAAATAAAAATCTTCCTCCCTTCTCTTCTCCTCTCTTCTCTTCTCTTCTATCTCACTCCTCGCTTTCATTACCTTAAAAAGACACTTTCTTTATTAAATAATTCAGATTATCCGAGTATTCACCATTAGAAACTGTCGTTTTTACCCCTGAATGGTGATTTCAAAGATGGGGGCAGTAATGAAAAAGGAGTTTGATAGTTCCTCGTGAAAGATATTTTTTTAAGCCATACATTCTTATTAACTTTGAGCTTGGCAAGGGTGATTGATATATAATAGTTCACTCGTGCATTACTAAATCAAAGAAAAGAATGATCAGAAATTCGATAGAGATTTTACAACAATATGGTAGTTTTATATGAATCGGTAACTCTGACTATGGACCAGCTAACATATGAAAGAACAGGGGAATCCTATCCCTATATACATAGTTGTATCATACAAAATCCAGCAATTGCTAGGCACCACTCAAAATAGAAACATATCAAAGCTTCAAGAACAATATACTCGACAGCCTCCAAATCTAAAGAAAAGACAGAGAAAAATAGTTCGAATAACAAAACAAGAAAGATAGGTAGATATTCACTGAGTGTTTATATTTAAATATAAATTTAAGGAGAAAAAGGAAAGAAAGAAAAAGTAACGTAAGATACGAAATAAATCGATTTGTGAGTCAATACTTCATCGGACAACACGTTCATGAATATAATGAAAAAGGAAGTCAAAACCGGCAATATTAAAATTTTACATGAGTCATCTTGTAACAGTGAATGTCACAAAAACTTAAAAATTTTATGTGGGTTAGGGGTTCTACTATTATTGTATGTGGAATAGGGGTTCTATTTTTTTTAATTAAATAATTAATATTAATAATTGATATTATTCTGATATGGATTACTCAATTTTTTTCCCTTTCTTATATAATATTAAAAAATAAAATATTGTGTATTATTGATGAACATCAATAATAGCAAAAATTAATTGATAATTTGATTTTATTGATTTATTGATGATCAAAATTTGTTAAAAAAATAGGCGTTGATAAATTTTAAAAACGAATTTTGTGATCCATCAATAATTATTAACGACCACAAATTCATTGGTAAGTATTTTTTGATTAATATATATCGATAATTATTATATATGAAATTTGTCCGTAAAAATCACAAATAAGTTTTTTAATCTTCATCCAATTTTTCTTTTTTTTTTCTTCTTTTTCCTCTTCTCTTCCTTCTACGTGCATTCGTTGTCGTTGTCATCCCCACCACTTTAACAGTTCAATCGTTATCACCTTTGATTCATCATTCTCTTCCTCTTCTCCTTCCTCTTTATCTTCCTTTTTTTTTCTTCTTGTTCTCCTCCTTGTCCCACCTCCACCACCATTGTCATCATTGTCTCATCAACGACGATCTCTTACTCATTCTTTTCCTTCTCATTTTTCTCTCCATCTTCCTTCCCTGCATCCTCTAATTCTAAGAATTATCGTCGTCGCACCTCTACATCATTACAAGTCATTACCAAGCCATCATTGTATATCTTCTATCGTTACCGACTTTGACCTCCTCCTCCTCCATCTCTTAATTTTTTTCTTTTTCTCACTCATCTCTCGTTAATATTTAAAAAATCATACCAATGTGGCAGTTTATCCACAAAAAATGGGTCAAAAATCAAAGTTATAATTTACCTAAAAAAATATCTATTAATAATATGTTACTGATGAAAATATTTATCTATCAATAATATAAATTCGTACTTATGGATAGATTTATCAAACAAATTTTATCTAAAAATTTATTACCAACCAAGTATTCACAAATTTATTTCTGACAAATTTATCGTGTTCTGTTATGGTATGGCTTTTAGGAACGATAGATTATTAAAAGAATGTTTAAGATTATTTTTCGACAATAAAATAATTATGACATTATGTAACATATGCATACAATTTGTTGGGCGATAAGGTTTGACCTAATATCTCATCGTATCAAACAACATTCTATCGTGTACTAGTCACAGCATGCCATAATTGATCATATGGTAGCTTTTTACAATCAAAAAAGAAAATTATATAATTATATTGTAAGTTATTGTTGCTGAAAATTATAGTGTATAGAACCCACGATGAAAACACAAACAAATATATAACCATCGTACTACTTTTTCTTTAAGTTATTGTTGCTGAAAATTATTTGTTTGAAAACAAATTAATTTCAAAAAACAATTCGCAAAACTTATATTGGATAATGAGCCATATGTAAAAATTATATTGTAAACATATATGTTTTAGAATTTAATAATGAGTGTCTTGAGTATATATATTATAAACATTTAATATATCATATAGGATCAATTAACACTAATTGTTAAACTTTTTAAAATAAACCTATATATTTTTTTTTATATTCTACATTTGCTTTTAAAATTCAAATCTAAAATATAAATTTTAAAATAAGCGAAATGTCAGTTACATTTATATCATAATTTCCCCTTGTTCGTTCAGTTAATTACGGGATTATATCTGTCTCATTTTGTTTTTATTTTTAGTTCCTATAATTATTATAGTTTTACAAATTACAGAGACTTTTCATAAGCTAACTATGTTAAGCTGGTATTGATCATGACCGGAATATTATGAAGAAGTCCAAATTCATATATTTGCTAGCATTTTCTTTTTAAATGGTTTTCAGGAAATATTATTATTAGTTATTGTTGAAGTTTTTTCTATGGTTACTTTTTTCATTGTTTTGTTGTTATATGATTATGAAAATTGTTGAATAGTTTTCTAAGATTTGTAATTTTTTTTATATTTGATTGTTTAATTTATAAGTATCCTTACAATCATTTGCTCAAAGTGAATATCATTACCGTAATTATTTGGTTGATTATCGGAGAATACGAGAAGTCATAATAGATTTCAGAATCTAATTTACATTTTCTTCTATTTTTAAATTAAGAAATTAGTGTTATGGTTGAAAATAAATATAAGAAGCACGTTATTAATATTGTTTATGATTTTTTTTGTTGAAAATTTCTATATTCAAACTAAGAAGTGAGGTGGTTTTATTCATGGACATAATAATATGACAACTTTAATGTTATTTTGTTTAATGTGAATATGTGAGGTGTAATCAGGGGTTGTTCTGGTTTAGCTTTATGAGTTAGTATTTCTAAAGGAAGTCGACGTGAATATGTGAATAGTTTTTTAACCTTTTTACAGGTATATATTTCTATTTATGTTGAGTTTATAAGATCATTTATGCTTTGCATAATGCTTGGAAGGAGAACTTTTGAAAACTTTGGTTGAAAAGTGATTCTTCTTCAGTCTCTTATAGTTTTTAGGATTAACAAATGGTTTTTTGGAATCTTAGAAAAAGATTACATTTTTGTACGTATATGTTATTCAAAGTTTGTCATGTTTTTTGTGAAAGAAATTGTTGAAGTAATAAGTTAGTTAATTTAATTTTCATTCATAGAGAACAATATAAGTGATTTAGTGCTTTACATTCGTGTATTTATTTAGAATTTTTTTACAACATGCATAGTAGTTTGTCTATGTTTCGTGAAATATAAATTTTATCATAAGTTTGATGTAGTCTCTAATTCTTTGTATTATTTTATTTTATTTTTTAATTTTAATAAACTTTCATGTAATGACAAAAGATTGATAAATTTTGGAATGTCAACTTAGTTGACCTCTCAAAATCTTAAAATATCTTTCATAAATTTCATCATCCAATTCTTACACTACATTTATCAATATCAAACCATTCTCATTATTATTTATTATTATTATCCACTCTATAATTTCACATTTTGATCATCCCATTCCACACATTTATTAACAATCAAAAAGATTTTCTTGGAATAAAACACTAAAGTTTATAAGATTATATTGAATAAATATTAGTAACAAAAGTTACATTATCAGTGGACTATATTAATTTATTTTTTGAAAGTTTGAAAATTAAAATGTATCAAAATTTGATATAGATATAAATTTCAATTTGATGTTCAAGTTTAGAGACTAAAAATATATTTAATCTTGATATAAAAATGTATTAGATCTAATATATTTTTCTTCTTATCATATTATGGATTATACATTTGTTTTCCTTTCAAATTGTTTTTAACACTCACATTTAATCCTTTTTACTTTTTGTTTATATTTTTATCATGTAAAATATTGTATTGATATTTTTTTATATAATTATTTTTATTTTCTAATTCATTATTATAAATATAATTTTATAATTGTAATTGTATTAAAAAATTCATTTACTATATTATAACAATTTAGTATCATTGTCATTAACTTTAAAATATGAAAGATTTATGTTAAATTTCGGGTGATGTATTATATTCTTTTATTAGTGTGTAAAAATGTATTTTATTAGGATTTAAAGAAAGTCAAGAAACACAATTAAAATGTTTTTTAATTTAAGTATCGTTCTTTTTACAATTTTTTAAAAACATTTTTAAATTTTATCGTTTGTAAATATAATAAATGTTTTGATTTTCATAAAATTTTATTTAGTATTCTAATTTAAAATATATATATATATATATATATATATATATATATAAAATTATAATTATAATTATAATTTCTTTCTAAATATTTGATATATAATCTCATTTTAATATTAAATTTAATTATTTGATAATATTACGTTTTTTTATTATAATATTTTATTATTTTATAAAAAATAATTAATTGATATTAAAACCATAAAAAAAATTCTATAAACACGGATAGTAATAAACTTGTTACTAGATAAAGATGGTGATGAAACAAATTTTATACTCGTCTAATTTAAACATAAAAATGAGGATGATTTTTTTAACATGAGTATCACGTAATGAAATTCGTCTCTGCATTCTTAAATATTTATTTTTAATTCAAATACATGTTGGTTTTGAATAATTAAGATTGAATATAAATTCAAATTAATTACCACTTTTAAATTATTTTACACAATTATATTATGAAGAGGAAAAAAACAAGTTCGAACAATTATCAAAGGTTAATTAATTTTTTCTAAAATAATTAATTGATATTAAAACCGTAAGAAAACTGTAACAACCCATTAAATATAACTTAAACTATATAAAAGAGTTAACATGTAATAATATGATAGGACCGTTACTGAAATAAAAATAAGTTTACATGTGTTCTAAAATACTTGAAAATTTGAAACTTTACAAAAGAGCATAAGTCTGTTACAAAACGTAGGAACAAATTGACAGGTTCTACAACTGAGTTTAAACTGAACGGTAGTACAAAGATATAATATACCTAACGGTTACACAAGTATGTATAAACCGAACAGTTTACAAAAGATATATTGAACCTATTAACCGAACAGTCCTAGACTAAACTGCGAGGTTCTCGCCTTCCAATGCTTCTTCTAACGAACACTCTTCAACTTCTGCTCACATCCACAGGATGATCATTGCAAGAGAAAAGATAACATAATGGACAACAGAAGACAAGACAGAAAATGCAGGATAAGCTAGTGTAATTTAATTAATCATAAAACATAATAAATACTTAATCATCTATTCAATCCCACCTTTATAACATACAATCATCATACATATACATTTCAAGCAATATCCAAACATAACATGCATACAATGACCGACTCCTTGATTTGACCATCCAGATTGTATGAATATGTAGCTTGTGGTCGTTCTTGCACCCGGATGATGTAGTAACTGGAAACCCCTCAGCTGCCACCCAAGGTTAGCTCGTTATACCTCACCTAAGGTCCCCCCTCCCCTCCCTTAGACTAAGGCCTCCTGCCATTCTCACCACATGACTTACCGATCTCTACTTGAGAATTGGTAATCATTAGAATTTCAGGATGAACGCCGTGAATTTCATTATCCATATTCATACTTTACCAATTCAATAACCAGTCACTAAGATATTCCTCCTTGGAATTCTCTTCCATGCCACTTGAAATATAATATCATCATACTGCCTCATCCAATATACATATATAATTAAAATTAAACCAAACAATAAAACAATCATCATCATTGAGTACAACCAAACTGAAGAGTTTCACATCTCCTATGAACATGACCGAACGAGATACTATTCCCTATAGGTGAACATGACTGAACGGTCATGCAAGGAGTAAAACTCAAGCATGAGCCGAACATCTTTCAAGCCGAATATCAGAACAACTGAATTCTTAGCTTAAACCAAACATTTGAATCATGGACTGAATAATTATGACTTAGAATGATTACTATCATCTTAGATCGATCCCTATTAACTTAACCTGAACAATAAGAGCTTAGGCTGAACACTATTGTTTTGAGTCGAATACTATTACCTTAAATTGAACTCTAATGGTTTGGACAGAACACTATGGGTCTAGGCCGAACACTGATAATATAACCGAACATTTTATAAATAAATACTTACTCATATTAGTCGGACATACTAAGAAACTAAATGCTAGTACAAGCCTAGTACTCCAAGGACCGAGCGTCAATACAAGACCGAACACTACCAAGATCGAGTGTCAGTACATGACCGAACACTACAAGACCGATCGGTCATGAATGGGTAAGACTCTAAAGAGACCAAACCCAATTAATGACCGAGTACCTAAACACGACCGAGCGGTCAACAGTGAACGCTCGACTTTCTGCATAATTCTGCAGAATTAAGAACAAAACTAGATTTTACCAAAACTAACCATGTTTCTCAACTTCTAATCTTCAAACACGAATCATATATACATTTACACCTATCCAAGGGTACCTAAATCTTTCTAACATCAATCCAAAGGATCTCATACCAGATTTCACTCCAAATTCTACATAATCAACAACTCAATGACCAAAAATCTATTTTTCCTACTTTTTACACATTTTAGAGGATCTAAAGGTTCTAACAGGTCCAAAACAACTTGTCCAAACTCGTCCTATCAACCAACTTCATACCCAATCTCAATTCCCCAATTTCACTACTACAATTCATAGCAATTCACACGGCACAGTAACAAAAACACTATAGAAGCAAATCAACATGTTCACAGAATAGAACATATCACAAGACAAGGCCGAGCACACCAAAGATCCAATCTCACACACATGTAGGATCATCAAACAACATTTTCATACACAGAAAATCATAATTAAATTAACTAGCTTCCCTTACTTTTTGACCGGATAGCAAGCTCAATCAATAGCAGAATTGCACTCACCACACCCCAAAATCCTAGAACACCTATAGCTCACCGATTGAGAAAGAAGGATCACCCCAAAAGACCAAGGACATGATCAGAAACAAGAATAAAAAGATGATGAACATATGCAACCAGAATTTTGGCTTGCATGTGTCAAAAAAATAGAATTTCTAGGAGGAGGGTGAACTTACTGATTCTAAACTTGATTTTGATCGGTGGAAAAAAATGTGTTTGACTCCAAGATTGCTTAAACGGTGTCTGATTATCAAATAAATGAAGTGAGATGAAGAAATCCTAAAGAAAATTTGTAAAGAGAAGGAAGAGAAAAGAAACTCAGAAGTTTTGGAGAAGAAGAAGTGCATGCAGAGAATGACACGAAATTTCGAAATTTTCGTTTATATACTTCCTTTAAAACTAATCGATCCAATCGCATGCATACACCTTTCTTCCTCCACTTACTCTGATTTTCACAGTCCTTACAAAAACTTATACGAATATGGATACAAATCAACTTGTTACTCGATGAAAATGATCATGACATCTAATTTAAGTATGGAAATGGATGATATTTGTTTTTTAACATGAGTTCGACATGCATCAACTTCACCCTTAAAGATTATTTTACTTTTCTAAACTCTTTATTTTATATTTGTATCTTTAATTCACAAGTTAAGATGCATATTCCTTTTGAATAATTAAGATTAAATATAAATTTAAATTAATCATCACTTTTAAATTATTTTACACAATTATATTATGAAGACTAAAAAACAAGTTCGAACAATTAGCAAAGGTCCATTAATTTTTTTCTAAAATGATTTTTTTTAATCAGCTTAAAGATTCCATCACCAATGCGCTTCTATAGACATTTCTATTACACTAAACTATTTTTTTTAATTGATAAATTTTAAAACTAATTTTGAAAGGATTGTGAGGGAAAGAAAAATATTTCACAGTGTGAGAGAATTACATTCACTTATGAGTCATTCTACACTTATGATTACTATTGAGTAGAGAGGTTATTTACATTTACTCTTGAGTTAAAAAATTACACGATTATCAATTTAGATTATTATAAAATGATAAAATTATTTTATTGAGTGAAATATAGTAACGTAAAAATGACACCAAAACTACTATAAAAGAGCGTATATTTATATAATGATATAAATACAATGTTTCTATGCTTTAGAGGAAATTATAGACCATGTATAATGAAAACACACACTTAAATGTACGGGTCATTTGTTTTTTTTTTTTATCAAAAGTTAACTAAATTATAAAATATTTTTTATTAAAAATAATTATAAAAATAAATTATTTGCGTAACCTTTTTTGTTATGTAAATATCGATTAACTCTTTAAATGGAAATAATGCTCTTAATGTATTGATCATGCTTAGTGTTTGCAAAATGAATAGATATTGTAACTATAAATGTTAGAGTTATTATTTTTATTAAAACACGTTTGATTAAAGAATAACAGTATTTAAATATTATTTATCGTTTAATTTTTTTATTATAATTTCACTGACCATGTTAAAATAAAGTGTACTAATTGTTTATTTTTTGACTTGTAAAAGTGACTTTGATAGGTAATATTGTAGCAATCTTATTTACCAATTATATTATTATATTTAATTCTATAAATATCTCTCCTTTGTTTACGTTTACTTAGCATTCTTACTTCAAACATAATGTATCACACAGTCATTTTTTATAGTGAAATAAGTCCAAATACAAGAAAAGGGTAATGTAATAATTTACAAAACATTCACACATTCAGTTATCATTGTCAATTTTAGAAGCGAATGAATCGATGAGAAGTAAGGAGATGTCAGAAGAAGCAGAAAAGGAAGGGAGTGACTAACATAGATATAACTTAAAAGTTGGTAGGAAACAAATCACAAATAGGTAGTGGGCAGCCTTAATCATGGTGGGAATATTTTCTTCAAAGTCTTAAAGAGTGGCTAGTTTTCACCACCCACGATTCCTTTCACAGAAAACAACATCTCTAATCAAACATCCACCTTATAAATAACGTCGTCAATTTATAAAAAATGACTACATTAACTAATTTTAAATAAAATAAGTATTAAAAGAAAAAAAATGTTAAGGTATCAAATATTGGGACAAATAAAATTTATTAAGTCAAAAAATAAATTCTTAGGAAGATGACATGTGTACAATGTTTTAAATATGTGATTGTTTTTTTGAAGTATTTATGATAGTTAATAGCTATGCATGCAATGATACATATTGTTAGCATTTTGTTATTGTCTAACATTATGTGTTGTTTAACATTATATATGATCAGTTTGTTAATATCTAGAAATTAAGTTTAATATAACATTAACTTTCATGAAATTCCAAAGTATTCTATATTGTTTCCTAAATACATATTTCACTGTGGTGTGGCAAGGATTTTAGAGATTACAATTTCGTATTACTGAAAACTATTTATTATATTACAAGTTTATATTGTCCATATTTTCCCTCTTAATTTCGTTATCCATTTATCCACACAATAAAATATAGATTCACTTATGTGGCATCTATATACATCATTTACCAAAGCTAATATCGGTCTTTAAAATTGAATAAATTAATTATATCGGTCCATAAATATAAACACATTATTCCTTAACAATTGAGGATAAGGATTGGAGTAAGAATTTTGTACTGTTAAAACTTGGGTTGTCCTTGTCAATGTTTTTAAGAAGAGAATTAAGAGTTACGTATTTGCTTGATATTTATTCCTGAAGAATTTTTCTAATAGCTGGCAACATGCTCTTCAGATATATATATATATATATATATATATATATATATATATATATATAGCTAAGATGCAAAGTTTTGGAAGCAGTAGATGTTGATGTGTTGAGTTGTTTGATCAGTAAATAGTTGGACTTTATACAGTAAAAGATAATTTTAGTGTAGATTGAAAAAAAATAAAAATATTAGAGGGTAAGAAAAATAAAATTGGGCTTTATACAAAGCTAAAAATTAAAGGATTTGGAACAAAGATTCTTATTTACCAATATATTAAATAGTTTTAACGTAGTGAAGCGACTCTCTCTCCTCCTTTGGCTAAAATAAATGTTTTTCATTTTATATTCTTCTCTACCATTTTCTTTTTCACCTTCTCTTTGTCTTTAAAGTCTTTAAATTTGTGATTTCAATTCTCTTATCTTTTTTTAAGTTTTTAAAGTTTGATCACACCTTACATAATTAGTTAAAAAAGTATTTTTATCCTATTAAATTTTTAAATAAATTAAGTTTTTATTTATTTATTTTCTTTTATTAGTGTTTAAGTTGTAACCTCGAACCAGTTATAATAGTTACATTCTGTATTGTTTTCTAAAATCATGATAAATTTCATTTCATATGAAATATAACACATACCTTAGTGTTTGTTATTGTTGTTTCTATTTTTTCTCTTTCTTTATCACTCTTATGTGGTATCAAGAGTACAAAATGATCCGTAAGTGAGATCAAGAATTGAGAATGTGAAAAACTCAGCGTGAAAGTATCATTCGGTTGGTAGAAGTCCTTTGGTGAAATAAGGAGATAAAAAAACTTCAAGACTTGATCAAGAAGAGAACATGATAGGTTTAGAAGGAATTATACATGAACCGCTTTCAATCTTTGATGGCAAGATGTTTGATGATTGATGCATCAAGATCAAGATACAAGCCATATTTGGCTTTCAAGATGGTGCAAAAATTATAATTGAAGGGCTGACAGAGTTGAGTTCAAAGGTCACTGATCAAGAGAAAAGAAATCACAAAGTGTAACAAAAATTTGGTAGTAAGGCATGGTTCTTTATCTATCAATGTGTAAGTTCAAATATTTTCAACAAAATCGCAAAGGCAACCACCATTAAAAAATTTAGGGAGATCTTGATGAAAATGTATGCGAGTACAATATTTCAAACTAATATATGATGGATAAGATTTTGATAATGCTACCACCAAGATTTTATCATGTGATTGTAGCTATTGAAGGAACGCATGATTGGGACACCATGGACATTAAGGAACTATAACATTTGTTGGAGGCACATGAATACCATATCAACGAATGCGGACAATTAATGTCAATAACAAGCGCTTCAAGCTCGATCCCAATAAAAAAGCAAGAAAGGGTCCAAGAAGGATCACAAAAGTAATATCGAGCACAAGGAATCATAAGAAGAACATAGTGAATATTCTAGTGATCCCATCAACCACAAGACTCACATGTCTTGCACTAATTCTAATGAAGAAAATGAATGAAAGTTTGATAAGAAGATGAGGTGCTACAATTGCCAGAAATTTGGCCATTTTGCCAAAGAATGTTAGAAAGAAGATGGTGCATAAAACAAGCCGAAAAACAAAGCTCATTCGACACATGATGATATGTCAAATTTAAAAGTCGTGATGTTGATGGCTAGCATAAATGAAAATCATTCAAAAGATGCATTTTGGTACCTGGACTTAGGTTGTTCAATGCATATGATTGGAAGGAAGGAATGGTTTGTAAAAATGAAGGAAGTTGTGCAAGGACAGATCAAATATGTTGATGATAGAAGTCGAATAGCAAAAGGTTCTGGAAGGGTAGGCTTGAGAGATAGTGATGACAGAGAGGTTGTGATTGAAGAAGTGTTGTATGTGCCAAGGTTGAAGACAAACTTGCTCGGCCTAGGCCAAGTACTCCAGAAAGAGTCTGTGATGAAGATGAGGGATAATTGTCTCAACGTATTTGATCACAATAGAAAACTCATTATCCAAGTGCATCTATCCTACAATAGGATATTTCGTGTGATGATGAATGTTGTTAAACATCAATGCTTTGTCGTGTTAGAGAACAAAACGGAATGATTGTGGCATTTAAGGTTTGGATATCATAATTTCAGAGACTTGTTTCAACTAAGCTAATGAGAAATGATTAATGTCTTACCCATGATTAATACCCCTGAAGTAGTGTGTAATGAGCGTCTTTAATACAAATAAACTATAGAAAGATTTCAAAAATATTTGTCACAAAAATTAATAGAGAAATGTTTAAGTAATATTTTTAAATGATGTTTTTTATATAAGTCTTCTCTTAAATTAAATTATATATTTTATGATTTTTTTTAAGATATTACACGCACTAGGATATTTTTAGTACTATAGTATCACTTTATTTATTTGATTTGAATGGAATTATAATTAAAAGTTAGATGTAAATATACAATAAAAAAATATTTAAACTTATGAGCGGAAAAGTACCTGTAGTTTATTTTCCTTTGGTATAGTACTAATTAAAAATATCCACTAATTTTATCGGTGAATTGATAATATATATATATATATATATATATATATATATATGAGAATTTAACTAAGATTTAAAAGTAAAGAGGGAAATTATATCTGATAAAACGAATTGAACATAATTAACAATTTAAGTATTTTAAAATATATAAAATAATTATAAAATTACTTATTATAAAAAGGATGCTTATTTTACCATTAAATAAAAATAAAATAAAATAATAGATTTAGAAATATTAAAATAAGTTTCAACTCGTAAAATTCACTATAGGTTTGAGTTAGTTTATATTAGAAAAATTTTAGTTTTTCTAAATGTGGGTTAAATTAAATATGATAGATTTAATTTACAGATTAAACGAATTTGGGTGTTAAAGATAGGTTCAACCATAATTTACCAATAACAAATTATTATTTTTAAATATCATAATGTTATTCAATAATTGTTTAATAATTTGAATGGTTAATTTATTTATTTGTTAAATTATATATATTTATACTTTAATTTTTAATTATTATATTTATAATAATATTTGAAGAATTAAGTTAATACTACGATTTTATTATAGAAAAATAAGTTGAACCAATCTGCTTTCATTACGTCACTATAAATACATAAAATAAATTATAAAAATAAAATATTCAAATATTCATAAATGAACAACCTATTAATCTACGAATTTGTGGTATATCAGGATTACAAAACATCATTTATGATGGCTATTTTGACTGTATTTCATACTTATTTAAGATAAAATAAAGTAGTACAGTCATGAGTTAAGATGAAAAGACATAACATTATCGGTTATATGATCGATTAGTTATATTTAGACTTAATAAAGAAATGATAAATAGATTTTCGAAATATTACATTGGTAAGAGAGAAAGTTAACATCTCAAAATCTGCTGTTTTAAATTAAATAAAATATGTAATATATATTATTTAGGATTAAATATGTTTTTCGTCCCTCAAGTATCATAAAATTTTAGATTTAGTTCCTACTTAAAATATTGATGGCTTTTACTCCTTAAAGTTTTAAAACTATTACTATTAATCCGGCATTAAATTTTAACTAACAGCGAGCCACATGTAATGTCAGCTTTCTCTGCTAACTGTAATTGTGTGCCACGTTGTTCTTTCCTATGAACTACAATCAGACCTCAACTTCCATAACCACTGTAAAATCATCTCTATCATTGTCGCACATTCATCTTCATCACTTACAAAATTAGAAATTAGAAAATCTCAATTACCAAGAAGCCATAGAATCACGCTGATTTACCAAACAAGCCACAAACTTGCCTAAAAAGTATAGAATCAGTGAAAACTATGTGATCCAACCCCAATCAGCAACAAGAATCACGACTGCCCCCACGGCGATTCCGACCACCACAACAAGAATCTCTCTCTGTTTCGCACTCCTTACGCTTTTCTCGACTCTTCGATTTTGGGGCTTAAACCCTCGATTTCAATTTCGATTTAGGGCTTTCGATTCGCGCTTTTGTGTCCCAAGGAGCACCAAATCTCGTTTTGATTTGACATGGCTATCGTTGCTAATCCCGCGGATCAAGCCACTGGGAATTAGTATGGATCAGTTGATTCAGAAAATGCTGCAAATGGCTAGATCCCGTCGTACGATCGGTCTGTGACCCCAGTGTTACAAGATTTTATTGAAGACGACGACGGAGGCGAAGGCGTGGTTGGACTCGATCTGAGGAGAAGGCGAACTCTGAGACGGTGGACTTAGAGTGTTGCCACCGCCGCCACGGCTACTAGGTGGCATGGTGGAGACCCCGGTGAGGGAGGAGAACTAGACGGTGAAGTGGTTTGGTTGACGAGGGGATGAAGTCGAAGGAGTGGACAGTGGAGGAGTGGACGGTGGAGGAGCAGACGGAGTCGACGGAGGTAGCAAAGAATGTGTCGCCGATGGAGGTAGCAAAGAATGTGTCGCCGACGGAGGAGCGAAGGGAGTCGTTGGGGTGGAGACAAAGGAAGTGAAAGTGGAAGAGATGATAGAGTTACGGGAGGATAAAAAAAAAGCAACGTGGGACAGGGAAAGTCACATAACACGTGGTTTACCGTTTGCCACGTCAAATAAAAGTTAATGCTGCCTAATTTTAAGGATTAATAGTAATATTTTTAAAACTATGAAACTAGAGCCATCAATGTTTCAAATAGGGACTAAATCCTTATGTGATACTTAAAGACGAAAACATATTTAATTATATTATTTATCTGGTAACGTATTTAACACATCTTTATACTTGCACTAAAAATTCACCACTAAAAAAATTCTGGCAAACTTTAAAAGTACACCACTAAAAAATGTGGGATAATTTTTCAAAAAAATATGTTTTAATTCCTGTTTTCATAGGCCTTTTATCTAAAGCTATCCATATAAATATTTTAAAAGAAAAAATTATTATTTGATTTTATAATAATATAAAATTAAAAAACAGTGTTATGTAAATGAATTGCACTCTATTTAATCATTTTTTATATAGGTAAAATGTCCAACAATAATTAAAGAAAATAACAATTATAATATATTTTTTCAAAGGTTTAAGCCCATAATATATATTAAACAATTTTCAATATATTATTGGTTTGGTTTTAGTTTTGTGTTTAAATAATAAAGTGTAAAACATCTTTTATGAACAAACTTAAATGCAAGAGTTCTCCTTATAATAAGAAACACTAGTTATTTGCTTATATATATTTTTTAATGATAAGATTTTGTTTTGATATATGATAAACATATTTTTGTTTTGTAAGCCTTTAATATTTTTAATATACATTAGTCAGAAAAACTTATGATCTTGTAGATCATACCCTTTGATTCCAAATAATATATGGGGGGTTTATAACTTCCAACAAAATAACCCCTCTAAATAAGGTTTTTTTTAGTGAGTTGTGGTAAAAAAATATTGAAATTTAATAAAGATATCACATTTAAAAAATACGAGAAAATACCAACATCTTGTTGCGCAGTGTGTCATTCTTTCAACAAATATATTAAGTCCATATACACAACGCATTTAACAAGTGTCATTTAACATTCAATAATAATCATAATATATGTTTAACTTGCAATACAATATAAAAAAATAATAATAATACTTTATTAAGATAAATTTTAATAATTCTGATACTATTTTAAAATAATAAACTTTAAACCTAATAATATTAATGTATAAGATAAGATTTGTACTTAATCTCTGCTTTATGTAAGCTCTTCAACAACATTAATTATATCAAACTTATTTCATTAAACTCATTTATATATATATACTCAGACACGCATGTATAGAATAAGGTTGTTTATTACTCGTATTCATCCAACCAACTCTTATGCCATAAATTATTTAATATGCAGAAATCTTCGTTATTATTTTTATTTCATTATCTCTCTACAAATTGACATTAATTTTTTTTCTTTCGTTCATTTGTTAAAATGATTAACCAAACCCATTAAATTAAGTGTACACATCAGACTAATATATTTCAAGCAATGGACAGAGAGTTAAAAAAATTAAATATTAATTAATAATATGTAAAAATTATTTGTTATTTCTATATTCTCCTTCGTGTTTTCTTTCTCTCTCATTCATATATATATATATATATATATATATATATAATATCTGACATTTGGTTTTGGTTTGGTATTATTATTATTATTATTATTATTATTATTATTATTATTATTATTATTATTATTATTATTATGGATACTTTGCTTTATGAGAATGATAGCATAGAAAAGATTAGGCAATTAATGAAATTTAATTAACTAATCTCTTTAACATAACGAATGGTTTTTTCTATAAATAAGAAGGAATAATCCTATACAAAAGGTTATCTATATATATTCTTACAATAAACTCTATGGCATAAAATATTGAATAAATTTCTAAATATATTAAACACTCATTAATTTTTTTTTTATTTCCTTATATGTTTTTTTATCAGTTTATCTATCAAAGAATTGAACGCAGTGTAGTATTGGCCAAAATTTTGTTTCTTTACATATGATCTCTCCCTCTCTCAGACACACACACACCAAAGAGTAGTTCTATTTCCCTTCCCTCTCTTACACTCTCAAGAAGACATTTTTGCTTCTCTCACAGTGATCAAAATGTCAGAAGATAAAAGAATTCATGTTCTAATGGTGTCAATGTCCCTACAAGGCCACATCAATCCCATGTTTAAGTTCGCCAAGCACCTTCTCTCAAAGGGCGTTCATGTCACAATCGCCACCACCGAAGATGGCCGCGACGGCATGCTCAAGAACACAAAACCCTCCAATCTCACAAAAAACAATTCCCATAACTCCAACAACGATTCGGGAATCGAACTCGTGTTCTTTTCTGATGGCCTTGACCTCGACTTCGACCGTTCCGACACGGAGTCACTGGTGAATACTATCCGTGAAAATGGTCCCAAAAACCTGTCCACTCTCATCACCGACCTCACCAAAGTTCATAATTATTCATGTGTTATTGTCAACCCCTTCGTGCCTTGGGCTATCGATGTGGTAGTGGAGCATGGTATCCCATGTGCGCTGCTTTGGATCCAGGCTTGTGCTGCGTATTCCATTTACTATCGTTATTTGAAGAATATTAATCCTTTTCCAAATATGGATGACCTCGATGAGAAGGTTCATTTGCCAGGACTGCCACCGTTTGAGGTTAGGGATAGTCCTTCTTTTATACTTCCTTCCACCCCTTATCACTTTAGGACTGTTATAAAAGAATTGTTCCAGGCTATGGATAAGGTGACTTGGGTTATAGGTACTTCGTGTTACGAAATCGAGGAAGAGATCGTGAATTCGATGGCGTCATTAACCCCTATTTACCCTGTTGGACCATTGGTGTCACCTTTTCTGTTGGGAGAAAAGGAAAGAAGTGATGTCAGTGTGGATATGTGGATTCCTGAGGATTCCTGCATAGAGTGGCTTGAGACTAAGCCAGATTCTTCAGTTATCTATGTTTCCTTTGGTAGCTTGCTTTCTTTGTCACAGAAGCAGGTTGGTAACATAGCTATGGCTCTGAAGAACAGTAAGAAGGCGTTTCTGTGGGTGATTAAGCCGAGTAAAGGCGAGTCCAACCATGTTACTGAATTGGCAGTTGAATTTTTGGAGGAAACTAAGGAGAGGGGTTTGGTGGTGAAGTGGTGCCCTCAGGAGAAGGTATTGATGCACCCTTCTGTGGCTTGTTTCGTAACGCATTGTGGGTGGAACTCCACGCTTGAGACTTTGGTTACCGGTGTGCCTGTTATTGCTTGGCCTTTTTGGTCGGATCAGGCAACCAATGCCATGCTCATGGAGAAGGTGTTTCGCAATGGTGTTAGGGTGAAGTATGGGGAAGATGGGATTGTGGACACAGAAGAGATTGAAAGGTGCATTAAGGATGTTACGGAAGGGCCAAGAGCAGAAGAGCTTAAGAAGAGAGCAATGAAAATGAAGGAGTTAGCACGGAAAACATTACAGGAGGATGGTACCTCTAACAAGAATATTAATAAGTTCATCACTGAACTGATTGTTGGGAATCCAGCTAGGGCTTGATCGTCTACAACCCATGCTCTCACTATAGCTCCTGCACTGTCTAAACATCATAGAAAAACAGTTAAACCCTATGTTTTTCTCTTACTTTAAGGTGCAATATGTATTGGTCATTTAATAAAAATCATAGTTTATTTACATATGTTTCTTGTTTAATTTGTTGTTACTTAGCCTTTGTTATTTTAGAGGTACAAAGCTAGTGATGTTTATGGAAAATTGATGTTCCTCTTGGCTATTTTCGCTACTTTATATTTCATGTGCATATTAAGAAAGTATAATCGCCAGGAGAATGTTGTGAAGTGTTGTAAAATGGCAAAGAAAATCAGAATGTTCATAACTTTATTAATGCAAAAGAAATTATCATTATTAAAGATAAACAAAAACTAGGTATTAAGATTGGCTAATCAAGAATTACAAAGTCCAATATTCCTTTATTTACTTTTTCATTTACTTATATTTTTTTTTCCTATATCCCAAATTGTTATACTTTTGAGAGTGTTTTCTAGAAGTAGATAAGTTAATTCAAAGTTGAAAAACAGGTGAAAGTATTAAGTAAAACAACAACTCGATAAATGTAATGATAAGAGTAGACATCTATTCAGTCAACGCTTCAAATTTAGTGACTACATATTTTCGAAAAGTATAGAATTTTATACTTGATCCATTCCAAATAATTAATTTCAATCCTATAATATTAATTAATAGCACACTTTGTTATTATAAAACTTTGTTAAATAACTTAAAGAACACCAGTTTTTTATTTTATAAATAATAAATTAGTAGCGTTCTGCTTATTTAACAAAAAAATGAAATTGATTTTAATTTTTGTAGAAAATTTAGATAACATTTATTAATACATTAATTGTTTTTATTTACAATTTTCAAAATTAAAATAACAGTATTATAATTAAAAGTAAGCTTAATATTTTAAAATAAGACTCTTTTAATTTCACATCAATTTTCAATAAATAATCTTTAATGCCTCGAATAATGTTTTTAATTCTCCTTACATGGATTATTATTTTGAATATTTAATTAAAAAGATAAAAATTGCTTTGATCTTTTTCAATTTAGAACTCTAATAATGCCAAATGATATGTTGTTTCTGCATCTCATGAAAAAATATTTCTCGCAATGTTTGAATGAACATTTCTTAAATTTATTTTTCTCTCAACTCTTCTCTTTAATTTCTTTTTCTTTCGAGTTTTAAATCTTTCTCTCTCAAATCTATCTCTTTAGTGTTTTTTTCTTCAGTATTTTTCTTTTCGTGTTTTTATTTTTCTCCATCTCTCCCTCCTTTCATCACATTTTGAGCATATATATTCCAATACTCATAAAAAAAAAAATTCTTTATCTTTATACGATTTTTTTTTTCTTTCCTTCTTCCTATTTTGATTTTTTTTGTTTGATCTTCATTTGCGAAACAAAATCATCAATAAAATAATTTGTGATTACATTGTAATCAATAAATGATCAATAACTTTAAACTTAGTTCTTGCCATAAAGTAAAAAAGAAAAGTTTAAAATGAAAAAAAAAAAAAAAACTCACCGCGTATTAACTCTGAAATGAAATGTTGAAAATTATTCTAGCCTTAATAATTTTCAGACTTAATTAGAATGTAACAAATATGAACAAATATATGAAATTTAAAAGATGATATTATCAACCTTTTTTTAAAATATAATGAAAAAACTAGAATTAGATATCACAGACAACAAGGTTTCATAATTCTTGAGTATCATCACAAGAAAAAGTAAATTATTGATAAAATGCTAGGAGAAAATTTCTCTCACCTCAAATAATAATTAAATATCTATTTATTTCAATTATTCATAAATTATTTTTACCATTTTATAGAAAGAAAAAATAACATAATTGTTAAGTGTCAAAATTAAGTGAATTTTAAGATAATTTTAGCACTTATCTTATTTTTTATTTTGTCTAGTTTCTTTCAAATTCTTCCAAATTAATTTGTTTTGCAGTTTTAAGCATTAGAAAAGAGTTAAAGTGAAAAAAATAGAAAAATTAGATTAAAATCATTCAATTATGAACAAACTATGACAAATGCGGCTGAACAATTAAGGCTGAGTCACACATGGAAGAGGAAACCTCAAACACCTACTTCTCAAAGAATCTGAAATGTAATTTTTACAGCTTAAGTCCAAAATGCGTGGCTTAAGCCCTAAGAAAGACGGTTTAGAATGACTTGAAATAAAACATCTACCACTCAAGCATCAAAATTGGAGTTGAGCACTGTCCTGGACAATTTATAAATACAAACCTCATGTTCTCATTTTAGGAATTGAGCGGAGGATTAAATATGTAATAGTAGAGTAGGAATACAATGTGTAGAGTAGGAATAAAACGTTGGAGGCTCGAGAGAAATGCTTTCATTGTAAATCTTATGTCTAGATGTTGTTAGATTTGCATTAAAATATTCTATGAGTAGTTGAATTCTTTCATGTTGAGGTTGAATGCAATCAACTTTAATTCTCTGTACTTCTACTTCTTGAATATTTATCTATGTTTTCATTCAATTTGTTTGTGAATTAGTTTGTGTTTGTTGTTAGATGAAATAACCTCTCGTCATATTTCACTACCTGAGATTGAGTGGGAACTGGTTCCAAGTTGTGGTCCAACTAATTTTCCTATTGCTTTTATATGTTAGTAATATATGTAAGGCTCTACCTAGTTATAGAGTTTTAATCTTAATGCAAGTGACTTATTCAAGCAGTTATAGAGGGATTATACTGAAGTTTAATGATCTTAGGCTTTAGGTGTGAACAGTGAACCTAGAATTACATTCAAAGAGCACTCCCAGAACAATGAATGATTTGCATGAATACATAGACAAGGTCAGCAGTGATGTTGTGGAAAAGGATGAGATGAAATCTACTCATAACCTCTACTTCATTCAATCTATATAATATATACTACTATCAATATTTTCTAAATACAAAAACCTAAAAACAAATTACTGATATGCTTTTCTTAAATCCATGTGGATACAATAACCTCCATACAGTTGTACTACAACCAAATTTGTACACTTATCAATAGATCACACAGCTAAATATTTTTTCTTTTAAAATTTAATTATATGTGATGTTAGGGATTTTGAGACTTAAAGCCGTGGATATAAAATCTCAACCCAAGTTTCCCCTGTCAATAACTAAGTTTTTTTTATCTTTTATTCAAAATCTAACAATAGTTTCAAGTAAACTAAAATACCTATGAGTAGCACATCTCTCATGTGGGCCTCGTCATATAATTGAAGCTCTATTAGATTAGTCACCATTTTTGCAAACTTTCTTGGGCCAATTGAACTCTTACTCTTGTAATGATCCTTTTAAGCCTTGTAGTGGACCTTGGGTTTTCATCTGGTTATGAACTTCATTGTTGCTAAAAGATTTAGCCTGATCAGTGATATCCATATCATTTTCCCTCTCTTCAAAAGTCGTTGTCCTCAAATATGATAAATTGTCACCTACATCAAAAGAAAATAAATCAACCATATTAAAAATATTACTTATGCATACTCACATGACAAATATAGTTTGTAGGCATCATTGTTTATCTTATGTAATAAAATGACCATTTCCTCTTGGTGCTTTGACTTCCTTTGTGAATCATATCCAATCACCTAGTTTAAATGATCTTAAGAGGTCAATGTAAATCTTATTTTTCTTTATAATTTTTATTTTTCTAATTAAATATGAAAAATAATTATCCATGTAATAAGAATTAAAAGTAACATTAGCATATATTAATGAACACTTATTAAGAATTATTATGGAATTAACAGCGTCTTACCTAATTTATTTTATAAAAGGATACACTTGGAAAAAGAACATATAAAAAATTGAGTTTTCTTTTTTGAGAACTTTGGACTTCTGACTTATATGGGAATTTAAATTTGATATTAGTAGGGTAACATTTCTCGTATTATATTTTCATTTTTATTAAGTGTGACATAATTCTTTCAATACTTATCATTCACATTTTCATTTTTCTTTGAATATGACATAATATACTTTCTAAAGTTGAATATAAAGATTTTTTTTTTCATAAGAACAATTAGACATTAAGGATCCCAAAAGTGAAAGTTTAAGGCTACTTTAATGCAATTAAGTCATCAATATTGGGTTTTATCTTTTATATTATATACGCTAAAATACTTTGTAGTTAGAGGGTTGACATATATTTTGAATTATCGGTTTGAAAGTGTTTTTGCTTATGCTAATTTATTTCAATTATCACGACATTGGATCTATCTTATATTTGTCTATTTTATTTATGAATAATTTTGTATTTAGAAAGTTGAGAATTATTTGTCTATAGAATACATTAAACTTTGATTAAGATTATTAAGGTTATTATTTCTTTTAACAATTTCATTAAATTTCCAAATTACCTAAAGGATTGGAGATTTAGGTTCGATTAACAACTTTACTACTTAAGGAAATTAGGAATAAACATCTTTTAAATAACTTAAAGGGTAATTGGAAAATTTACATAAACTGAAAATAAGGAACATAGAAGAAAACATACAAAATCAATTTCTAAAGTAATTGAATTTATTCTTCACGATTGTTGTTATTTCAATTTTTTTTAGTTTTATAATTAATCATAGTTATCCTAAATTTTAAATATCTTAAACTTAATGTTTATCAAAAAAATAATATTCTATAATTTAAATCTCCCTTTGAATTATATTATTACTACAAGTACACTTGTCAAACGTCCAATATCAACAAATCATGATTAAATACAACTTTGATCAAAAGTTAACTGCTTGAACTCAAAACATATTTTGATAATTTTTTTTTATAAAAACTTGTTTTAATCCAATTTACTTTAAATAAATATTATGAAATTTCAAAACATTCATAAATAACACATTATAATCAAATTTCTAAATAATGATAAATTTTAATGAAAATAGTAAATAGTTACATAATGGCCAACTTAAATATTAATTTATAAACTAAAAATTATTAATAACTTAAATATTTTTTTTATAAATTAATCATTATTATTATTTATTTATTACCAAAAACAATTAATCTCTATATTTATCTTAGAGATTAATTTAAAAATAAATTCTTTTGACCGTTAAAACATTAATAACTAATCTTAATTAATGTTTTTCACTGATCATTTTATAAACTATTTCAATTACTAATAATTATTAATATATAAATTAATATTTAAATTAGTTATTACAATAATTATTTTTTTTATCACTAAAATTAGTTATTGTTTAAAACAAAAAAAATTGACATATTTTTGTATTACTAACATTAGGTGAACCAATTTGGTCTCCATATAAATTCGGATTGGGTTAATACAAAAACCGAAAATTTATGGAATTTTTAAAATTTTTAAGTTGATGCATTTAGATTGAATGTATGAAAGGTAAAGTTATCCGCCTAACATAACATTACACGGTCCGACCAACCCAAACAAATTTCTAAGTAACCCACTAAAATTAAAGGACTAAATTAAGAAAAGTAGGGGTCGATTTTGTGAAATTTGTAAAAGATAAGGATGTAAAAGTAATATAAATATAAAAACCTAAAACATTAAGTTCTAAGACGTCATCGCCAAGAAAAATATTATGTTTGTTAAGGTAAATGATATTTTAATACTTTTAAGGTATTTAGAATTTTGAATTAAAATATACAAAAGTATAATTAATGTAACACCGTAAAACAAAGTATTAAACACACGATATTATATATAGTATAAAATATATTAAATAACATTAAAGTAGTACACAAAACATATATATTTACAATCATGTACAAAGCCTTAAAATTAAAATATTGATATTTTGAAAATATTTTATATCATCTACGTTGGTAAAAAAATGTTTGAAAGTATCAAAGGTCCTTATACATCCAAGTATACTCGAAATAAATAATATCCATATCTTTCTGATACTATAATACTCATTTGAAAGATTATAGTGAAATTATTATTCAGCATTTCTATTTAAAGTTTTACTTATAATTGAAAATGGTTTGGAATTCAGATTATATGTTTAAATTGTTATGAATTTAGGTTCTAAAATTAAAATTCTGAATTTAATTCTATTTTTTTATAAATTGCAGATGAAAAAACTACTTAATGTAGAAATCATTAAAGGTTTTACATATAATGTTTTTAAATATTTTATATTTCCAATGTAATATAATATTCTACACAGCAATAATGACTTTTCAAGTATTCATTTCACATTACTTATCATTCCAATTGCCTCGTTTATTGCAGATGAAGATAGGTGTTTTTTTTTTTTTTTCATGTTTAAAATGTTTTCGATTCTAAGGTCAATATATTTGGGCTCAACAATTTTTACCGGCTCTTTGTGAAATGAACAGTAAGGTTGAAATAGAAATTTTGTCTGTTTCTCAAATTTTAATATATTTTTTTAAAACTTAATAAATAATGAATATAATTATTTTAATAAAAAAAAGTTAATCTTTTTTATACGTTAAATGATGTTTTAAGATGATATTTAAGTTGAAACATATCAATGTAAAATGTGACTTCTCCAAATATAATAATAATAATTATATAACAAAGATGTCATCATCTTAATAAAGAGAACAGTTAAAGTATAAAATACGATTAATTTGAGGATTACAGTCATCCAGAATGGTTTAATTTAAAACTTTTAACCCCAACAACGTATCTCAAAATAATCTAATAAGCGTCTCAACAATAACATA